>CM054159.1:40396838-40406838 GCA_028751875.1 Rapana venosa | reverse complement strand
GGGTTTTTTCCTTTATCATTTTTGCCAGGAACGACTAACTCTTTGGCTGCATGTCGTGAGTTCTTTTACGTACGCAAGCGTAGCTTTTTTTCCTATATCATTTTTGCCAGGAACGGCTAACTCTTTGGCTGCATGTCGTGAGTTCTTTTACGTACGCAAGCTTAGCTTTTTTCCCTATAATACCATTTTTGCCAGGAACGGCTAACTCTTTGGCTGCATGTCGTGAGATCTTTCACGTGCGCTAAATGTGTATCGTATCATTAGAAAGACTACCACCAGGACTACCACTGAAGCCTAGAGCATGGGGGCCAAGGTTTGTAGTGTAAAACCCGATGCAGACCCGCCACTTCTCGCTAGCTCAGTGGTTAGACCACTCGCTTTCCCCCGAGCTTAGGTTAAGCAGCGTTCTGCGGTGGTTACCAAGTGGATGGGTGACCGTTTAGTCTGCGCGCTTTGGCTTCAGTACAGTCCCCCCTCCCAGTTCACCCAGCTGTAAATGGGTACCTGCCCTCTTTAGGGTCAGGGAAGGTAAAGCAGCGAGGGAGAGGAGATGGGCGCCGCCCTCAATATGCTGGCCCCTGGAGAAGTTGAGGTCTCTGATGCCTCACTCCCCCAACGACTGCATAGGTTATGGGACACCTTTACCTCTTTTTTTTTTTTTTTAAACTTCTCTCTTTCCAGACGGGTGCGTTACCTCTTGATCACTGAACCACCAGTAAAAGAGAAAAAATGAAAAGAGTGGCACAGTACTATGGCGCAAGACTTTAAAGGAAAGGGGGCGGAGGGGGTGGGAGGGGGGAAGAGGGTGTAGCTCAAGTTTCATGTGAATAAAATAATGTACTTTTGGCGGGGGACACCACGTCACGCAATATACTGTCACACACACTGCCATACAATAAAGTCATGTAGAGCAATTCATGCATGACACACGTTGTGCCATCTTGACATTCGACAAGAACAGGCAGGGTTAACTTTAAAGGGAGGGAGAGAGAAGGGGGGGGGGGGAGGGGGAGAGAGAGAGAGAGAGAGAGAAAGAGAGAGAGAGGGGGGGTGGTAGAGGGGGGGGGGAGGAGAGAGAGAGGGGGGGAAGGGAGGGAGAGGGAGAGAGAGAGAGAGAGAGAGAGAGAGAGAGAGAGAGAGAGAGAGAGAGAAAGAGAGAAAAGAGAGAGAGATAGAGAACTCGAACTCAAATGATTTCTTCACAAAAAAAGCCATTGGCCCATACATGAAAGGGTTGCCAAACTGCTTAGTATTTTGGTGGGGGTAAAAAGAAAAAGCAACAGTAGCAACAACAAAGTGTTATTGTCTAACACCCAAAAAGATCAGTCACAAAAATATGACTTACGATAACAATATCTCTCTTATTCTGAAAGTTTTACACAAATATAAAGTGAGGCTGCGAGAGAGAGGGAGAGAGAGAGAGAGAGGGGGAAAAAACCTAGAACTCAAATGATTAAGTTTTATTCACAAAAAAGCCATTGGCCCATACATGAAAGGGTTGCCAAACTGCTTAGTATTTTGGTGGGGTTTTTAAAAAAAAAGCAACAGTAGCAACAACAACAAAAAACCAAAAAACTGTATAACACCAAAAAAATAAGTTACAAAAATATGACTTATGATAACAACATCTCTCTTATTCTGAAAGTTTTACACGAATATAAAGCGAGGCTGCGCACAACCTCAGGATGACTTGACGCCATGAGTAAACAGAGTCTAAATAAATGAGGCTGTTCACTATATTTAACAGGGATGTAGTTCTGTCTAACATCCTCTAACACTGGAGAGCGAGAGAGAGAGAGAGAGGGAGAGAGAGAGAGAGAGAGAGAGAGACAGACAGACAGACAGACAGACAGACAAACAACAACAGACAGAAGAGAGAGACACAAAGAGACAGTGAGAAAGAGATACAGAGAGAGAGAAAGACACAGAGAGAGAAGTGTGTGTGTGTGTGTGTGTGTGTGTTTTGTGTGTGTGTGTGTGTGTGTGACTGAATATATACATATTTTTTTTTATTAATATATATATATATATATATATATATATGTGTGGTGTGTGTGTGTGTGTGTGTTGGTGTATGTGTGTGTGTGTGTGTGATGTATGTATGTATGTATGTATGCATGTGTGTTCGTGCACGCGCTTTATGTGTGTGTATGTATGTGTTTCTGTCTGTATCTGTGTGCCTCTGTCTCTGTCTGTCTGTCTTTGTGTACGTGTATATAATAATAATAATAATAATAATAATAATAATAATGATAATAATAATAATGTATGGAATTTATATAGCGCTGAATCTTGTAAAGAAAGAAATCAAAGCGCTCAGATGACATGATTCTTTAATTTTTTTATTCATTTTTTTTAATATCGAGGATAATGGAATAAGCACTCATGTGCTTTTTTACGTCCAGTCCCCGTGTGTATGCGGTATTGTAAATTTTGTCATCTGTTCCCACCAGCACACAATGGCCTACTCTTACGAAAAGGGGAAACAGGATTTAATGTGTGCGCAAGATGTTCTGCATGCGTTCGCACACGCGCATCTGTGTTTGTTTTGAGACGGTGTTAAAGCGCCCATTCATCAGTATTAAAAAAAAATAATGATAACCATAAGACATGAAACTGATACTCGTGTGGTCATGTAAATACAACTAAGACCCACACAAAGCTGGATATTCACGTAGACTATTTTGTTGTTGGGTTTTTGTTTTGTTTTGTTGGCTTTTCGAAGGTTTTTTTTGGGGGGAGTGGTGGCTGGGTTGGGTTGTTTTTTTAAACATGTCATCCTCCTCTTCTGAAGTCCATTATTAATTGATACAACGAGAAGATGGCGGCGGTATAGCCCCGGAGTGTCGCGACCACTCTGAATTGAAGAGTGCTGTTTTTAAACACTTTTAGCCAACACTGCGAGTGTCTGTATCTCTCGGGGAAGGGCGAGAGATGTCACAAGAAGCGTTAAGACTATACACAGCCAGTCCTCGCGCTGAGAAATCAAACTACTCTCAAAGCATCTCGTTTCGTTCTCATCTTGAATAAGTTTACACGTGAAGCGCTAAGACTACACACAGCCAGTCCTCGTGCTGAGAAATCAAACTACTCTCAAAGCATCTCGTTTCGTTCTCTTCTTGAATAAGTTTACACGTGCCGCCTACTGAAGAGGCTGGAATGAGGAGGTGGTAGGTGGTAGCAGGCTAGGGTGAGTATCATCCGCTTGTAATGAAAAGTGGTGTTCGAATACTTCAGCTAACGCAACACTGCTCGTATCTGTATCTCTCGTGGGCCCGATGTTCACACCGCCGGAAGAAATTATAATGCGGGGTAAAAGACCAAACTGGATCTTTAAAGATCAGAAGCAGTTGTTAGTTAGTTAGACATTTGTGTGCGTGTGTGGTGTGTACGTGTGTGTGTGTGTGTGTGTGTTGTGTGTGTGTGTGTGTGTGTGTGTGTGTGTGTGTGTGTGTGTACGTGTGTGTGTGTGTGTGTGTGTGTGTGTGTGTGTGTGTGTGTGTGTGTGTGTAAGTGTAAGTGTGTGTGTGTGTGTGTGTGTGTGTAAGAGTGTGTGTGTGTGTGTAAGTGTGTGTAAGTGTGTGTGTGTGTGTAAGTGTGTGTGTGTGTAAGTGTGTGTGTGTGAGTGTGTGTGTGTGTGTGTGTGAGGTGGAGAGGAGAGAAAGAGGGAGGGAGAGAGGACATTGGACTTCTACTACTGCAGTTTTTCTATGTTTGTCCCAGTTTCATCCATTCATTTCTAGGTCTTCGAGACCTGCGCACACGCTAGTTACGAAGTATACTGCTGAAACTTTTATTGCGCGACTATTTACATAGTCTGGCTCCGTTAGTGTGTGGCTTTTCGTGGACTCTGTTAAAATGGGGCTTTTCGTAGGCTCTGTTAAAATGGGGCTTTTCATAGGCTCTGTTAAAATGGGAATTTTGTAGGCTCTGTTAAAAATGGGGCTTTTCGTAGGCTCTGTTAAAATAGGGATTTTCATAGGCTCTGTTAAAATGGGGATTTCGTAGGCTCTGTTAAAATGGGGCTTTTCGTAGGCTCTGTTAAAATAGGGCTTTTCGTAGGCTCTGTTAAAATGGGGATTTCGTAGGCTCTGTTAAAATAGGGATTTTCATAGGCTCTGTTAAAATGGGGATTTCGTAGGCTCTGTTAAAATAGGGATTTTCATAGGCTCTGTTAAAATGGGGATTTCGTAGGCTCTGTTAAAATAGGGATTTTCATAGGCTCTGTTAAAATGGGGATTTCGTAGGCTCTGTTAAAATAGGGATTTTCATAGGCTCTGTTAAAATGGGGATTTCGTAGGCTCTGTTAAAATAGGGATTTTCATAGGCTCTGTTAAAATGGGGATTTCGTAGGCTCTGTTAAAATAGGGCTTTTCATAGGCTCTGTTAAAATGGGGATTTCGTAGGCTCTGTTAAAATAGGGATTTTCATAGGCTCTGTTAAAATGGGGATTTCGTAGGCTCTGTTAAAATAGGGATTTTCATAGGCTCTGTTAAAATGGGGCTTTTCGTAGGCTCTGTTAAAATGGGGATTTCGTAGGCTCTGTTAAAATGGGGCTTTTCGTAGGCTCTGTTAAAATGGGGATTTCGTAGGCTCTGTTAAAATGGGGCTTTTCGTAGGCTCTGTTAAAATAGGGCTTTCGTAGGCGCTTTCGTAGGCTCTGTTAAAATGGGGATTTCGCAGGCTCTGTTAAAATGGGGATTTCGTAGGCTCTGTTAAAAATGGGGCTTTCGTAGGCTCTGTTAAAATAGGGCTTTCGTAGGCGCTTTCGTAGGCTCTGTTAAAACGGGGCTTTCGTAGGCTCTGTTAAAAATGGGGATTTCGTAGGCTCTGTTAAAATAGGGATTTCGTAGGCTCTGCTAAAATGGAGATTTCGTAGGCTCTGTTAAAATGGGGATTTCGTAGGCTCTGTTAAAATGGGGCTTTTCGTAGGCTCTGTTAAAATAGGGCTTTCGTAGGCTCTGTTAAAATGGGGATTTCGTAGGCTCTGTTAAAATGGGGATTTCGTAGGGTCTGTTAAAATGGGGATTTCGTAGGTTCTGTTAAAATGGGGATTTCGTAGGCTCTTTTAAAAATGGGGATTTCGTAGGCTCTGTTAAAAATAGGGCTTTTCGTAAAGGTAAAAGGTAAAGGAGTCCCATAACTTATAAGGTCGTAGGGGAGCCTCACTTCTCTAGAGCCAGCATATTGAGGGCGGCGCCCATCTCCTCTCCCTCGCTGCTTTCCTTACCTTCCCTGACCCTAAAGAGGGCAGGTACCCATTTACAGCTGGGTGAACTGGGGAAACTGTACTGAAGCCAAGGCGCGCAAACGGTCACCCATCCAACTGGTAACCATGCTCGATGCTTAACTTGGCTGGGGGAAAGCGAGTGCTCCGACCACTGAGCTATCCCGTCCCCAGGCTCTGTTAAAACGGGACTGGATTGGATTGGACCCTTGCTGTTACTGTTAATAATGTTGCTGCTGCTGCTGCTGCTGCTGCTATGCTGCCAGTAAGTACTGCTATACGAATGAAAAAAAGCATCTGCCATTTTAACGCTGGCACATTATGCGCATCAGTACCATTTTTCTCTTGAATGCCGTTACTGAAGGTGGTGCTGTTTAGATGGGATTACTCTGGTGTGGGGGGGGGGGGGGGGGGGGGGGGGGGGGGGGGGGAGAGGGGGGGGTCTGTGTGTGTTGTGGAGGGGGTGGGGGGTATCTGTGTGTGTGTGTGTTGTGGAGGGGGGTGTATCTGTATGTATGTGTGTAGGTGTGTGTTGTGTGTGTGTAGGTGTGTGTGCGTTGCGTGTGTGTGTGTGTGTGTGTGTGTGTGTGTGTGTATGTAGGTGGGTGGGTGGGGGTGCGCTGTGCGTGCTTGTGTCTGTCTGTCTGCTTGTCAGTATATCTGTCCGTCTCTGTCTCTATTTATATACCTGTCTGTCTGTCTGTCTGTATATATATATATGTATATATATATAGAGAGAGAGAGACAGACAGACAGACAGACAGACAGATATAGATAGATAGATAGATAGATAGATAGATAGATAGATAGATCGATAGATAGATCGATAGATAGATAGATAGATAGATAAATGGACGGACGTTCGGGCGGACGGACGGATAAATGAATGGATGGATGGATGGATAGAGAGAGAGAGAGATAGACGGACGGACGGGCGGACGAATGGATGGTTGAATGGATGGATGAATCCATACATACATACATACATACAAGCATACATACAAGCATGCATGCATATAATCATACATACAAGCATGCATGCATATAATCATACATACATACATACATATATATATATTTATATTATATACAATCATTCATACATACCATCATACATACATCCTTCCATTTATCCATACATACATAGAATATAGATAGACAGACAGACAGACAGACAGACAGACAGACAGATAGATAGATAGATAGATAGATAGATAGATAGATAGATAGATAGATCATCATATTATATATATTATATATATGAACTACGGACATCAGATCTGCAAAATCCACCCTCTCCACTAACCACCACACAAACACTCACTATTACCCCTCACCTCACCCACCCACGCACCCACTTCCCCACACCTTCACCTGCCCCCCACCCCACCCCTCCACCTCCCCCCCACTCCACCCCTCCACCCCCACCACCCGACTCACCTTGAGACATGAGGTAGATGATGACAGTGGCCACGTCCTCAACACGATCAGAAGCATTCACTTGGCCTGCCTTCTCCGCACTCAGGTAGTACAGTACAGCGTCCCCTGACAAACACTGCCAGCCCACATGCATGCATGCACACACACACACACACACACGCGCGCACGCGTATGAATGCGCACACACACACACGCACGCATGCACGCACGCACACGCACGCGTATGAATGCGCACGTTCACACACACACACGCGCACCAACACGCACGTAAACACACACACACACACACACACACACACACCGTTTATATTTTGTCTCAGTTTACTTGTTCTGAGTACTTCCTGACAACAAAGCATTCGTATCGTTATTCATACATGCGCGCGTGCATGTGCATGCATACTCGTTCACACACACAAACACACGCACGCGCACGCACGCACGCAGTCGCATACATGACAAAATTCACACAAGCGCACACATATACGGGGAGTGGGTGTAAAAAAGCACATGAGCGCTTATTCCATTATCCCCGATATCAAAGAAAAAATAAATAATACACACACACACCAGTAATTGGCCCTCACAGGGTCACCTTCACAGCTAACTTGATTTAACACTACTACACCTGCACGCGATTATGCCATTAACCCCACCATTCCCAACAAAAACGAAGCCACCCGGTTATCGAATAGAAACAGTAAGTAAGTATGATACATTGGCAGGATGAGAAGTTTGCGCGTGTGACTGCTTTCGGGTACCTCTCTTATAATTATGAAGGTGGCAATATTCTAACTGCAGATTATTACTTTTGGGGGGATTTCCTTTAATTTCACGCAGAGATAATTATCTGCCGTGGCTTAAAGTGGTCGTCTACAAAATTAAAGAAAAAAATATTGAAGACTACAGGCTGTTTATCCTGAGAGTTTATCATAGCTGAAAACAATAATTATCTACATAACATTTCGTGTTCTTCTTCTGATTCTCATTCTGTTTCTTCTTCTTCTTCTTCTTCTTCTTATTCTTCTTCTTCTTCTTCTTCTTCTTCTTCGTTTCAATTCTTCTTCTTCTTCTTCGTCGCAATTCTTCTTCTTCTTCTTCTTCGCAATTCTTTTCTTCTTCGCAATTCTTTTTCTTCTTCTTCTTCTTCTTCTTTTTCTTCTTCTTCTGCTTCTTCGCAATTATTCTTCTTCTGCTTCTTTGCAATTCTTCTGCTTCTTCTTCTTCTGCTTCTTCGTAATTCTTCTTCTATTGCTGCTTTTTCGGCTGCTTCTTCCACCTTTCTTTCTTTTTCTCTTTTTTTTCTTTTTCTTCTTTTTCTCCTTCTTCTCCTGCTTCTTCTTCTTTTTCTTCTTCGCAATTCCTCCTCTTCTTCTTCTTCTTCTTCTTTTCTTCTTATTCTTCTTCTTCTTCTTGTGCGTCTGCTTCTTCTTCTTTTCTGTTTGTTTTTGTTGTTGGTTTTCAAACGCTCACACAGCAACTAGTGCTGTCTGTCCTATGAGCGAAAACAAGTTGTGCTGCCGTTAAGCGCCTTGTAGGTCAGGCCCAGCGCCATCGGCGTGACATATCATTCAGAAGAGACGATAAACCCAGGTCCCGTATGCTACACCAATATTATTTAGCGCACGTAAAAGAACCCACGGCAATAAGAGAACTGTCCCTGGCAAAATGCTGTAAAAAAAAAAAAAAGCCACTCAGATAGGGACACAAATGCAGACAGGAAAAAAAATGGTGGCGCTGCTCTTGTGGCGGCGCGCTCTCCGCGGGGAGAGCAGCCCGAATTTCACGCAGAGAAATCTGCCGGGACTTAAAAAAGTGGTATAATTGAAATAAAAATACTATATTTCTGCATATGAATGTAAGCCTTCTCATTCTGCGGACGCCAATACCTTGACAAAGCTTCATTAAATCTGGGCCACAAAAGCACGGTATTAATTCTGCACTAATTTGAATGTAGGTAGTACCATTCTGTTTAGACCAATAACAGACAAAGCTTTAAACGTGGACTAAAAACGGGAATATATATATATATATATTATATATATATATATATATATATATATATATATATATATATATATATATATATAAAGAGAGAGAGGATAGAGAAGAGAGGAGTATGTATGTATATATATATATTTTTTTTACGAAGAGAGAGAGGGGGGTATACACACACACACATAGAGAGAGAGAGCGAGAGCGAGAGAAAGAGAGAGAAGGGGAGGAGCGTGGGGTAGGGAGGGGTGGGAAGAGACAGAGACAGACAGACAGACAGACAGACAGACAGAACGATTTTTTTGTGTCCCCCTGCTGTACCCTACCTTGGCCTCAATCACACGTGGTTTCTTGTCGTCGTCATGGTCACCATGGTCACTGCTTCTCTTCTTCCTGCTGTGGCCATGGCCGTCATCCCCTTTGTCTCCTCCACCCTCGCCTTCCTTATGGCCGTGTTCTTTGCCTGCCCGTGACAAGAGTCCAAAGGGAAAGGTAAAGGTAAAGGAGTCCCATAACCTATAAGGTCGTAGGGGAGCGAGGCGTCAGAAACCTCACTTCTCTAGGGGGCCAGCATATTGAGGGCGGCGCCCATCTCCTCTCCCTCGCTGCTTTACCTCCCCTGACCCTAAAGAGGGCAGGTAACCCATTTACAGCTGGGTGAACTGGTGGGGAGACTGTACTGAAGCCAAGGCGCTCAAACGGTCACCCCCATCCAAGTGGTAACCACGCTCGGCGCTGCTTTAACATTGGCTTGGGGGAAAGCGAGTGCTCTGACCACTGAGCTATCCCTTAGAAATAGTGAATGTGGCATATGCTTATGATGTGGAATACGATTGTGATGTGGCATACGATTATGATGTGGCATATGATTATGACGGGGCATATGATTACGTCCGTTGTATACCAGCCTATCCGATGAGACGATAAACCGAGGTCCCGACTGCAAACGCATTTAAGCGCATGTTAAAGAGCCCACGGCAACAATGGAGTTGTCCCTAGCAACATCCTGTAGGGAAAAAAAGCCACTCTGATAGGGAAACAAAATTAATACAGTCGCAAACAGGAAAAGAAAACAAAAATAATGGGTGGCGCTGCTCTTGTGGCGACGTGCTCTCCCCGGGGAGAGCAGCCTGAATAGAAGCCGCTATAAGTGATATACAAGACCTACATCGAAATGGGGGTATCTGGGAACGGTCTCAGTACCAAGCAAGATGAATCATGTCTGTCTCTGTCTGTCTGTCGGTCTTCTGTTCTGTCTGTTCTGTGTCTGTCTGTCTGTCTGTCTGTCTGTCGTCTGTCTGTCTGTCTTCTCTCTCTCTCTCTCTCTCTCTCTCCTCTCTC
>CM054159.1:40389338-40391838 GCA_028751875.1 Rapana venosa | reverse complement strand
TTCCCTGGTTCAAAACCTCAACCACGAAAATTAAAACTTGGTGGTGAGATTTTCGGTTTGTTGTGGGGAAAAAAAACAACAAAAGGCCCAATAATTATGAAGACTGGGGCAACTATTATACAGTAGCATAGATCCTCATTTTTTTCCCCAGCAGAATAGATTTCAAAGGTGCAATCCCAGGCCAGACTTAATAACGCGCTGTGTATGAGTTGAGTATGTATGTTTGTCCGTCGTGTCCGACGATGACCTCCAAAACAGCAGAGGAGGCAGCTGCTGTTTTGGAAACTGGGCAGAAATTTGATTATAGTGGAGTTGCCTTGCCCACAGTACATCCCCACTCTCTCGGCCAAGTGGGCATAAGGACAGCGTTGGAGATGTTCTCCAAAGGCCAACCAGCCCCCAGGGCTGCAGTACATAAGGATTGTGCGAGTCAAGCCTCTTAGTCAGAGAGTCATAGTCGATCACTAAAGACTAAGCTGTAAAGTGGGGTTCCATGAGTGGGAATGCCAATGGTCATAGAGCCTCTCACCTTGCTGTTGCCCCCAGCGTCAATGGTTTAATCAAGAACTGTGATATGAGTTGAGTATAAATATTGGGATCACACATTACAGTCACCCATCATCATTCCCTTGAAAAAAGTGGATGTTGGGGAAGATTTCTTTCAAAGCTAAGATTCTCCCCTCTTGTTCACCTGTACCCGTTCCCTTCGTTCAGCTGTAGATACGTTGTGCTTTCGAACACCCAGATTTAAACAAACCACTGTTGGCCGTCGCTCGTTCTCTGTTTCCGGTCCCTCCACATGGAACGACCTCCCTTTTCCACTTCGCCAAAAGCCTTCATTTGATTCTTTCAAATCTAGCCTCAAAACGCACTTACACTCTACTTGAGATCTTCCCCTGTTATCTGTTCCTATTTTTCAATAGCTGCCTTCACCTCCACCACCTCCACCTAAGTGTGTTGTGTGTATAAATTTGATATTTGTTTATCTTGATATTTGTGGACGGTTGCATGCGTGTGAATGATCTGGATGCAAGCGCTTTGATTTGTTTACTTTACAAGATTCAGCGCTATATAAATTCCATACATTATTATTATTATTATTTATTATTATTATTATTATTATTATTATTATTATTATTGTTGTTGTTGTTGTTGTTCCATTTCATTTTTGTCCCTGCCCTCAACAGCCCAAACCCCATCACCCTGCCGGAGTGTACAACCTTTATGTGTGTGCGTGAGTGTGCGTGCGTGCGTGCGAGCGAACGTGTGTGTATACATTTGAATTTTTTTTTAAACCCTAATAATTGTAAGTGGCTGCATGTGAATGAGTAGGATGAATGAAAGCGCTTTGATTTGGGTGTGATTTTTTTGCAAGATATAGCGCTATATACATTCCATATACATGTCATATCCATATTTCTGTATGCCTGTGAATCATGGACCCTGACTGCAGATTTGAAGAGAAGAGTACAGGCGGTGGAGATGAGATGCTTTCGGAGACTCCTTGGCATCTCCTACAAAGACCACATAAGCAACCAAAGCGTGCATAACAGAATCCAGCAAACCATTGGACCCTATGAGAACCTTCTAACGATCGTGAAAAAGTGTAAACTTAAATGGTATGGGCATGTCACAAGATCCAAAGGACTTGCAAAGACAGTTTTACAAGGCACTGTCCAAGGAGGAAGAGGAAGAGGCAGACCAAGGAAGAGCTGGGAGGATAACATCAGCGAATGGACAGGCCTAGAACTCAATAAAACCCTGAGAAAGGCAGAACAGAGAGAGGAATGGAGGGAACTGGTTGTTGAGTCTTTGAGGGTGCCCCCACGGTCGTCAGACTACGGGACAGATAGATAGATAGATAGATAGATAGATAGATAGATACATTCCATGTATTATTATTATTATTATTATTATTATGACAGACGTATTGGTCGAAGTTTTCTCCAGGCTAGTCTGTCTTCAGCCTTTTGCACATACGCAACAATGTCAAGGCCGGTCCTATCTCATTTCCTCCATCCAGTTTTCTTTTTTGGTTAAACCAACTTTTGGGGGGGTGAGGGGGGGGGGGTATTGAGGATAGTGGAATAATAAACACCCATGTGCTTGTTTGCATCCAGTCCCCATGGCTTGCGGTTTTGTAAATTTTGTCGTCCGTTCCCACCGGCACACTACAACACAATACAATACAATACAATGCAATACAACACAATACAATACAACACAACACAACACAATACTACACAACACAATACAATACAACACTATACAACACAACACAACACAATACAAACACATCCACGCGCTTCTTATGAACAACAAAAACGAGCAAGAAAGACCAAGTAAAAAAAAAAAAAAAAAACAACCACCAACCAAACAACAAAAAGGAACATGGGTCACAACTGAAGCATATGTTTTGTACCAAGATTACGAACACCCACTCCCGAATCAACGGCCTTTCACGCCGCCCCTTAGTATATATTACCAAGACTGTCCTACT
>CM054159.1:40381838-40384338 GCA_028751875.1 Rapana venosa | reverse complement strand
TAACTTCTTATCACATACGTGATATTAGACAACACCTGTCTCACACACATACATAACACAACACACAGTCACACACACACAACACACACACAAACACACACTGTCACACACACACAAACACACTGTCACACACACTGTCAACACACACACACACCACACACACACAACACACACTGTCACACACACACACACACCACAGTCACACACACACACACACCACACACACTGTCACACACACACACACACTGTCACACACTCACACAACACACACACACACACACACCACTGTCACACACACACACACACACACTGTCACACACCACACACACACACTGTCACACACAGTCACACACACACACAACACCACACACACACACACACACAACACACACACACACCGCCACTTTTAAAAAACAACAACAAACAAACAAAAACCCAAACTTCCACTTCACAGTGACGTACTTTCTAGCTCAAACCTGCGTCAGCGCTTTCGTCACGTTCTGCACTGTCGCCTCGCTTCCCTATTGGCGGAGAGGGTTCAGGTATATTACATGTGTGTTGTGTGGTTTGATGTTCCGCTTTCCGGGCTTGGTTACACACCGGTATTAGCTTGCGGGGTCTTGTAGTATCTTGTATAGAGTGCGAGTCGGGGAGGGGAAAAACAAACAACTTAAACAACTTTGGTGGTTTTCAAAGATTCTTTTAAGAATGAAAAATATGCACTGTGTACTTGTTTTCTGTTTGTTTGTTGTTGCTGGGTTTTTTTGGGGGGGGATTGAGGACATAGAGCAATACTAGGTAGTCACGAGAACGTTGGAAATGATCATCAAATGAGGAATGCTTGTGTTCCTACAGTGTTGACCCCGCGCTTGCATATTGCTGTGAATGCAAACGCAATTTTATTTTGACGAGGGTAATAGAATTTAGGGTCAGGGAAGGTAAAGCAGCGAGGGAGAGGAGATGGGCGCCGCCCTCAATATGCTGGCCCTTAGAGAAGTGAGGTCTCTGACGCCTCGCTCCCCTACGCCCTTATAGGTTATGGGACTCTTTTACCTTTACCTTTTTTTTAATAGAATAAGTTACGGAGACTTTTTTTTCCATCCAGCCCTCAATATCGAAAAAACAAAAAATGGAAGGAAGGGAGGTAAAGTAAGAAAGCTAGCAGACAAGACAAAGGACTGAGGGGGTATACAGTGTTTGCTGAAAAATTACAAAATTTCAAACCGACCAAATTTGAGCAAAAATCGCATGAGTTTTGAGTCAGAGGCTAGTTTTTTCCCAAAAAGTGGGTGGGTGTGTTGTCTTTTTTAATTTCTGTGTGTCTTAGTATGTGCGGTATGAATATAACAGTTACATAGATACACAGAAGGAAAAGTGCGATTTTTTTAAATACCGGTGTGCAGCCTTCCTTCCTTCCCTCCCTCCTTCCTTCCCTCCCTCCATCCCTCCCAACAGATGTTGGAGATGAAAGAGGCTGATGTTTAACGTGATGGGGCAGGCATGGGTGAGGATTGGTACAGCAGGTTAAAAAGCTGACGACAGGATGAAAAATCCGGATACTAAGTTACTGCCAGGGAGGTAGACACTGTATGTCACTATGTTGAGGAAATCCGAGGGGGGGGCGGGGGGGGGGGGGGGGGCGGCTTAGGTTGTCTTCTTGGTGTTCTTGTTGTTGGTTATTACAATCCCGGACATGTTTTGTTTGGGGGATGGAGGAATGGGGTGGGGGGGATGGGGGGCCGGGGCGAGGGGGTTTTCTGGGGGTTTTATTTTTATAAGTCGTAGTTGAATGTTAAGGAGGTTTGTTATTTAATACGCCCTACCCCACCTTTCCACACACATACACACACACACACTCACACACACACACACATACACATCACACACACACACACACACACACACACACACACACACACACACACACGCACGCATTTGTCGAATACCACTTAATTTGAAAAGATGTTAAGCTAAAGAATACACACACACACGCTTTCTCTCTCTCTCTTCTCTCTCTCTCTCTCTCTCTCTCTCTCTCTCTCTCTCTCTCTCTCTCTCTCTCTCTTTGAAAAGATGTTAAGCTAAAGAATACTCTCTCTCTCTCTCTCTCTCTCTCTCTCTCTCTCTCTCTCTCTCTCTCTCTCTCTCTCTCTCTCTCGCTTGTCTAAAATTTAATGTAAAAAGATTCCGGAATTTCTCTGTCTCTGAGATAATAAAGTTTTTGAATTTTAATTGAAAAAGACATTAAACTAAACAACACACACACACACACACACTCTCTCTCTCTCTCTCTCTCTCTCTCTCTCCTCTCTCTTCTCTCTCTCTCTCTCTCTCTCTTTCTCTCCTTATCACCAAGTAGTGAATGGACATTAAACAAAAACAAAAAAAGAAAACACACACACACACTTGTAACACCTATCTTGATATATTCCTTGTTGAAAACTTTAAAAAGAAGAAGTTCTGAACCGTTCCGAAAACATCAGACCTATCAAGGTTTGCT
>CM054159.1:40374338-40376838 GCA_028751875.1 Rapana venosa | reverse complement strand
TGTGTCCGGTGGGGTAGGAAAGGAGTGAGGAGAGAGAGACAGAGAGAGTTTATGTGTCTGTGTGTGTGTGTGCGAGCGTGCGTGTGTGTTTGTGTGGTGTGCGCGCACGCGCCCATGTGTGTGTGTTTGTTTTGTGTTGTGTGTGGTTGTGAGTGTGTGTGCATGCGTGCGCGCACGTGCCTGTATGTGTGTACGTGCGCGTAAACTCGTGTGTTTGTGCGCGCTCGAGTATATGTGTGTACACGAATGTGTGCAAGTGTGTTCTTATGTGCCTGCGTTTCTGTGCAAGTTTTTTGTTTTGTTTTTCTGTCTACGTGCCCCTGTGTATCTGTGTCTGTGTGTGCGTCTCTGTGAGTCTGTGTCTTTATAGATAACAAATTCTGTGTCTGTGTGTGCGTCTCTGTGAGTCTGTGTCTTTATAGATAACAAACTATGTGTCTGTGTGTGTGCCTCTCTGTCAATCTGTGTCTTTATAGATAACAAACTCTGTGTCTGTGTGTGTACCTCTCTGTGAGTCCGTGTCTTTATAGATAACAAACTATGTGTCTGTGTGTGCCTCTCTGTGATTCTCTGTCTTTATAGATAACAAACTCTGTGTGTGCCTCTCTGTCAGTCTGTGTCTTTATAGATAACAAACTCTGTGTCTGTGTGTGCGTCTCTGTCAGTCTGTGTCTTTATAGATAACAAACTCTGTGTCTGTGTGTGCCTCTCTGTGTGTCTGTGTCTTTATAGATAACAAACTCTGTGTCTGTGTGTGCCTCTGTAAGTCTATGTCTTTATAGATAACAAACTTTGTGTCTGTGTGTGCTTCTCTGTAAGTCTGTGTCTTTATAGATAACAAAATCTGTGTCTGTATGTGTCTCTCTGTGTGTCTGTGTCTTTATAGATAACAAACGCTGTGTCTCACTCTGTGAGTCCGTGTCATTATAGATAACAAACTCTGTGTCTGTGTGTGCGTCTCTGAGTCTGTCTTTATAGATAACAAACTCTGTGTCTGTGTGTGTCTCTCTGTGAATCTGTGTCTTTATAGATAAAAAAACTCTGTGTCTGTGTGTGTGCCTCTCTGTGTCAGTCTGTGTCTTTATAGATAACAAACCCTGTGTCTGTGTGTGCGTCTCTGTGTCAGTCTGTGTCTTTAAAGATAAAAAACTCTGTGTCTGTGTGTGTGCCTCTCTGTGTCAGTCTGTGTCTTTATAGATAACAAACCCTGTGTCTGTGTGTGCCTCTCTGTGAGTCTGTGTCTTTAAAGATAACAAACTCTGTGTCTGTGTGTGCCTCTCTGTGAGTCTGTGTCTTTATAGATAACAAATTCTGTGTCTGTCTCTCTGTGAGCCTTGTGTCTTTATAGATAACAAACTCTGTGTCTGTGTGTGCCTCTCTGTGAGTCTGTGTCTTTATAGATAACAAACTGTGTCTGTGTGTGCCTCTCTGTGAGTCTGTGTCTTTATAGATAAACTCTGTGTCTGCGTGTGCCTCTCTGTGTCAGTCTGTGTCTTTATAGATAACAAACTCTGTGTCTGTGTGTGCCTCTCTGTGTCAGTCTGTGTCTTTATAGATAACAAACTCTGTGTCTGTGTGTGCCTCTCTGTGAGTCTGTGTCTTTATAGATAACAAACTCTGTGTCTGTGTGTGCCTCTCTGTGTCAGTCTGTGTCTTTATAGATAACACACTCTGTGTCTGTGTGTGCGTCTCTGTGAGTCTTGTGTCTTTATAGATAACAAACTCTGTGACTGAGTGTGCCTCTCTGTGAGTCTGTGTCTTTATAGATAAACAAACTCTGTGTCTTTTGTGTGCGTCTCTGTGCAGTCTGTGTCTTATTAGATAACAAACTCTGTGTTGTGTGTGCCGTCTCTGTGTCAGTCTGTGTCTTTATAGAGATAAACTCTGTGTCTGTGTGTGCGCTCTGTGTCAGTCTGTGTCTTTATAGATAAAACTCTGTGTCTGTGTGTGCTTTTCTGTGCAGTCGTGTCATTATAGATAAAAAAACTATGTGTCTGTGTGTGCGTCTCTGTGAGTCGTGTCTTATAGATAACACACTCTGTGTCTGTGTGTACGTCTCTGTCATCTGTGTCTTTATAGATAACAACTCTGTGTCTGTGTGTCCTCTCTGTGATCTGTGTCTTATTGATAACAAATCTGTGTCGGTGTCTCTCTGTGAGCCTTGTGTCTTATAGATAACAAACTGTGTCTGTGTGTCTCTCTGTGACTTGTGTCTTTATAGATAACAAACTCTGTGTCTGTGTGTGCCTCTCTGTGAGTCTGTGTCTTTATAGATAACAAACTCTGTGTCTGTGTGTGCTCTCTGTGAAGTCTGTGTCTTTATAGATAACAAACTCTGTGTCTGTGTGTGCCTCTCTGTGTCAGTCTGTGTCTTTATAGATAACACACTCTGTGTCTGTGTGTGCGTCTCTGTGAGTCTTGTGTCTTTATAGATAACAAACTCTGTGACTGAGTGTGCCTCTCTGTGAGTCTGTGTCTTTATAGATAACAAATTCTGTGT
>CM054159.1:40364338-40369338 GCA_028751875.1 Rapana venosa | reverse complement strand
TGCAGTTTGCAAGAAGAAAGAATGTTCTTGCAACATTTTTTGATATTAGAAAGGCATATGACCAAGTTTGGCATGCTAAATTATTAGGTAAACTAAAGAATATGGGTGTTTCTGGGCACTTGTATTTTTATATCAAAAGTTTTTTAGCAGACAGAAAAATTCAAGTAAGAGTGGCTAAATCATATTCAAGTGTTAGATCGCTTCATATGGGACTACCCCAAGGTTCTGTGATAGCTCCTATCCTATTTAATATCTTGCTGCATGATCTCCCAATGAATTTATCAAAGGATGTCATCTTAGTACAATATGCGGATGATATATGCATGTGGATGAATGTTACTATGAAACGTAATACACCAAAAAGAGCGTTAAATTACATAAAAAGGGTATATCAAAGCCAGCTTGATAACATCGACAAATATATGCTTGAAAATGGATTTACTTTGTCCACAGAAAAAACTCATGTTGTGCTTTTTAATAATGGCAGTAATACCGGAGGAACTACCAAGATTTAAGATTGGGACTGAAATAATTGAATACAAAAATACAATAAAGTTCTTAGGTGTTATTCTAACTTCAAAGCTAACTTGGAATACACATATTGAGCACTTATTAACAAAGGCAAGAAAGTGCATAATCTTACTGAAGATAATTAGTAAACAGTTCTGGGGACAGACATATTCAATCTAAAATGTTTAGCTACATCTCTTGTTCGTTCGAAATTATCATACGGACAAGAAATCTTTTTCAGCGCTCCAAAATCTTTACTTAAAAAGCTACAAAGTGTAGACTGCAAAGCTTACAGGCTTGCGCTTGGAGTTCCGTATCATGCATCAGCCCTGGGAACGTACAATGAAGCTGGTACATTGCCTTTGGATGATTACCGTCAACTGGCATGTGCAAAATATGTTCTTAGAAACAGAAAAACTGATAATTTCATTTCCGAGGAAGTAGAAGTAAAATCTGAACTACAGTTTCCTAAAAGAGCAAAAGAATATCTTCCTTAATGCCCATTAACACATATGTGTCTGATCTAGTGGAAAATTCTAAATGTCAACCAACACAGAATGGACAAACCAGAGGCAATATTACCTTGCCCATCGTGGAGATGAATAGAGCATACTTCGACATAGAGGTAACTAATGCAAAAAAGAATGAGAATACTGAACATTATGGTTTCTGATGTTCGATCCCACATCCATCATAAGTATTTTCATCATTTACAAATTTATACAGATGGATCACGTCTGGATAATCAAGAAACAGGTTCAGCTTTTGTTATTACCATCTTTAAAAATTTGAAAAATCATTTATGTTGGTAAACATCATTCGATTTTTACCGCGGAATTATGTAGCAGTCTTAATGGCTCTAAATTTAAGTTTTTTGATTTGCCATTGTGTATATTAAAAATCCTTATTTGTGTTGATTCTAAGTCGGTATTGTACGCTTTAAAAAATCCTTGTGGTACAAGAAAACTTCAAACATTGCATTAGAGATTAAATCATGTCATACACCTTCTTTAACCTAAAGGGCACAAGTGTCACTTTCTGTTGGGTGCCTTCACACAGTGGATTTTTCCAAATGAGTGGGCTGATAGAGCTGCTAAAGAGGAGCAAAGCATGAACGGGAATCAGCAAACATTGCACGTACCTTTATCATTACAAGAGGGCTACCACTTTTAGAACAAACATCATGGAAAAAGGTCACAGAAACGTATTACCTAAAAGAGAGATTTCTAAACAGATCTGTCATCAAAACTGATAAAGCAAGAGTTGTGAGCCATTCTAAGGCTTGCTCAAATATCTCCACAGCAAGAGAGTGAATAGTTTGTTTTATAGAATCAAACTTAATGCATTAGTAACCAAATTCAGTAGAAACAGTAAATGTCTATGTGGTGAGAATATTTCTAATACTCATATAATATTTGAATGTAAGAATACGAAAGCTTTTTTACCTCAATTTTATGAAAAACTCCTTAGAAGCATATTCAATAATTTGAATTTGGCATTTAATATTGTCAAAAGGTCTCTGGCATAGTCCTATAGGACATTTGTTATAGTTCATTAACGTTAATCACTTTTTATATGTTTTTGTTTCTGTGGTGTGTTTTTAAGATATTTTTTATTGTATCTTTTGCTTTGCACGGTTTCTTTTCATGATTAGACTACTTTTTTCCCCCTCGCATTTTTCAGTAGGGCCTCTACAACCACCTCAATTATCATACACCCCTTGTATAATATATTTTTCTTTCTCGTCTAATATCACTGAGAGTGAACAGACGTAAAATCGAAGACAACATACCACACACACACACACACACACACACACACACACACACACACACACACACACACACTTTTTTTTTTAATCCACCAACACAAATGAACAATAGCTGTTATACAAAAAATCCCTCAAAACGACTGACTGACTGACTGAATGAATGAATGAATGAATGGATGAAAAACACAAATCAATAAATAACCCATAAACTTCAGCAACTGTATTTAATACAAATGAAAAGAGGACAGCTTCGAGATTCATACAAAATGTTGTCAAAGAAAGACAACCCAAGGCATTATTTGTTTCAGGATAAGATCAAATGCATTCACGATAAAATTCAGCAACGATGTGATATGCTATGTGGTGAATATATTTCAAATACCCATATTACACTTGAATGTGATAACTTAAAACCTCATCTCCCTGCCTTTTCTGAGAATTCCATTTACGAACTTTTGAACAATGTAAAGCTAACGTTTGACATTGCTAAAGGTTTATTGTTAAGTCCTGTTAGGGCACTTCTTGTAGTTGTAGTTCTCTTCGAATTTCTTCTCTTTTTAAAAAAAATGTTATTCTCGATCTGTTTATGTTAATAATAATGATGATATAATAAAATAATAATTAATAATAATAATAATATATATATAAAAAATAATAATAATAATAATGATAATAATAATAAATGGAATTTATATGCGATGTATCTTGCACAGACAAATCAAAGCGCTTGCACTCAACTCATTCTTACACCAGTCGTGCAACCAATAGCAAGTAATAGTTCTAACAAGTCCTAATGCACCACGCGCGCGCGCGCGCCACGCACACACACACACACACACACACACACAAACACACACACACACGTTATACACTTTGGCAGGATGATGGAATTTTTGGCTGTTGAAAAGCAGGGATAGCTATGAAATGAAACAGGAGAGGAAATTCTTAGGTTTGAAACAAATATGTCTTTAGGAAGATTTAAAAGTGTCACAAGAAGGTCTTTGGCGAAGAGAGATAGGGAGGCCATTCCAAATCGATGGACCAGAAACAAGAGAAGAGCGACGCCAACAGTGGACTGGTTGAATCTAGGTGTTTGTAAGCACAAGAAATCTGCGGCAGAGCGAAGGGGAAAGAGAAGGGGTGTTTCAGGTGGAGTATTCACAGAGGTAGGAGGGTGCTGTTTTGTGGAGACATTTGTAACAGAGAGTACTGATCTTATAGTTTATTCTTTGTGGCTCAGGCAGCCAGTGGAGAGATCGCAAGAGAGGGGTAATGTGCTCAGATTTTTTCTTTCTGAGGACTAGTCGAGCTGCAGAATTTTGAATACGTTGAAGGGAGTGGATAGATGATGCTGGCAGACCAGCCAAAAGAGAATTGCAATAGTCCAGACGTAAAGAATGAGAGATGCCACGAGTTGACATCCCACGTCTTCCACTTTAGTGAACCAGACGGCCTAGAATAGGAACTGAATAAAAAGATGGATGGATGGATGGAGGGGATGGATAGATAGATAGATGGGTTAGATAAAATGAATAGATTTTAAAGAATACTATTTATGTATTTCCCTTGTTGTTACTCTTGTTTTCACATACACACCGCGCACGCACGCACGCACGCACGCACACACGCACGCACACCACAGAGAAAGATCTCTCTCTCTCTTCTCTCCTCTCTCTCTCTCTCTCTTCTCGCTATCTATCTATCTATTATCTACCTTCATCTATCTATCTATCTATCTATCTATCCATCCATCCATCCATACCATCCATCCATCCATCTCTTTATTTAGTCTCCTATCTTAGGGCCGTTCGGTATCACTTAAAGTGGAAAAGACGTTAAAAATTAAAAACTTAGACTAACAACTTCAAATCTTTTTCCTTTGACGCCCGCCCTTTCAATACAACCCTCTTACTTATTTTGGGTTTTTTTTTTTTTTGCTTTTTTTTCTTGAATGCAGACAAAACAACCAAAAAAGAACCCCAATCCAAAAAGAAAGCCACGGAATTAACTCCTACCTCCCCCCCCCCCCCACACACCCACACATACACACACACACCACCCCCACCACACCACCACCCCCACCACCACCCCACAACAACCACCTCCCCTTTAAAGAAATGAAGTCAAATAGACACAGAATGGGGAGACTGAAGAAGGCTGGCCCATAGAGGTGCGCTGACAACGTAACTTTGACTTTTTCCGAGTCCCTCCTTCGTCTAATTTATCAAGTGGGCTTTTGAGTGTAAGTGTGGTGTGTGTGTGGGGGGGGGGGGGGGGTGGAGGGGGGGGGTGAGGGGGGTTGGTGTGTGGGTGGGCGGGTGGGGGGTGAGGGGGTGAAGGTATGTATGGTGTGTGTGTGTGTAAAACGAGCGTGTGTGTGTGTGGTGTGTGTGTGTGTGTGTGTGGGAGCTGTTTGTAGCTTTTTTGTGTGTTTTGTGTAACTTGTTTAGCCATGTGTGTGTGTGTTTTGATGTGTGTGGTGTGTGTGTGGGGTGTGTGTGTGTGTGTGTGTGTGTGGTGGGGGGGGAGGGCACGTGTGTTGTGTGTGTTGGGGTGTGTGTGTGTGTGTGTGTGTGTGTGTGTGTGTGTGTGTGTGTGTGTTGTGTGCGCGCGCGGATGCGAGTGTGTACTGTGGTGTATGTACTGTTTTTTCATGCTTTTCTTTGGGGGTTTTGTGTATGCTTTTTGTGCCAGTGGGGGGGGGGGGGGGGGGGGGGGG
>CM054159.1:40350634-40363838 GCA_028751875.1 Rapana venosa | reverse complement strand
CACACCGGCACACCAATGGCCTACTCTTCGAAAGTGAAACAGGTTTAAACGTGTGCACAAGATGTTCTGCGAGCGTTCGCACACGGAACCTCGGTTTATAGTCTCATCAAAGGGACTTTTTTGGGAGGAGTGGAGTCGGAACTGATGTTAACACCAGAGGAAAATACCCCTCGGACAAGATTCGAACACAGGTCAACAGAACACGAGCACAATGCACACATCGCTCCAACCACCCAGGCTATCCCGTCCCACCGTCGGAATTTGAGATGCTGACAGAAAGGTGTTGACACCGCACCTAACAGCAATGTCCACCGTTCACTTTAGGATCATCAGTCACTTTAGGACCATCGATCATTCAAATTAGGACATTTTTCCCCATTAGGACCATCAGTCACTTCAGGACCATCGATCATTCACATTAGGACCATCATTCACATTAGGACCATCATTCACTTTAGGACCATCAGTCACTTAAGGACCTTTGAGTCACGGGAGCTTTCTATGGTGTTATCAATTTTTGTACTGACCACAGAGGGATAATCTTGATGGAGTGACTTCAGAATACAGATTGCCTTTACAATAATAACGCAGGATGATCCATGCAGTGAACCGGCTTGTGTTTAAGTATACATGTTGTGTACATGTAGTATGTTTTACCAGGCATGCACTCTTGATGTCTTGGGAGGGATGGGCTCCGCCACGCTCAGCTATCCCTCAGCACAGTCCCCTGAAAAGTCAAATATGCGTGCGTGCGTGGGGTGCGTGCGTGTGTGTGTGTGTGTGTGTGTGTGTGGTGTGTGTTGTGTGTGTGTTTTGTGTGTGTGTGTGTGGGGTGTAGGCAGGGGGACCGAAGGGGTAGGGGTATGTGTGTGTGTGTGGGGTGTGTGTGGTGTTGTGTGTGTGTGTGTGTGTGTGTGGTGTGTGTGTGTGTGTGTGTGTGTGTGTGTTTGTGTGTGTGTGGCGTGTGTTGTTTGTTTGTGCGTTTTTGGTCTTGTTGTGTTTTGTTTGTGGTTTGTTGTGATTTTTTTGTTTGTTTTGTGTTGTGTGGTGTGTGTTTGTGTGTGTGTGTGTGTGTGTTGTGTGTGTGTGTGTGGTGTGTGTTCTCAGTGTCTCTGTGTGCGTCTGTGTGATTGTGTGTGTGTGTGAAGAGAGATCTAATTAAATATCACATTATAGCGAAAGACGTTAAATCAAAAAGAAAGAAAGAACACAACACTACACACACACACACCCCCCCCCCCTCCCATCCCCCCCTCCCCGCTCTCCCCTCTCTCTCCCCTCTCCCTCTTCTTCTCTCTCTCTCTCTCTCTCTCCTCTCTCTCTCTCTCTTCTCTTTATATCTCTTCCTCCCTTTTTCTCTTGTACATCTCTTTCTGGTAATTTTTATCTCTCAGTTTATCTCTCCCCCACTCCTCCATCTCTCTGTACATCTCACTGTACATCTCTCTCCACATCTCTGTCTCTCTCTGTATATCTATCTCTTCTCTCTCTCTCTTTTTCTCTCTTTCTCTCTCTCTCTCTCACACTCCCAACAAACCCACACACACACACAATCACACACAACTCCAACAACACGCTCTCTCTCTCCCTCTTCTTTTTCTCAATCACCACACAAAACAAAACCCAACACACACACACACACAACACACACACACACACACACAAGATAATGAAAAAATGGTTTATAGCAGGAGATTTTTAATGCACATGCTCCTTTTTGGGATAAAGACTGTGAAAAAATATCCATAATCGCTTTGTAGAAAACATAGTTGATTCCTGCCTGTACTTACTAAATGATGGCATGTTACTAGAATCCCGACATTGCTAGTCACAGAGCATCAGCCTTAGATCTATCGCTTATATCTCCTGCATTAGCTCCAGAATGTGAGTGGTCAACGCACAATGACACCCTTGGCAGCGATCACCTCCCTGTCATTACAACGCTTAGTTGGACTAACAGCTTCCTGTGACACCCAGGAAGACAAAATTCCAAAATTTAATTACAAAAAAGCAGACGGGAAAAAAGTTTGAAAAGCATCCTTGAAACTTACACCACGACACTTTGACACTGACAAACATAGACCTTTATATTCCACTTTTACTAAAGACAGTTATTCATGCCCGCCACTTTTCTATCCCCCAAATAAATTACCCTAAAAAAAATAAACTCTGGGAAATACCCGGTGGACACCAGCATGTGAGGAAGCAGTAAAAAAAAACGCTTAATGTATAAAAT
The DNA here is from genome assembly GCA_028751875.1 of Rapana venosa. Classification (NCBI taxonomy): domain Eukaryota; kingdom Metazoa; phylum Mollusca; class Gastropoda; order Neogastropoda; family Muricidae; genus Rapana; species Rapana venosa. Next base: position 40,361,602 of record CM054159.1, on the reverse strand, counting down.
TATTTAAAGTAAAACGTCAGAAAATAATGAAAAACAGAAACAAGCAAAAAATTACTGTAACCTTGTTGTACTGGCTAAGAGAGAATTTTGGATTTCTTTTTGTACCACTGAAATTTCAAATCATAAAATTTTAAAAAAGTTTGGGATAAATATCATGAATGAAAAAAGGTGTTAGTTTACCAAATTGTCCAGGCAATTGGATAATAAAGAATTTCCATCAAACATAGAAAAAGCAGAGGCCTTTGCAGACATTTTTCTGAATCAATGCGTCTTGAAGGATTCCACTAAAACGCAGGAAAAGAACAAAATGAGAAAGTAAAACAGAACCACTGACCCAGTCCTGACAAGGGTTTCGTGCATTAATGCTCCCAATTTCACTTGACGAAGTAAGAGATGCATTAACTATCTCTTTCTAAAAAGGTCTGGGGGGTTTCAGAGCAATTTCTAATGAAATGTTGAAACAATTTACCAACACATTTCATTTATCTTCCCCACAAACTCTTCAATAAATGTTGGTCGAGGGAGGTATGCCAGTAAAGTGGAAGGAGTCCATTGTCATTCCAGTTCATAAACATGGAAAGCCTAAATCTGACAAAACCAGCTCCAGACCAATTGCTTTGACCTCTCACATGGCAAGCTAATGGAAAGAATTATTCTAAAAAGGCTGATGTATTTCTGCCATAAAAATAAAAATAATCCCTGTAAATCAAGCAGGTTTTCAAAAAAAAAAATTTCTGCCATGATAATTTGGTTAAACTATCAACAAAAAAAATGCATTTTGCAAGAAGAAAGAATGTTCTTGCAACATTTTTTGATATTAGAAAGGCATATGACCAAGTTTGGGCATGCTAAAATTATTGGGTAAACTAAAGAATAGGGGTGTTTCTGGCACTTGTATTTTTATATCAAAAGTTTTTTAGCAGACAGAAAAATTCAAGTAAAGTGGCTAAATCATTTTTCAAGTGTTAGATCGCTTCATATGGGACTCCCCCAAGGTTCTGTGATAGCTCCTATCCTATTTAATATCTTGCTGCATGATCTCCAATGAATTTATCAAAGGATGTCATTTTAGTACAATATGCGGATGATATATGCATGTGGAGAATGTTACTATGAAACGTAATACACCAAAAAGAGCGTTAAATTACATAAAAAGGGTATATCAAAGCCAGCTTGATAACATCGACAAATATATGCTTGAAAATGGATTTACTTTGTCCACAGAAAAAACTCATGTTGTGCTTTTTAATAATGGCAGTAACCCGGAGGAACTAACCAAGATTTAAGATTGGGACTGAAATAATTGAATACAAAAATACAATAAAGTTCTTAGGTTTTTATTCTAACTTCAAAGCTAACTTGGAATACACATATTGAGCACTTATTAAAAAGGCAAGAAAGTGCATAATCTTTTCTGAAGATAATTAGTAAACAGTTTCTGGGGACAAACATAAATTTTAATCTAAAATGTTTAGCTACATCTCTTGTTCGTTCGAAATTATCATACGGACAAGAAAATCTTTTTCAGCGCTCCAAAAATCTTTACTTAAAAAGCTACAAAGTGTAGACTGCAAAGTTACAGGCTTGCGCTTGGAGTTCCGTATCAAGCATCAGCCCTGGGAACGTACAATGAAGCTGGTACATTGCTTTGGATGATTACCGTCAACTGGCATGTGCAAAATATGTTCTTAGAAACAAAAAACTGATAATTTCATTTCCGAGGAAGTAGAAGTAAAATCTTAACTACAGTTTCCTAAAAGAGCAAAAGATATATCTTCCTTAATGCCCATTAACAATATGTGTCTGATCTAGTGGAAAATTCTAATGTCAACCAACACGAATGGCAAACCAGAGGCATATTACCTTGCCCATCGTGGGAGATAATAGAGCATACTTCGACATAGAGGTAACTAATGCAAAAAAGAATGAGAATCTGAACATTATGGTTTCTGATGTTCGATCCCACATCCATCATAAGTATTTTCATCATTTACAATTTATACAGATGGATCACGTCTGGATAAAACAAGAAACAGGTTCAGCTTTTGTATACCATCTTTAAAAATTGAAAAATCATTCATGGTTGGTAAACTCATTTGATTTTTACCGCGGAATTAGTAGCAGTCTTAATGGCTTCCTAAATTTTTGTTCTTGATTTGCCATTGTGTATATTACAAATCCTTATTTGTGTTGATTCTAAGTCGGTATTGTACGCTTTAAAATCCTTGTGGTACAAGAAAACTTCAAACATTGCATTAGAGATTAATCATGTCATAAAACCCTTTTAACCTTAAAGGGCACAAGTGTCACTTTTGTTGGGTGGGCCCTTTACACAGTGGATTTTTTTCCAAATGAGTGGGCTGATAGAGCTGCTAAAAGAGGAGCAAAGCAATGAACGGGAATCAGCAACATTGCACGTACCCTTTATCAATTACAAGAGGCTACCACTTATTAGAACAAACATCATGGAAAAAGGTCACAGAAACGTATTACCTAAAAGAGGATTTCTAAACAGATCTGTCCCTCAAAACTGATAAAGCAAGAGTTGTGAGCCATTCTAAGGGTTGCTCAAATTTTCTCCACAGCAAGAAGAGTGAATAGTTTGTTTTATAGAATCAAACTTAATGCATTTGTAACCAAATTCAGTAGAAACAGTAAATGTCTATGTGGTGAGAATATTTCTAATACTCATATAATATTTGAATGTAAAAATACGAAAGCTTTTTTACCCCAATTTTATGAAAACTCCCTTAGAAGCATATTCAATAATTTGAATTTGGCATTTAATATTGTAAAAGGTCTTTTGGCATAGTCCTATAGGACATTTGTTATAGTTTCATTAACGTTAATCACTTTTTATTTTTTTGTTTCTGTGGTGTGTTTTTAAGATATTTTTTTATTGTAATCTTTTGCTTTGCACGGTTTCTTTTCATGATTAGACTACTTTTTCCCCTCGCATTTTTCAGTAGGGCCTCTCAACCACCTCCCAAATTTTCATACACCCCTTGTATATATATATTTTTCTTTCTCGTCTAATATCACTGAGGGAACAGACGTAAAATCGAAGACAACATACACACACACACACACACACACAACACACACACACACACACACACACACACACTTTTTTTTTTAATCCCCAACACAAATGAACAATAGTGTTATACAAAAAATCCCTCAAAACGACTGACTGACTGACTGAATGAATGAATGAATGATGGATGAAAAACACAAAAACCCAAAAAATAACCATAAACTTCAGCAACTGTATTTAATACAAATGAAAAGAGGAAGCTTCGAGATTCATACAAAATGTTGTCAAAGAAAGACAAACCCAAGGCATTATTTGTTTCAGGTAAGATAAATGCATTCACGATAAATTTTACAACGATGTGATATGCTATGTGGTGAATATATTTCAAATACCCATATTACACTTGAATGTGATAACTTAAAACCTCATCTCCTGCCTTTTCTGAGAATTCCATTTACGAACTTTTGAACAATGTAAAGCTAACGTTTGACATTGCTAAAGGTTTTGTTAAGTCCTGTTTGGGCACTTCTTGAAATTGTAGTTCTCTTGAATTTCTTCTCTTTTAAAAAAAAATGTTATTCTCGATCTGTTTATGTTAATAATAATGTGATTAATAATAATAATAATAATAATAATAATAATAATAATAATAATAATAATAATAATAATAATAATAATAATGATAATAATAATAAATGGAATTTATATAGCGATGTATCTTGCACAGACAAATCAAAGCGCTTGCACTCAACTCATTCTTACACAGTCGTGCAACCAATAGCAAGTAATAGTTCTAAACAAGTCCTAATGCACCCACGCGCGCGCGCGCGCACGCACACACACACACACACACACACACACACACACACAAAACACACACGTTATACACTTTGGCAGGATGATGGAATTTTTTTGGGTGTTGAAAAACAGGATAGCTATGAAATGAAAAGAGAGGAAATTCTTAGGTTTGAAACAAATATGTCTTGAGGACAGATTTAAAAGTGTCACAAGAAGGTCTTTGGCGAAGAGAGATAGGGAGGCCATTCCAAATCGATGGACCAGAAACAGAGAAAGAGCGACGCCAACAGTGGACTGGTTGAATCTAGGTGTTTGTAAGCACAAGAAATCTGCGGCAGAGCGAAGGGAACGAGAAGGGGTGTACAGGTGGAGATATTCACAGAGGTAGGAGGGTGCTGTTTTGTGGAGACATTTGTAACAGAGAGTACTGATCTTATAGTTTATTCTTTGTGGCTCAGGCAGCCAGTGGAGAGATCGCAAGAGAGGGGTAATGTGCTCAGATTTTTTCTTTCTGAGGACTAGTCGAGCTGCAGAATTTTGAATACGTTGAAGGGAGTGGATAGATGATGCTGGCAGACCAGCCAAAAGAGAATTGCAATAGTCCAGACGTTAAAGAATGACAGATGCCACGAGTTGACATGCCACGTCTTTTCCACTTTAAGTGATACCAGACGGCCCTAGAATAGGAGACTGAATAAAAGAGATGGATGGATGGATGGATGGATGGATGGATAGATAGATAGATAGAGTAATAAATGAATAGATGTTAAGAATACTATTTATGTATTTCCCTTGTTGTTACTCTTGTTTTCACATACACACACGCGCACGCACGCACGCACGCACGCACACACGCACGCACACACAGAGTAGATCTCTCTCTCTCTCTCTCTCTCTCTCTCTCTCTCTCTCTCTCTCTCTCTCTCTCGCTATCTATCTATCTATCTATCTACCTTTCTATCTATCTATCTATCTATCTATCTATCCATCCATCCATCCATCCATCCATCCATCCATCTCTTTTATTCAGTCTCCTAATTTAGGGCCGTCTTGTATCACTTAAAGTGCAAAAGACGTTACAATTAAAGACTTCGACTAACAACTTCAAATCTTTTTTCCTTTGACGCCCGTCCTTTCAATACAACCCTCTTTCTTACTTTGGTTTTTTTTTTTGCTTTTTTTTCTTGAATGCAGACAAGAACAACCAAAAAAGAACCCCAATCCAAAAAGAAAGCCACGGAATTAACTCCTACCTCCCCCCCCCCCCCACACACAACACACACATACACACACACCACCCACCACCACCACCAGCAACAACCACCTCCCTTAAAGAAATGAAGTCAAATAGACACAGAATGGGGAAAATGAAGAAGGCTGGCCCATAGAGGTGCGCTGACAACGTAACTTTGACTTTTTCCGAGTCCCTCCTTCGTCTAATTTATCAAGTGGGCTTTTGAGTGTAAGTGTGTGTGTGTGTGGTGTGTGTGTGTGTGTGTGTGGTGTGTGTGTGGGTGTGTGTGTGTTGTGTGTGTGTGTGTGTGTGTGTGTATGGGGTGGGTGGGGGGGCGAGGGGGTGTTGGTGTGTAGTGGCGGGGTGGTGGGGTGGAGGGGGGATGTGTATGTATGTGTGTGTGTGTGTGTAAAACGAGTGTGTGGTGTGTGTGTGGGTGTGTGTGTGTGTGTGTGTGTGTGTGTGTGTGTGTGTGTTGTGTGTTATGTGTGTGTGTGTAGCTGTTTGTCATGCTTCTCTTTGTGTGTTGTGTGTATGCTTGTGTAGCCATGTGTGTGTGTGTGTGTGTGTGGTGGGGGGGGGAGGGCACGTGTGTGTGTGTGTGTGTGTGTGTGTGTGGTGTGTTGTGTGTGTGTGTGTGTGTGTGTGTGTGTGTGTGCGCGAGTGTGCGAGTGTGTACGTGTGTGTGTATGTAGCTGTTTGTCATGCTTCTCTTTGGGTGTTGTGTGTATGCTTGTGTGGCCATGTGTGTGTGTGTGTGGGGGGGGGGGGGGGGGGTGTGTGTGTGTGTGTGTGCGAGTGTGCGAGTGTGTATGTGTGTGTGTGTGTGTGTGTGTGTGTCTCTCTCTCTCTCATCTCTCTCTCTATCTCTCTCTCTCTCTCTCTCTCATCTCTCTCTCCCCTTCTCTGTCTCTGTCTCTTTATTTGCTTGGGTGTACGTGCTTTTGTGTTCAGACTTGTATGCGTAGTCATTCATGAACTCTTAATGTTAAACAGTATGTGGTTTATGGCTTAATGTACTGTTGCTGTTGTCAACTCCTTTAACGTTCATGAGATTTGGCCTTTAAACCATTGCTCTTTGCTTCTGTACTGTAGTTGCCGTTTGTTGCTGTTTTTGTCATTGTTACTGCTTCTATTCCATTACAGTTACCATTAAAGATATCTTACGACAGTAAAAAAAAAAAAAATTAAGGTAAAGGTGTCCCATAACCTATGTGGTCGTAGGGGAGCGAGGCATCAGAGACCTTAACTTCTCAAGGGGCCAGCATATTGAGGGCGGCGCCCATCTCCTCTCCCTTGCTGCTTTACCTTCCCTGATCCTAAAGAGGCAGGTACCCATTTACAGCTGGGTGATCTGGGGGGGTGGGGGACTGTAATGAAGCCAAGGCGCGCAAACAGTCGCCCATTCACAGGGTAACCACGCTCGATGCTGCTTAACATTAGCTAGTGCTCTGACCACTGAGCTATCCCGTCCCCTTAAGACAGTAAAAAAAAAAGAAAAAATGCTGAAGCTAATTATCAACACCATTTTTTGTTTTTAAAAAAAGAAAGGAAAAAAAGAAAGAAAAAAAAAGAAAAATATATTCTAAGCTTAGACGTCGCAGCTGTTATTATAACAATAGTATTGATATAAATAAGAGGCTGTAACTATGATCAGTGGCTTTCCCACTCATGGATTTCCACTTTACAGCTTAGTCTTTCGTGATCGACTATGACTCTCTGACTAGGAGGCTTGACTCGCACAGTCCTTATGTGCTGCAGCCCTGGGGGGCTGGTTGGCCTTAGGAGAACATCTCCAACGCTAACTGTCCTTATGCCCACTTGGCCGGGAGAGTGGGGATGAACTGTGGGCAAGGCATCTCCATTATGATCAAATTTTCTGCCCAATTTCCGAAACAGCAGCTGCCTCCTCTGCTGTTTTGGAGGTCAACGGCGAACACGACGGACTCACTATCTATATAATATATAGTTGTTTTATCATTACCGACTTCATTAAATCATTGCTATACTAGAACATCCGTTATTGTTGTTATTGTTTTTTTCAAGATCACCCATTTGGCCACGCTGTCTCAGTATTTGAAGGCCCATTACAAACAGTCGACAAGCTACGAGTTATGCAGCCTTGCCACAGCCCCGATGTGTGTTTCTTTTTCGATGCCCAATGTTTTATTGCAGTCCTCCTCAACCCTCCAATGTCTTTTATATCATCTTTTTTCCCTCCCTCCCTCCGTCCGTCCGTACCCCTCTCTCTGGGGGGATTGCGCGCGCGGCTTTCATGATGTATTGAGTTCCTTGCTTTCATGTATTGTTTTGAATTTTAATAGTTTACAAGACAATGAAAAAACTGGATTTGGGCCTGAACTCATTATCCTTCCCTTTTTAAAGATCAACGTTCATTCACATCTCTCTCCTCTCTCCCCTCTCTCCTCTCTCTCTCCCTCTCTCTCTCTCCTGTCTCAGTTCTGTCTCTTTTCTCTCTCTCTCCCCTTTCCCCTCCCCTTCTCTCTCTCTCCTTTTCTCCCCTCCTTCCTTCCCCCCTCTCTCCCCTTCTCACTCTATCTACTAATCTATCTACTATCTGATTGGATGGATGATGTAAAAAAAATACAGGGTTTATTCATTACCTTAAATAAAGAATATTTTTGATTTTGAATACTGTCCTCTCTCTCCTCCTCTTCCCCCCTCTCTCTCTCTCTCTCCCCCCCCTCCCCCCCCCCCCCCCCCACTAAAACCAAACCCCCAAACCCCCACGAACACTACACTACACCGCACCACACCACACTAACCCCACTCCACACCACCCCCAACTCCACTCCACTACAATGAGGTAAAAATACTCCAGCTTTCACGACAAAATTGGGCTATAATATAATTAGTACCACTTTCACATCACCATAAAATAAAAACTGGGAGACAGATAATGCAGAGCGTTGTGGGGTAACAATATCTATAGGACACTTAAAAAAAAACCAACACTAAAACATGAAGAAAATTTCGACAAAAAACCCCCCCTGAAATTTGAAGCAATACAAAACCCCTAAACAGAAGAAATCTTCTCGACCAAAAGGACACCAAAACAAGTGACTTCTCGACAAAAAAAACCCCCTGAAACAGGAAGTGATCTCCTAAACACAAAAAATCACCTAAAACAGAAGTGATCCTTTAAACCCAAAAAACCCCCCCCAAAAAAGGGAATGACTTCTCGACACAAAACACCCCGAAACAGGAATATTTTCTCGACAAAAAAAGGACACCTAAACAAGTGATCTTCTCACCACAAAAAACCACCTGAAACAAAAAGTGATCTTCTAAAACACAAAAAACACACCTAAACGGGATGATTTTCTCGAACAACCCCCCCCCCCCCCCCCCCTCCCCCACCTGAAACAGGAAGTGACTTCTCGACACAAAACCCCACCTAAACAGAAGTGATCTTCTCGACATAAAAACCCCGCCTGAAACGGAAGGATCTTCTCAACACAAAAAACACCTAAAACAGGAACTGATTTTCTCGACAAAAAAAAAAACACAAAAACGGGAATGATCTTCTCGACCAACCCCCTAAAAAGGGAATGATTTTCTCAACACAAAAAACCACCTGAAACAGGAAGTTATTTTCTCGATACACAAAACCCCCTGAAACGGGAAGTGATCTTCTAGACAAAAAACCCCCTAAACGGGAAATTATCTTTCGACCAAAACCCCTGAAAAAAGGGAAGTGATCTTCTCGCACAAAACCCCCTGAAACGGGAAAGTATTTTTCTCGACACAAAACCCCTAAACGGGAAGTATTTCCCCCTCGACCAAAACCCCTGAAACGGGAAGTAATCATCTCGACACCAAAAAAAAATAATATAAAATAATGAAAAAAACGATAAAATAATAACAATGGAATTTAATAGCGCTAAACTTGCAAAAGACATCAAAGCGTTTGCTTTAAACACCCCCCTCAAAACAACCAATAACAATTAACAATTTTTTAAAAAACAAATTCCACATGCCCCACACCACACCCACACACCCCACACACACACCACACAACACACACAACACACACACACACACAAACCTAGGGGAAGAAAGGTGGCGGGAGGGTTTAAGTTTGGGCCTGCCAACAATTAACCGTGGGGTTCTGGGTTCGATTCCCAGCCTCGCCCTTTTCCCATTTTGACCAAAAATTTGAACTGAATGCAAAGTCTTTCGGATGAGACATAAACCGAGGGGCCCCGGTTTCGAACATGCAGAACACTTGCGCACACGTTAAATCCTTTTTGCTTTTCGGAAAGAGTAGGGGCCTTTGTCCAGGAAAAAGATGACAAAATTTTCAAAACCCCATATACACGGGACTGGATTAAAAAAGCACAGATGTTTTTTCCATTTCCTCGATATAAAAAATAAAAAAGATAAAAAAATTATAAATAATAAATAAACAAACCCCCCCGAAACAGAATTTTAAACTTCTTCTTGCCAAACTTGGGTAATCTGGGTTATTTAGGCCACTTGGGTCAGCATCTTTTTTTAAACCCTGCCGACTTTAGAGTTCTTTTTCAAGGCCGTTTTTTCTTTCTGTCCGTCCTCTCCTCTTTCTCCCGCCCTTTTCCCTCTGTCTTTTTGTTACCGCTGTCTCTCTGTCTGTCCCTGTTCCTTTGCTTCTCGTCTCTGTCTCTCTTCTCTCTCCTTCCATGAGACTAAAAAATCGAGTCCCCAGTGCGAACCACGCACGCATGTTTGCGCACAACGTTTAAAAAACCCGTTCCCGCCTCTTTGAAAGAGGTGGGAACAGAGGACAAAATTTACAAAACCGCAAAAACCGGGGGCTAGAGGTAAAAATAAAAAATAAAAAGCACACAAATCTTTTTCCATTACCTCGATAAAAAAAAAAGAAAAGAAAAAACAAAATATTAAAAAATATCTCCTCTACTCAAAAATAAACAACATGACAATGCCAACGCAGGCTTCGATTCGGGGGCCACCTGCCGCCACGTCAAAGAGGGGGGAAAAATCCGCAACCAAGGCCTTCCCACACAAGGAGTTGGGGGCCGCACCTCTGATCTCTCAACAATAGCATCTCCCATGGCGGGCACTGATCATCATTTGTCTCCCTGCAGCTTATATTCATTCATTACCTGGTGCCTTGTGTGCCAAGCTCGTTTCGAACGAAATATGAACGAAAGAAAGGGGCATTTTAAAAGGAAATAAACAAAGGAGAGAGAGAGGGGAGGGTGGGGTGGGGGGGGGGGGGGTGGGGTGGGGGGGAGAGAGAGAGAGAGGGGGGAGGGAGGGAGGGGGAAGGAGGAAGGAGGGAAGGAGGGAGAGGGAGGAGGAGAGGAGGAAGGGGGGGAGAGGAGGATAGAGGAGGGAGGGAGAGATAGGAGAAAGGAGAGGGGAGAGAGAGAGAGGGAAAGGGGGAGAGAGAGAGAAAGGGGAGAGAGAAGAGAAAGGGGAGAGAGGGAGAGAAGAGAGAAAGGGAGAGAGGGAGAGAGAGAGAGAGGGGAGAGAGGGGAGAGAGAAAGGGAGAGAGAGAAGAGGAAGGGAAGGAAAGAGAGAAAAAAGAGCGGAGAGAGGGGGGAGAAGGGAAAAGAGAGAGAGAGAAAGAGAGAGAAGAGAGAAAAAGAAGAGAGAGAGAGAGAGAGAGAGAGAGAGAGAGAGAGAGAGAGAGAGAGAGAGAGAGAGAGAGAGAGAGAGAATAAACTAAAATTTAAAAAAATTATTTTTGTTTCGAGGATAATGAATACGCATTCATGTGGGTTGCTTTTTGTTGGTTGGGTTGGGGTTGTTTTTGTTGTTGTTTTGTTTTAGCTCAGTGGTCGGAGCACTCGCTTTCCCCCAGCCAAGTTAAGCAGCGTCGAGCGTGGTTACCAGTTGGATGGGTGACCGTTTGCGCGCCTTGGCTTCAGTA
>CM054159.1:40333134-40340634 GCA_028751875.1 Rapana venosa | reverse complement strand
AACAACAACAGCAGCAGCAACTATAAAATTTTAAAAAAGACTGAAACCAAAATGATAGAACAAAATAATTTCGCAGCTCAGTATTTCAAGAAACGTAAAGAATGGTAAGTACTTCACATTGGACTAACCCTCTACCACCCACCCCCAACCCCAATCCCCCCTCCCACCCCCTCCCCCTACCTCCACCTCTGCACATTAAGGGATGTAACACACCCACACACACTCCTACTTAAAATGCCATGTAGCTTCTTAACCTTATTCCTCGAACGCTCAAACAGCAACTATTGTTTGTTGTCTTGTTATAATTATGAGCAAAAATGCGTCACGCTGCCGATAAGCGCCTGACAAGTCAGGCCCAGCGCTATCCAACTTCGGCATTATAAGAGAGAATCGTTATCTTTCAAGTATTTCTGACCAACAAACAAAAAAACTAAAAAGGCAGGAGAATGGACCAAGAAGGCAGAAAATAGATAAAGGGGGTGACAGGAAGAAAAGGAACAGAAGAAGAAGAAGAAGAAGAGAGAGAGAGAGAGAGAGAGGAGAGAGAGAGAGAGAGAGAGAGAGAGAGAGAGAGAGAGAGAGAGAGAGAGAGAGAGAGAGAGAGAGAGTGAGAGAGAGAGAGAGAGTGAAAGAAAAGTGGAAATGTCTAGCACAGAGAATTTCAAAGTGCAACAGACAAGGCCTCGCCCTGGGAGAGCCCCCTTGATGACCAGGGTCTCCCCCGTGTCAGGTTAATTAAGTATATTATTACAGAATTTCCAGCATGTGGGGGATCCATGCTATTTATACTGACAGACCCCCCACCCCCACCCCCACACCCCCCACAAGGAAGGCCATGGAACTCTCACTGACAAGTATCAAAGCCATCACGATTTTGTCACCCATCCTTCTTGGGCTGTTGCCAGTTAACAAAACAAAACAAAACACAAAACAAAAACCCACACACACAAAAACGGAGTTATAAATCCAAATTTATGACACAACATTAAAAGATGGGCATATATTCTTCTCGCCACGTAAAAGAGCCCCTGGCATCTGGTCAGAGACAGGTCAGGCCTATTATATGTGTGTGTGCAGTTATAGGAATAATGTGTGCTGAGTGGGGGATTTGGGGTTTTTGGTTTACGTGTGTGTGTGTGTGTGTGTGTGTGTGTGTGTGTGTGTGTGTGTGTGTGTGTGTGTGTGTGTGTGTGTGTTTGTGTGTGTGTGTGTGTGTGTGTGTGTGTGTGTGTGTGTGTTGTGTGTGCGTGTGTTTTGTGTGTTAGTGTGTGTGTGAGTGTGGTGAGAGAGGTGTGTGTGTGGCGTGCGCGCGCGCGTGCGTGCGTGCGTGCGTGTGCGTGGTGGTGTGTGTGTGTGTGTGTGTGTGTGTGTGTGTGTGTGTGTGTGTGTGTGTGTGTGTGTGTGTGTGTGTGTGTGTGTGTGTGTGCGTGTGGTGTGTGTGTGTGTGTGTGTGTAGTGTGTGTGTGTGTGTGTGATTGTGTGTGTATAGTGTGTGTGTGTTGTGTACGTTTTTTGTGTGTATGTATGTCGTGTGTGTGTGTGGCTGCTGTGCTTTTATTCTAGTTAGAATATAAAGTGTGTTAAAACGTGTGATTGTTACTAATGAGTAGTGAGAGAGAGAGAGACAGAGTATGAGAGAGACACGAGACTCGAGAGAGAAGAATGAGAGAGAAAAGACAGGGAGACAAGGAGCAAATCCAGCGAGAGCAAGCACAGTGACTAATAGAGTGAGAGACAGAGAGAGAGAGAGAGAAGAAGAGAAAGACGAGAGACAGAGACAGGACGACAGAGGAGAGAAGAGAGATAGAGAGAAGAGAGAGGGAGAGAGAGAAGCAGACAGAGACAGACAGAGAGACAGAGACTGAGAGAGACAGAGAGAGACAAAGACAGCATACAGAAACAGGGGAAAGAGAGAGAGAGAGAGAGAACAAAAGATGAGACAAAGACAGAGACAGACAGAGAGACAAGAGAGAACAGAGACAGACAGAAACAGAGACAGAGACGAGACAGAAACAGAGCAGAGACAGGAAGAAAGAGAACCTGAAACCAGAGAGAGATAGTAAAAGTACAGGCAGTACAGAGACAAGACAAGAAGAGACATGGAAGGAGATTACAGAGAGACAAGCAGCCATACATACAGACAGCAGGAAGACAGGAGAGACAGAGATAGATACAAAAAGAGAGACAAATGACAGAGAGACAGGGAGAAAAAGACAGACACAGAGACAGACAGAGACAGAAATTGAGACAGACAGGAACAAAAACAGAGACAGAGTCAGAGATAGAGAGAGAACTCTGAGCCATGAACTCAAAACTAGTTAAATAGTACATTGGTCTTACTACTCTTAGGTTACAATGAATGTATGTTAGTCCGTCGTTTTCGACGATGACCTCCAAAACAGCAGAGGAGGCAGCTGCTATTTCGGAAAATGGGCAGAAATTTGATTATAGTGGAGATGCCTTGCCCACAGTACATCCCCACTCTCTCGGCCAAGTGGGCACAAGGACAGTCGGCGTTGGAGATGTTCTCCAAAGGCCAACAAGCCCCCAGGGCTGCAGCACATAAGGACTGTGCAAGTCAAGCCTCCTAGTCAGAGAGTCATAGTCGATCACTAAAGACTAAGCTGTAAAGTGGAACTCCATGAGTGGGAAAGCCACTGGTCATACAGCCTCTCACTTTGCTGTTGTTGCCCCCAGCGTCAATGGTTTAATCAAGAACTGTGATAAAGCCCAGGCGCTGACGAAATAGGTTACAATACATCAAAGTGGACAGGGGGTGGGATTTGAGAAACAACCGAAACTCAGCACTGGTTTCACATGAATACGCAATACCCAGACAAACAGACAGACAGACAGACAAGCAGAAAGACAGACAGACAGAGACAGACAGACACACAGATAGGCAGGCAGGCAGGCAGGCAGGCAGAAACAGACAGATAGATAGGCAGGCAGGCACATAGGCAGGCAGGCAGGCTGGCAGGCAGGCAGGCAGACAGGCAGACACACATGCAGGCAGGCAGGCAGGCAGACAGACAGGCAGGCAGACAGGCAGACACACATGCAGGCAGGCAGGCAGACAGACAGACAGAGAGGCAGGCAAACAGACTCGTAGATCTATACAGAGGAAGACAGGTGAACAGGCACACCTGTAGCGATAGGCAGACCTGTAGAGACAGACAGACATACAGACAGACGTACTGACAGACAGCAATAAACCACACACACACACACACACACACACACACACACACACACACACACACACCACACAGCGATAAATCACACGGACAGACAGACAGGCAGAGGGCAAAAATCGCGCAGACAGACAGACACATGTCTCTCTCTCTCTCTCTCTCTTCTCTCTCTCTCTCTCTCTTCTCTCTCTCTCTCTCTCTCTCTCTCTCTCTCTCTCTCTCACACACACACACACACATACCACAACACACTCACACCCCAAACACGCGCGCACACACACACACACACACACACACTCACACACAACACACACACCACACCACACAAAACACACACACACACACCAGACTACATACACACAGCTGGGGGCAGCAAATGTTAAAAGCCGGCGCTAGATCATGATAATAAATAATTATGACGTTTGTATTCTAAAATAGCCAAAACATATAATGTCCACAGAACAGATCCATCCTTATCTGCTTTTCAACACTGTCAGTGCCACACTCTATAGTCTAAGCTCCCCTGATGAGTAGGCCTGTCAGACTGACAGACCAACAGGCTGTTTCCCTAGCCAGGATATATATATATATATTTTATATATATATATATATATATATATATATATATATATATATATATATAAATATACCGCACACTTCCGACCGGGACTTTTCGCTTTCTAGACAGGCGTCTTACCTCTAGACCACCGATCCGATTAATAATAATCATAATGATAATAGACTGAATATATAATAATAATAGACTGAATATTATATTCAGTCTATTATTATTATGATTATTATTAATCGGATCGGTGGTCTAGAGGTAACGCGCCTGTCTAGAAAGCGAAAAGTCCCGGTCGGATGTGTGCGGTGGTTCGTATCCCGTTCGGACCCGAAACTTTTCCCCCATTCATTAGACCATGAGTGGTGGACTGGGCGCTGCTAGTCTTTAGGATGAGACGATAAACCGAGGTCCCGTGTGTTACACAAAAGTTATTTAGCGCACGTAAAAGAACCCACGGCAACAAGAGAGTTGTCCCTGGCAAAATTATGTAGAAAAAAAGCCACTCTGATAGGGAAACAAATGCAGTTGTTGACAGAAAAAATGGGTGGCGCTGCTCTGTGGCGACGCGCTCTCCCCGGGGAGAGCAGCCCGAATTTCATGCAGAGAAATCTGCCGTGACTTAAAGTGGTCTAAATAAATGAATGAAATAAATTATCATTATTATTATTATTATTATTATTGTGTCGTCACTGTCACCGATCCCTCAGATTCCGAATCCTTTGGGGCGCCTTCGAAGCTTTGTCAACCACCTTTCTCCAGTCCTCGCGTCTCTCAGCCACCCTCAGGGTGTCTCTCAGCTCCATGTCTGTCCACTCTCGAATGTTGTCCTCCCATCTCTTCCTTTGTCTGCCTCTTCTTCTTCCTCCTCCTCACTGTGCCTTGTAGGATTGTTTCAGCAAGACCAGAGTCTGAGCGTGTGACATGACCAAACCACCTCAGTTTTGGTTGTCTGACGAGTGTTTGAAGGTCAGTATAGGGCATGATTTCATTGCGGATTATTATTGTGACGGGGTGGTAATTCGCCAACACACCTGCAAATTGTGCGGCACTCTTTAATTCGTTTTGGGTGGGGGGTTGAAAACCGTGCGATGCATGTACACAGTGCCTTCGCGGGGAAAATGTAGCATTTGATTTATGCATCCTCTTTCTTAGAGGCCACATCCTCCCTGTTCATACTGTGCTGCCTGTAGCCGAGAAGTTGTACAGAGTCGTGGCAGATCAAATATCTCCACTCTGATACATTATTATTAGTATTATTATTTATTATTAGTAAATAGTAGTAGTAGTGTTATTGTTGTTAATTATTATTATCATCATTATTATTATTACTATTATATAAACAGCAGCAGCACTATCGTTATTATTAACATTATTGCATCATCATCATGATTATCATCATTGTTGTCATTAATAGTAGGATTATTAGCGTTATTATTATTGTTGTTATTATCATCATGATTAATATTATTGTTGTGAATGTCTTTTTATCATTACTATTTTTATTATCATTATTATCGTTGATGCTGTTGTAGTTAATACTGCTGATCATGATGATGTTGCTGTGGGTTTTTGTTATCGGTGTAATTATCACCAGCGGAAGATCAGTTGGTTTGTAGCAGTAGCAATATATTGCCAGTATTAGTAGCATCAGCAAATAGTAGTCTTTTTCTAGTTCTTGATGTTCTTTTTCTTCTTGTTGTTCTCCTTCTTCCTCTTTCTCTTCTTCTTCTTTTTCTTCGCCTCCTCCCTATTTTTTCTTCTTTTTCTTCTGCTTTGTCTTTTCCGTCAAAATTCTTTTCCGTCTTTTCTTCTGCTTAACCTTTTTCTTTCTTTTCTTCTTCTTCTTCTTCTTCGTATTCTCCTCCCCTCCTCCTTCTTCTTCTCCTTTTCTGTTTTCTTCTTCTTCTTCGTATTCTCCTCCGCCTCCTACCCCTCCTTCTTCTCCTTCTTCTTTTCCGTCTTTCTTCTTCTTCTTCTAGGGTTGCGTCCCTTGCTTAGCTACCAGCAAGACGTGGTCTCAAAAGTGAATGAAACACATTTATTGTTTTCTACCAGAAAGGCCTCCAGTATGCCAGTAACAGGCCTACAGTCTTGTTTAGAAACGGTTCTGAACACCTTTCTGCAGGAAATGGACTTAACTTCTTTCAAAATCGACGGCAGAGAGAACCAAACCGTTATTGTGTTGCGCCTGTCACCAGCCCACCAACATCAAGCAACACACAGCCACAAGTGACAGTGTTGTTTACCGCAGGAAAGGGGCAACGCAGATTGCCAGGGACAAAAGGAGGGTGGAGACAGATACGGTCAGTGTAATGAAGAAACAACATGAAAAGCCGGTCGCCCCTTCAGATTTGTAAATTTGCCGACACCCCCAAGTTTATTTTATATAACGCAGAAAATGAAATTGTTATGGACACATTCAAAGATGACACTCGTGGCTGTGCTGTCGAGTTTGCACGTGCAACTCACACAGCCAGCCCCTCTCCTCTCCCTTAAGCATATGTGAAGTTGACCCAGTGTCAGCGACAATGCCGCCGTGTAAATTTGCGCTTAAAACACTGGAGTGACGATTCTGACACTGACAAAAGATATTGACAATGAAGATGTCATGACTGTAGGCAGTGACACACCAACAATTACCGCCTGTGACACTGACACAGCACAACTTTCCCCTCAAATCTGTTCCTACTTTTTCAACAGCATCCTTCACCTCCTCCATCACCACCTGACTGTGAGTTTGTGTGTGTGGAGGGGGGTTGGAGGGTGCATAAACTTGAAATATGTTATTTGAGGAAAGTTGCATGCGTGTAAATGATTTGAGTGCAAGCGCTTCGATTTGTTTGTTTTACAAGATTCAGCGCTATATAAATTCCATGTTGTTATTATTATTGTTATTATTATTATTATTATTAACTCTACAGAAGACGTGACAGAGAAGAAAGAGCAAGAAGAGTGAAACCAACCAATCAAAACAAATACAGAGAGTACAAATGTTGCGATAAAGGAAGCACCAAACGGCACCACTGTGAGTCCAGCAAGGGCCACGATAGTGGAACACTTACAATTTTAACTTGCAGACGCAGTGAAACGTATGGACAGTGGCGTCCAGCCAGCCAATTAAGAAAGTGCTCAGCTAAAGACAGGAATCTTCCAGACACGCCCAGTACTAGTGAGCAGCCAGCAGTCAACCACAGCGCTAATGCCGCTCTGTGGCAGTTTCTCGATTCCTGCTACTATATCGGTTGTCAGCCAGTTATTACCAGTGACATGTTCTTGAGTAAACCATTGACGCTGGGGGCAACAGCAAAGTGAGAGACTGTATGACCAGTGGCAAGTCCACTCATGGAATTCCACTTTAAAGCTTAGTCTTTAGTGATCGACTATGACTCTCTTGACTAGGAGGCTTGACTTGCATAGTCCTTATGTGCTGCAGCCCTGGGGGCTGGTTGGCCTTTGGAGAACATCTCCAACGCTGACTGTCCTTATGCCACTTGGCCGAGAGAGTGGGGATGTACTGTGGGCAAGGCATCTCCACTATAATCAAATTTCTGCCCAATTTCCGAAACAGCAGCTGCCTCCTCTGCTGTTTTGGATGTCATTGTCGAAAACGACGGACTAACATACATACATACCAGTGACATCCACAAAAAAAATATGTGTTATAAAACAATGTCGTGTTTTTTGGTTACCACTCGCGAAGAATCGTTGATATTGTACAGTGTTTTAAGTTCGATTTCG
>CM054159.1:40320634-40328134 GCA_028751875.1 Rapana venosa | reverse complement strand
TGCCCTGGTTATCTAAAAGCAATGTTCTCTTTCCAACATCATCACGAATTAGACAGAGCTATTGTCCCAAAACCAAACTTAGATCTATTCAAAACAAGTTTTCTTTTAATG
Organism: Rapana venosa; assembly: GCA_028751875.1. NCBI lineage: Eukaryota > Metazoa > Mollusca > Gastropoda > Neogastropoda > Muricidae > Rapana > Rapana venosa. The sequence continues at coordinate 40,328,023 of CM054159.1, read as the reverse complement.
GTAGTAGAGAATGGAATGCCCTTCCACCGATGTTTCGTAGAATACCAGTGCACTCTACATTTAAGACAGAAATAAAACAGCTGTTGTTTGATACGTGTGACTAAATACTCGCAGTCAACACACGCAATGAACTCCAATATGTATGAACAGAATTGGTGCCTATAATTATTGACTCTGATACCAAAGACATAATTATAGTGTGCATTCGTGTGTGTATGTGTGTGTGTGTGTGTGGACGCGCGCGTGCGTGCATGCGTGTGATAGGTATGGAGAGTCGAAGAAGGTGTGTTATGTGTGTGGTGTGTGTGTGGAGAGAGAGAGGGTGGGCGGAGGAGGCGTCGTTTCGGACGTGTGTGCACGTGTGCTTATGTGTGTGTGTGTGTGTGTGTGTGTGTGTGTGTGTGGTGTGTGTGTGTGTGTGTGTGTGTAGGTGTGGCGCGCGCGGGGAAGGGGGAGGAGAAGTACATGTACGCACCTGCGCTGTGTGTAGATAGGGAGACATGCTGTACGTATGAACATGCTTCTTCTTGACATTATGCTGAATGAATGAATGTTGTGTGGGGTGGAGGTGGGTGGGGTGGGGGGGGGGGGGGGGTTCTGAGTACGTGTGTATGCGTATGCGTGACATGAGTGTGTGTGTGTAACTTGGCGGATGTTCTGATATTGTTGCATTCAGTTTAATGGGTGCCCTCCCCACCCCCTTCCCCAAGTGTTTTTTTGAATTTTCTTGATTGTTCAAGGTAAAGTTTCCACATTTTTGTCGGTTGTTTATGTTTTCTGTTGTTGTTTTTTGTGCTTTCTTTTGTGTTTAATTAATTCCAGTTTGTTTTCTTTGGAGCAGAATTGTGAAAAGGCCTTGATTGTGCCTAATTTTTTTCCCATTAAAGATTCAATCAATCAATCAATCATCTTTTTCTTCTTCTTGTTCGCATTCTTCTTCTTCATCATCATCATCTCCTCCTCCTCCTCCTGCTTCTTCTTCTTTTTCTTCTTCTTCTTCATCGAACGCTCAGACAGCAACTATTGTTATCTGTCATATTATGAGCAAAAATGCGTCACGCTGCCCTTAAGCCCCTGACAAGTCAGGCCCAGCACATCCGACTTCGGCATATTATTAAGAGAGAATTGTCATTTTTTAAGTCTCTCTGGAAAACAGGACCAAGAAGGCAGAAAACCGACATGGAGGAGGTGACCGGAAGAAAAAGAAACAACAAGGCAGAAACAAAGAGGGTGATAGAAAAGAGGAATCTGTAGGACAGAATTTCCTGAATGTGGGGATGCTGTTTATACTGACAGACCCCCAGCATCTCCACGGGGAAGTCTGGCTTCATACGAAACAAGTCAAGTCCGTGTGAACTGCCTGCCACAGACAATAAACTGGCCCCATAAGTCGACAAAACACCACCAGCTTAAAGTCCTTATTACAGTGATAAAGGAGATTAAGAAGAAGAAGAAGAAGAAGAAGAAGAATGCAGTTGTCTCCACGACTGTAAAAAAGAATCTCACCATTTAGGCAATGCTGATAGATCTGGTAGATCAAAAGGAGAACATTATGAGGGGGGGGGGGGGGGGGGGGGGTGACACGATCGAGGTCTACAAATACCTGCATGGTTACTACTACTCTGTCGACAGACCAAAGATATCACTCACAAGTGAGAGAATACTCCGTGGACACTCCCTAAAGACACAGATAGACAGGCACTGACTGGATCTCCGAGGGAACTCTTTCACACACAGAATAGTTACATGGAACAGTCTCCCTGAGAAAGTTGTGACAGCACTATCAATAAACACCTTCAAGAGTAGACTGGACAATCATTGGAAACACTTACCTAGCTTATACGAACCAAAGTGCCAAAATTAAAGTTGGATATTTGCTGGCCACGCATGAGGATCACCAATTGTCCTAAGTGTTCAACTACAGGAACCACGAACAGACCACCGGTCTCAAAAGTGGATCAAGTCAAGTCGGGTCAAGTCATATGTTTCAAATAATGAAACCACGATTCTGCACTGCAGAAAGAAGTCCGGGTGAATCACTGTGCCAGATGCAGACAAAAGGATGGGCACTGTGTTGCCACATACTTTGAAGATGTAAAGCGAAGAACAAATCCAAACACAATTTTGAATAAAATATTATATAAAAAAAAATCTTAAACTGCGTACAACTCACCGATAGTCTGCAGAAAACCCTACAACATAAAGAAAAAAAACCACGAGGACGTAAAGACAAAGATCCAGGCATGACGTAGCTAAAAGGCAATGACGTAAAATCTAGACTTCTGAAGAAGAACGCAAACACAGAAGGAAAGAGGTCTAACTATGGTTGCTGCAAGCAATTCAGACTCTTGTCACTGAGCAACTGCAATTAAGTTGTCTCTGATTTCTCCGGAACTAGTCCCATCAGGGATAGCTTAGTGGTCAGAGCACTCGCTTTCCCCCAACTAAGGTTAAGCAGCATGGAGCGTGGTTACCACTTGGATGGGTGACTATTTGCTCGCCTTGGCTTCATTCAATACAGTCCCCCCAGTTCACCCAGCTGTAAATGGGTACCTGAACCTCTTTAGGTTCAGGGAAAGTAAAGCATCGAGGGAGAGGAGATGGGGCGCCGCCCTCAATATGCTGGCCCCTTGAGAAGTTGGGGTCTCTGACGCCTCGCTCCCCTACGACCACATAGGTTATGGGACACCTTTCATGGAAAACTCATGATGATACCATTAGGCAGCCATCACCTGCCAATCAAAAGTGCTATCTACCATGATGCAGAAAAGCCTGATAACCACATTCTGATTAAAATTCCAAAATATAACTAGTAAGGAACTGGCTGGAATAATTATGCTTCAACTAAATAGCCCACTTTCCTTTCAGGACTTTGAAAATGTACTGAGGAAGCTGACGTTTTGTTTTTAAAAATAGTCAGCAATCTTATCTGCTGCCAACTTGTCAATACCCAAGTTAAAATGTAAAAAAAAGAATTATAGTCGTGAAAGCAATATATGGTGGAGTGGATAGACTTGTGTGAGAGAGCTTGTTCAGTATAAAAAGATAGAGAGATTTAAAATCTACGCCAGAAATAAGTCGGTTACAAACCACACAGAATTTTTTTTAAAGCAAACGAGGAAAGTAACAGAATTATTAATGTTGGAAAGAAGGCGTATTGGAATTCTCTTTGAACAAGAGAAGTTAACCTCTTACAAAGATTTCGAGTGGTTTGGAAGAAGATAAAAGAAATCAAACTTGGAAATGTATGCCTTTACCATCCTATCCAACTACAATGGAGAACAGTAAATTCCCTTCTGACATTGAAAAGGCAGACATCTTTACAGAACTGTTTGCCACAAACAACAAATGGGAGGGTTCATCGTCAAACTGCAAACCACATAGGGAACAATTGGGGGGACGGGATAGACTGGTGGTTAGAGTGATGCACATTGCGCTCATAATCTGTTGAAACAGGTTCGAATCCCCTTCAAGAGGATTTTTCCTCTGGAGTTAACATCAGTGCCGACTCTAATCCCCCCCCCCCTCCCCCTCACCCCCGCTCCCCCCCATCCCCTAAAAGTCCTTCGTGTGCGAACGCACGCAGAACATCTTGCGCACACGTTAAAATCCGTTCCGCTTTTCGGTAGAGTAGATCATTGTGTGCCGGTGGGAACGGATGAAAAAATGTACGGAGACTAGATGTAAAAAAATTTAAAAAAGCACATGAGTGATTATTCCATTGTCCTAGAATTAAAAGAAGAGATTTTTTAAAAAATGAATTTTTTTTTAAAAGAACAGAAATTTAGCATGTAGTAATATTCCGATCCTTCCATCTCAAAACGATTTATGCTTTAGTTCTCCTCCCACTCTGGAAGAACTAAACTCTGCTTTAATCTCTCTTAGCAACAACAACAACAACAAATAAAATGCTTTGTGGACTTTGATCCAGTCTCTAACGAGACGCTGAAGAAGCTTTCAGAAGCCTGCCTCCATTTTTTTTCTTCTTGATAATTATAATGTATCCCTAAGTGAGATGAAGGCCATGCAACACTCTTGGGGATCAGTGACTAGGTTGGCCCAGGATAGGCAGGAGTGGAAGAGATTTGTTGCTGCCCTACACACCACTGGGAGTAATGGTTGATGATGAAGGGCGGGGACTGGATGTAAACAATAATAAAAGCACATGGGTGATTATTCATTATCCTCGACATAAAAGAATCTGTCATTGTCATTGTTATCGTCATTGTCTTCTCTCTATTTTTTTGTTGGCAAAAGATTTTTGTCATATCATTTTTTTAAATTGAATTTATATAGCTGGATTACATGAGCTATACCACAGTGTTGGAAAAAAAACCTCTTATTGTTGTTCCAGTTCTAAAACCTGGAAAAATGTAAGATCACATCAGTGTTCCGTTTTGGAGTATATTTGACTTTCACGAAAATAAAAAAAAGAAGTTAATTGAAGTTTACAAATCAAATTTGAAGTATCATATGCTTGTGTGATAAGAAACTATCCCGTGGTGTGTGTGTGTGTGTGTGTGTGTGTGTGTGTGTGTGTGTGTGTGTGTGTGTGTGTGTGCGTGCGTGCGTGCGTGCGTGTGTGTGTGTGTGTGTGTGGCGGGTGAGTGGGAGGGGGCGGTCGTGTGTAGTGTGTGTGTTTGTTTGTTTTGTGTGTGTGTGTGTGTGTGTGTGTGTGTGTGTGTGTGTGTGTGTGTGTGTTTTGTGTGTGTGTGTGTGGCGGGTGAGTGGGAGGGGGCGGTCGTGTGTGGTGTGTGTGTGTGTGTGTGTGTGTGTGTGTGTGTGTGTGTGTGTGTGTGTGTGTGTGTGTGTGTGTGTGTAAGTCTTCAGTGTTCAGTTTTTATGTCGGTCTACTTTAAGGCGATCAGACATCCTAAGTTAGGAGACTGGATGGGGGGGAGGGGAGAGAGAGAGAGAGAGAGAGAGAGAGAGAGAGAGAGAGAGAGAGAGGAGAGAGAGACAAGAGAGAGAGAGAGAGAGAGAGAGAGAGAGAGAGAGAGAGAGAGAGAGAGAGAGAGAGAGAGAGAGAGAGAGAGAGAGAGAGAGAGAGAGAGAGAGAGAGATTTTTATTCTTTTATTTCGAGGATAAAAGAATAAGCACTCATGTGTTGTTTTTCATTCAGTTCCCGTGTCTATGCAGTTTTGTAACTTTTGTCATCCGTCACCATCGGCACACAATGGCCTACTCTTCAGAAAAGCGGAACGGGTTTTATCGTGTGCGCGGAAGATGTTCTGCGTGCGTTCGCACACGGGACCTCCGTTTATATAGTCTCATCCGAAGGACTTTTGGGGAGAATGGAGTCTTCACTGATGTTAGGTAACTTCAGAGGAAAAATCCTCTTGAACGAGAGTAATAAATGAAAAAGTATGTTCAACAGTAAGACATGAAGGAAGGGGCTAGAAACAGCATGAAATTAAACGTGCTTAAAGGTGGGGGACGGGATAGCCTGGTGGTCAGGGTGATGCGCTCGTGATATGCTGACATCCCAGTTCGATTCCCCTTCAAGAGTATGTTTGACTTTCAACAACAACAAAAATTGAAGCCTGTAAATCAAATACATTTTGAAGTATCATAATTATGCTTCTGTGATAAAAAAAAAACCCACAAAAAACACCCGGCAGTGTGTGGGGGTGGGGGGTAGGGGGTAGTATTATGTCTATCTGTGTGTGTGTGTTCAGTTTCCAATTTTACCATTGGTCCACTTTAGTGGTATAATAATTATGATGATCCTAAATTAGGAGACTGGGTGGGAGAGAGAGAGAGAAAGAGAAAGAGATAGAGAGAGTGTGTGTGTGTGAGGGGGAGGGGGGGAGAGAAAGAGAGAGATAATAATAAATGGAATTTATATAGCCCTATATCTTGCAAAAACAAATCAAAGGGAGAGAGAGAGAGGGAGAGAGAGACAGGGAGCGAGAGAGAGAGAGAGAGAGAGAGAGAGAGAGAGAGAGAGAGAGAGAGAGAGAGAGATATTATTATTATTATTATAAGTGGCTTCCCCTGGTTTTGTGTATTTCCACACTGACTTCCCCTGGTTGTGTGTATTTCCACAGTGGCTTCCCCTGGTTGAGTGTATTTCCACACTGACTTCCCCTGGTTGTGTGTATTTGCACAGTGGCTTCCCCTGGTTGTGTATATGTATTTGCACAGTGACTTTCCCTGGTTGCATGTATTTGCACAGTGGCTTTCCCTGGTTGAGTGTATTTCCACAGTGGCTTCCCCTGGTTGAGTGTAATTCCACAGTGGCTTCCCCTAGTTGTGTGTGTGTGTAAAATAGTAGGTTGAATGTAAGCGCTTTGATTTGTTTTTGCAAGATCTAGCAGTATATAAATTTCTTTTATTATTACTATTTTTATCATTATAATTATTATTGAACTATTGACGCTGGGGGCAACAACAGCAAAGTGGGAGGCTGTATGATCAGTGGCTTTCTTTCCCACTCATGGAATTCCACTTTACAGCTTAGTCTTTAGTGATCGACTATGACTCTCTGACTAGGAGGCTTGACTTGTGCACAGTCCTTATGTGCTGCAGCCCTGGGGGCTGGTTGGCCTTTGGAGAACATCTCCAACGCTGACTGTCCTTATGCCAACTTGGCCCGAGTGAGTGGGGATGTACTGTGGACAAGGCATCTCCACTATAATAATAGAAAAATGTCTGCCCAGTTTCCGAAACAGCAGCTGTCTCCTTTGCTGTTTTGGAGGGCATCAGAGAGTGACGGTGTACTGTGGACAAGTCACCTCCACTATAATCAAAATTTCTGCCCAATTTCCCGAAACAGTAACAGCTTCCTCCTCTGCTGTTTTGAAGGTCACCGTTGAACACAACCGGCAAACATACGACAGTATTGTACGTATTAATGCAGAAATAGTAATGGAAGGAAAACAACTGCTTTTTGTTGCAGCTGTTTAAACCGTGACATGGAATCCATGTCCTGACGATTATCTGGGCTGGTGTATGGATGTGGTGGATCTGTGGGGAGCCTCTAGAAAACAGGTACACCCACCTGCCTGGCCATGTCTATCTCTCTTGGTCATACTGACACAGAGCAGTCTAAAACGTGGGTTTCTTTTGTTCGGGATTTTTTATGTTATGTTTTTTACTCCACAGCTATAGCTCATGGGGACAGCAACCTGCTAACTAACAGCCGGCAGTTCACACCATGTAAAGGGAGCTGGGGTCTTTTGTTGTGGAATGATTTAGGCCTACCTACCTACCTACCTGCCTACCTGCCTACCCACACCTCCTTTTGGTCCCTCCATCCTCTGTGTCTGTGTTAGTCTCTCTGTTATTCTCTGTCGCTTGTTTGTCTCTGTTTGTCTGTCTGTCTGTCTCTCTCTCTCTGTCTGTCTGTCTCTGTCTGTCTGTGTGTGTCTCTCTCTCTCTCTCTC
>CM054159.1:40313134-40318134 GCA_028751875.1 Rapana venosa | reverse complement strand
AGTTATCATATTATTATCTCCATCATCTATTATTATTATTTTTATCATTATTATTACTATTATTATGAAGACGGGATAGCTCAGTGGTCAGAGCTCTCCCTCTCCTCCAGTTAAGTCTAGGCAGCATCGAGCGTGGTTACCACTTGGATGGGTGACCGTTTTCGCGCCTTGGCCTCTGTACAGTCCCCCAGTTCACCCAGCTGTCAATGGGTGCCTGCCCTCTTTAGGGTCAGGGAAGGTAAAGCAGCGAGGGAGAGGAGATGGGCGTCGCCCTCAATATGCTGGCCCCTTGAAAAGTTGAGGTCTCTGATGCCTCACTCCCCTACGACCACATAGGTTATGGGACAGATTAGTAGTAGTAGTAGTAGTAGTAGTAGTAGTAGTAGTATCATAATCATCATCATTATCATTATTACTACTATTATCATCATCATCATCATCAATATCATCATTATTATTATTATTATTATTATAATTATTATTATCATCACCATCATCATCATTATTATTATCATTATTATCATCATCATCACCATCATCATTATTATTATTTTTTTAAAAAATTATTATTATTTTTATTGTTGTGGTTGTTGTTAGCATCATCATTATTATTATTATTATTATTATTATTATTACCATCAAACAGAGCCAAGTGTGTCTCTCCATCATTTCATCTGTTGTGCACCTTCGCTCTCTAAATAATGATTGTCCCCCAGACCTTTTGGGTCATGCTGCTGAGGTCTGAGAGACAGACATCGCTGTGTGCACTGTCAGCCAAATCAGGGGGAGGGGCTGGCCGCAGTCCACGCTGACCCTTTGATACAGAATCCCCACCCCCCCCCCTCAACCCCGCCCCTCTACCTTTGTGAGGGAACAATGAGGGTTATGTTATTTTCCATTTCTTCTTCTTCTTCTTGTGTCAGCAGCGCCTGGGCTTTATCACAGCTCTTGCTTCAACCATTGACGCTGGGGGGCAACAACAGCGAAGTGAGAGGCTGTATGACCAGTGGCTTTCTTTCCCACTCACGGAATTCCCACTTTCCAGCTTAGTCTTTAAGTGATCGACTACGACTCTCTGACTAGGAGGCTTGACTTGTGCAAAGTCCTTAGTATGTGCTGCAGCCCTGGAGGCTAGTTGGCCTTTGGAGAACATCTCCAACTCTGTCCCTATGTCCTCTTGGCCGAGAGAGTGAGGATGTATTGTGGGCGAGCTAGGTATCTCCACTATAACCAAATTTCTGCCCATTTTCCCGAAACAGCAGCTGCCTCCTCTGTTGTTTTGGGGGTCATCCTCGAACGCGATGGACAAACAATAAAGGAAGGAAAATAGTGAGAGGGAAAAAAGTATACCTTTTATTTCTGATACAACCTCCCTGGTTGGACATATTGATTAAATTAGTTATGCATTTTTTTAAAAAAACAACTAAAACGTACAGCACTTACATCAACCTATATTGAGCAACAACAAGTGAACAGCTGGAAATGTTACCTACAAAAAGAAATGAAGCGTCATCTATAGGTACTGGTTGCTACAATGTAAAAGGTAAAGGTGTCCCATAACCTGAGAGGTCGTAGGAGAGCGAGCGAGGCATCAGAGACCTCAACTTCTCTAGGGGCCAGCATATTGAGGGCGGCGCCCATCTCCTCTCCCTCGCTGCATTACCTTCCCTGACCCTAAAGAGGGCAGGTACCCATTGACAGCTGGGGGAACTGGGGGAACTGTACTGAAGCCAAGGCGCGCAAACGGTCACCCATCCAACTGGTAACCACGCTCGATGCTGCTTGACCTTGGCTGGGGGAAAGCAAGTGCTCTGACCACTGAGCGAATATATATTTTTTTAAAAACAACAACAAGACTCTATTTTACTAGATGGTATTTGCTTGACTCCTTCAGAAGATAATCCCCACACCACACCCCCCACGCTCCCCCTCTCACCCCACCCCCACCCACCCCAAAAAAAGTCAAACTGATCCTTAACTTCATGTGAACAGCATACAACAAAATAGGCCGACACAAATGGTCCTGTTTTCTGTTTAAAGTAGGTCAGTACTTTGTTTTGCAGCTTGGATTCATTCTGACTTAGTGAGTGTGCATGCACCCGGAACAACCAGGGTGCTCAAATCACCGGGTAGTATTACCCACACGCAATACAGCTACCGTGTAAGATAAAGATCTGGCCCACCTTATAAAAGATATAAATGTACAGACAGGTTAGTCCTACTATACCCAGGAAAAAACAACAACATTAGACATAAGAATGCGTTCAACTACTACGCCCCACAGCTATATTTTTAGCTTTTAAAAAGGAGAGGAAGGGGGGGGGGGTGGTCGGGGGAGAGAGAAGAGAGAGAGGAACAGAGACTGAGACAGAGAGAGACAGAAAGAGACAGACAGAGACAGACTCAGACAGAACAGATAGACGTAGAGAGAGAGAATGCGAATGCGAATGCGAAAGTTTTATTCATTATAGGCCTTGGCCCCTCATGAAGGGGGTGTGTGTATATAATCAACATTCCAAAACATGTTGCATAAGAAACATTTATGAACAGAAAAATAATACCTCAAGTACAGAAAGAGAGAGAGAGAGAGAGAGAGAGAGAGAGAGAGAGAAGAGAAGAGAGAGAGAAACAGACACTGAGACAGAGAGAAACAGAAAGAGACAGACAGAGACAGACTGAGACAGACAGACAGACGCAGAGAGAGAGAGAGAGAGCAGAGACAGTCAGACAGACAGACAGACAGAGAGACAGAGACAGAGAGACAGAGACAGAGACAGAAAGACAGAAAGACAGAAACAGAGAGACAGACAGAGAGACAGAGACAGAGAGACAGACAGACAGACAGAGACAGAGAGATAGACAGATAGAGACAGAAAGAGTGGCAGAGAGAGAGAGAGAACACACACACACACACAGACAGAGAGAGAGACAGAGAGACAGAGACAGAGTCAGGGACGGATTGAGAGAGACACAGAGAGAGACAGACAGACAAACAGAGGAACAGAGGGATACAGAGACAGATACAGAGACAGATACAGAGACAGACAGACAGGGAGATAAAGTAAGACAGACAGACGGAGACAGAGAGAGACAGAGAGCGGGGGGGGGGGGCGGATTTTAGAAGAGAAGAACAGAGAAAAGCCAGTCAAGACAACAGCAGACAGGAAGGACAGACAGAGGATCAGAGAGAGAGACAGAGGGGGTTTTCTTATATATACAGACAGACAGACAGAGAGACAGAGATACCACGAGATGGAAGAGGCGGACAGTGGTAGGAGACAGACAGAGCGGTATACAACCAGTCAGACAGACAGACAGACAGACAGACAGTACAGTAGGAGAAGAGAGAGAGAGAGAGAGGCGGCACAAGAGAGACCAGACAGACAGGCAGGGGAAGACAGACAGATAACGACAGCAGACAGCAGACTGACAGGACATTAGAGACAGAGAGACACAGAGAGAGAGGACACAGAGAGAAGAGAGAAGAGAGAGAGAGACGGAGAGAGAGCAGAAGGAGACGAGACAGACAACAGACAGACTGACAGACTGAAGAGACACAAGACAGAGACAAGAGAAGAGAGACGCGAGAGAGGAGGCAGGGAGAGAGAGACAGACAGACAGACAGACTGACAGACTGACAATGACATACAGATAGAAGAAGAAGACCGAGAGAGAGAGAGAGAGAGAAGACAGACAGACTGACAGACTTGAGAGAGAGAGCAGACAGAAGAGAGAGAGAGACGCAGAGAGAGAGAGAGAGAGAAGAGAGAGCAGACAGACAGACAGACTGACAGACTGAAGTGACATACAGATAGAAGAGAGACGCAGAGAGAGAGAGAGAGAGAGAGAGAGAGGAGAGAGAGAGAGAGAGAAGGAGAGAGAGAGAGAGAGAGAGAGAGAGAGACAGAGACAGACAGACAGACAGACTGACAGACTGACAGTGACATACAGATAGAAAAGAGACGCAGAGAGAGACAGACAAACAGACAGAGAGAGAGACAGAGATAGACAGACAGACAGACTGACTGACTGACAGATTGACTGACAGACAGACAGGCTGTCAAGAGACATACACACACAGAGGCACAGAGAGAGACACGAGAGAGAGGAGCAGTGAGAGAGGAAGGAGAGAGAAGAGAGACAGACAGACAGACAGACAGACGACTAGACAGACAGACAGACAGACAGACTGACAGTGACATACAAAGAGAAGAGAGACAGAGAGAGAGACAGAGACAGACAGACAGGCGGACAGACAGACAGATAGATAGACAGACAGACAGACTGACAGAGACATACACACACAGAGACACAGAAAGAGACACAGAGAGATAGAGAGAAGGCAGTAAGAGAGAGAGAGAGAGACAGACAGAGCAGACAGACAGAGAGAGAGGACAGAACAGACAGACGACAGAAGATGAAGAAGATAGATAGATAGAAGACAGACAGGTAATAGATAGATAGATAGATAGATAGAATAGATAGATAGATAGATAGATAGATAGATAGACGACAGACTGACAGGACATACAGACAGAGAGACAAGAGAGACACAGAGAGAGACAGAGATAGAGAGGAGCAGTGAGAAGACAGACAGACAGACAGACTGACGACAACAGAGAGAAGAGAGACACATAGAGCAGAGAGAGAGAGAGACAGAGACAGACAGACAGACAGACAGACAGATAGACAGTTTAGATAGATAGATAGATAGATAGATAGATAGATAGATAGATAGATAGATAGATATACAGACTGACAGACTGACAGACTGACAGAGACATACACACACAGAGACACAGAGATAGACACAGAGAGAGAAGAGGAGAGAGAGAGAGAGAGAGAGAGAGAGAGAGACAGACAGACAGACAGACAGACTGACTGACCACAGACAGACAGACCGACAGACAGACAGACAAACATACACACACAGATACACAGAGAGAGACAGAGAGAGAGAGAGGAGGCAGTGAGAGAGAGACAGACAAACAGATAGACAG
>CM054159.1:40303134-40305634 GCA_028751875.1 Rapana venosa | reverse complement strand
AAAAGCACATGGGTGCTTATTCATTATCCTCAAAATTTAAAAATTGTCATTGTCATTGTCACAGACAGACAGAGAGACAAAGAAGATATACAGAGCCTTAACACAGACGAAAGATTGTACAGATTATAATATCAGGGAATAACAGCCGGACTTTTCGCTTTCTAGACAGGCGCATAACCTCTAGACCACCGATCCACCCTTGTAAAAGGGAAAGGTAAAGGAGTCCCATAACCTATAAGGTCGTAGGGGAGCGAGGCGTCAGAGACCTCACTTCTCTAGGGCCAGCATATCGAGGGCGGCATCCATCTCCTCTCCCTCGCTGCTTTACCTTCCCTGACCCTAAAGAGGGCGGGTACCCATTTACAGCTGGGTGAACTGGGGGAACTGTACTGAAGCCAAGGCGCGCAAACGGTCACCCATCCAACTGGTAACCATGCTCGACGCTGCTTAACTTGGCTGGGGGAAAGCGAGTGCTCCGACCACTGAGCTATCCCGTCCCCTTGAAATAGATATGTGTTTTAAAAGAATAATGGCTAAATTCAGAACGGGTGTGTCAGATCTACATATCAATAAACTTAGATTACAGAATGTATAGTGAATCTGATACAACAAGCTCTTTATGTAATGAAGCAACAGAAGATGAAGTTCATTTTGGTTTAGGTTGTCCCACCTTTAATACCATTAGGTAAAAATTATATCCCAGTAAAAAATATACCAACCAGTCTAATGTATTTAGACTCAGGTTCATCCTAGAATGTAATGATGCTAATATTATTTGCAGTTTACTTTTATTTTATTGATTTATTTATACCACTTTAAGTCACGAGATTTCTCTGCGTGAAACTCGGGCTGCTCTCCCCGGGGAGAGCACGTCGCCACAAGAGCAGTGCCACCCTTTTTTTGTTTTTGTTTGTTTTTGTCTGCAACTGTATTTGTTTCCCTATCAGAGTGACTTTTTTCTAAGAATTTTGCCAGGGACAACTCTCTTGTTGCCGTGGGTTCTTTTTCGTGTGTACTGAATAATTATGTGTAATACACGAGACCTCGGTTTATCGTCTCATCCGAAAGATTAGCGCCCTGACCACCACTCATGGTCTAATGGATAGGGGAAAAGTTTCGGTCCAAAACGGGATACGAACCACCGCACACTTCCGACCCGGACTTTTCGCTTTCTAGACAGGCGCGTAACCTCTAGACCACCGATCCACCCTATACTTACTTAAAACCTTTAGAATAAGAGATATTATGAGGTTCTGAGGGTTTTTTTCTTCCCCCAAATGGATTTCTTTGTATTTTTGCGTGTCTGTACTTCACCATGTATTCCTATCATTGCTGAGTAACCCCCTTCATATATGGACAAACGCCTTCTTTGTAAATACATCTTTCGGAGTTTAGAGTTCTCTCTCTCTCTCTTCTCTCTCTCTCTCTCTCTCTCTTTCTCTCTCTCTCTCTCTCTCTCTCTCTCTCTCTCTCTCTCTCTCTCTCTCTCTCTTTCTTTCGCTCTCTCTCTCTCTCTGTCGCTCTCTCTCTCTCTCTCTCTCTCTCTCTCTCTCTCTCTCTCTCTCTCTCTCTCTCTTTCTCTCTCGCTCTCTCTTTCTCTCTCTCTCTCTCTCTCTCTCTCTCTCTCTCTCTCTCTCTCTCTCTCTCTCTCTCTCTCTCTCTGTCGACACAGCTTCACATTGTAAGGGCTAACCAAAGCTTATGAAGAAAAAGGATCTGAATCTCTCCTGTTACCACGTTATGGAATCCATGCCGTGATGACTATTTGGGCTGTAAATTAATTAAGTTGAACAGTATATGACATTATGTTTCTTGTGCCCTCGACCCCCGACCCCCACCCCCCACCCCCACTGTCCCCTTGTGAATGGACATCTTGCTTATCAAAAAATACCTTTGTCATTCCTCTCTCTCTCTCTCTCTCTCTCTCTTCTCTCTCTCTCCTCTCTCTCTCTCTCTCTCCTCTCTCTCTCTCTCTCCTCTTCTCTCTCTCTCTCTCTCTCTCTCTCTCTCTCTCTCTCCTCTCTCTCTCTCTCTCTCTCTCTCTCTCTCCCTCTCAAATTTCTGGGCAGGTTATTATCCTTGTTACGTTGATTTATTCAATCTTTTAACATTCAACAGAACTGCATGCACACATAAACTAAAGGTACACACACAAAAAAGCAGACCAGTGCTCATATATTCCACGAAACAAAAGAGTAAAAAAATAAACAGTTGTATTTCTTTTGGAGAAATTCATTTTAACCTAATAACGGAAAGTGTAAGGCTATTTGACCAACAAAGCTTTGAGTGGCCTTCTTTGTTTTAGCTGTATAACTTGAACATCTATAACAACATCAACAACTCTCTCTCTCTCTCTCTCTCTCTCTCTCCTCTCTCTCTCTCTCTCTCTCTCTCTCTCTCTCAGGAGACAGGATAGCCTGGTTTTGTTTTAGAGCCTTGTGCATTGCGCTCGTGATCTGCTGACCCGGGTTCGATTCCCGTTCAAGGAGATATTTTATCC
>CM054159.1:40260634-40298134 GCA_028751875.1 Rapana venosa | reverse complement strand
ATTCTTATTATTATTATCATCATCTTACCTTAGTATATGTAGTATGCTATGTGTTGTGGGCTCTGGTGGTGGTGTCCTCCTCTTCATCTCCCTCCTCATCCGCTTTTCCCACTCTCGTCGTCTTTCATCTCATCCATCTCATCATCATTATTTATTTATTATTCTTATTCTTCTATTTTTTTCTTGTTTTTTTTTTTGTAGTCTAGTAGTATATATAGTAGTAGTAGTATATAGTATACTAGTTAGTTTTTTCATCCATCCTCGTCCGTCGTCCGTCGTGTCTCGTCACTCTCTCGTCATTATCATAATCTCATTATTACTTACTTTTTCACTTTACTATTATTCCTTTCACCATTTACTTTCTATTTATATCCTCTCTTATTACTTCTTCTTGTGCTTCTTATTTATACGTTATGTATTGTCACCTCTCTCTCTTCTTCTCCCTCTTCTCTCTCTCCCTCTCCCTCTCTCTTCTCTCTCTCTCCTCTCTCTCTACCTCTCCTCTCTCTACCTCTCTTCTCTCTACTCTCTCTATTTTTCTCTCCTTCTCTTTCCGCCTCTCTTCTCTTCTCTCTCTCTCTCTTCTCTCTGTCTTCTCGTCGTCATTCTCTCTTCTCTCTCTCTTCTCTCTCTCTCTCTTCCTTCTAGTTTCCACTGAGTCGTGTTGGAATGAGAAGGGTCCAGTATGGATCTGGGAGTGTGTGATCAAAACAGCAGGGAACAAGACACAAAAGAGAATTTTATTATTGTTATTATTATTATTTATTATTATTATCATCATCATTTTAGTAGTAGTAGTAGTAGTAGTAGTAGTAGTGGTGGTGTTAGTGTCGTGCGTTCGTCATCGTCGTCGTCGTTGTTGTCATCGTCGTCGTCATTATCATAATCATCATCATCATCATATCATTATTATATTATTATTATTATTAATTTTTTTATATTATTATTATTGTTGTTTTGTTTTTATTGTAGTAGTAGTAGTAGTAGTAGTAGTAGTAGTAGTAGTAGTAGTAGTAGTAGTAGTAGTAGTGAGTGTTTATCATCATCGTCGTCGTCGTCGTCGTCGTTGTCATCGTCATCGTCGTCGTCATTATCATAATCATCATTATTATTATTATTATTATTATTATTATTATTATCATTATCACCATTATTATTATTATTATTATTATTATTATTATTTATGTTGTTGTTGTTGTTGTTATTGTAGTAGTAGTAGTAGTAGTAGTAGTAGTAGTAGTAGTAGTAGTAGTAGTAGTAGTAGTAGTAGTAGTAGTTTTATCATCGTCGTCGTCGTTGTCGTCGTTGTTGTTGTCATCGTCATCGTCGTCGTCATTATCATAACCATCATCATCATTATTTATTATTATCATTATTATTGTTATTATTATTATTATTATTATTATTATTATTATTATTATTATTATTATTATTATTATTATTATTGTTATTGTTATTGTTGTTGTTGTTGTTGTGGTGGTGGTGGTGGTGGTGGTGTGTAGTAGTATAAGTAGTAGTAGTAGTAGTAGTAGTAGTAGTAGTAGTAGTAGTAGTAGTAGTAGTAGTAGTATATTCTTTTATTTCGAGGATAATGGAATAAGAACTCGTGTGCTTTTTTTTACATCCAGTTCCCGTGTGCATGCGGTTTTGTAAATTCTGTCCTCTGTTCCCACCAGCACACAATGGCCTACTCTTTCGAAAAGCCGAACAGGGTTTAACGTGTGCTCAAGATGTTCTGCGTGCGTTCGCACACGGGGCCTTGGTTTATAGTCTCATCCGAAGGACTTTTTAGGGAGAGTGGAGTCTGCACTGAAGTTAACTCCAGGGGAAAATATCCTCCTTGAACGGGAATGGAACCCGGGTCGTCAGATTGCGAGCGCAATGTTCTAACCACTAGGCTATCCCGTCCCCCTGAGAGAGAGAGAGAGAGAGAGAGAGAGAGAGAGAGAGAGAGAGAGAGAGAGAGAGAGAGAGAGAGAGAGAGAGAGAGAGAGAGAGTCATCAACGTTCAACTGAACCCTCTCTTTTCAGGGCCTTGAATAAAGGGAGCTATAAACTGCATTGGTCTGCCTGTGTATGCATTTCTCTGGATATGTCTGTCTGTCTATCTGTATGTGTCTGTCTGTCTGTCTGTCATCTGTATGTGTCTGTCTGTCTGACTGTCTTTCTGTGTCTATCTGTCTGTCTTTAATGCGTATCTATCTGTATGACTTTCTGTCTGTCTGTCTCTGTCTGTCAATCTGTATGTCTGTCTGTCTGTCTTTCTGTGTGTCTACCTGTCTGTCTTTAATGCGTATCTATCTGTATGACTTTCTGTCTGTCTGTCTCTGTCTGTCTATCTGTATGTCTGTCTGTCTATCTGACTGTCTTTCTGTGTCTATCTGTCTGTCTTTAATGTGTATCTATCTGTATGACTTTCTGTCTGTTTGTCTCTGTCTGTCTGACTGTCTTTCTGAGTGTCTACCTGTCTGTCTGTCTGTCTGTCTGACTGTCTGTCTATCTGTACGTGACTGTCTGTCTAACTGTCTTTCTGTGTGTCTATCTGTCTGTCTTTAATGCGTATCTATCTGTATGGCTTTCTGTCTGTTTGTTTCTGTCGATCTGACTGTCTTTCTGAGTGTCCACCTGTCTTTCTGTCTGTCTGACTGTTCTTTTCTGTGTGTCTGTCTGTCTTTCTGTTCGTCTTTCTGTCTTTCTGTGTTGACTGTCTTTCTGTGTGTCTGTCTTTCCGTGTCTGTCTGTTTGTTTGTCTATCTGTCTTTCTTCTTGTGTCTGTCTTTGTGTCTGTCTTTTGTCTGCTTCTGTCTTGTGTCTGTCTCTCCGTGTCTGGCTTCCTGTCTGTGTGTCTGTCTTTCCGTGTCTGTCTTTCTGTCTGTGTGTCTGTCTGTCTTTCTGTGTCTGTCTGTCTGTTTCCGTGATTCTGTTAAAGATATGCGTATGCTAAGTCTCTGTACCCAAGCTGTTATTTCAGATACAACAATGAGAAGGAAGAAACAAACAAACAAAACAAACAAACAAACAAAGAAGAAAGAAAGAAAGAAAGAAAGAAAGAAGAAACAAACAAACAAAGAAAAGAAAGAAGAAACAAACAAACAAAGAAGAAAGAAAAAAGAAAGAAAGAAAAAAGAAGAAGAATTGCGAAGAAGAAGAAGAATTAAGGAAGAAGAAGAAGAAGATGGATGGATGGATGGATGGATGGATGGATGGATGGATGGATGGATGGATGGATGGATGGATGGATGGATGGCTTGGTTGAATCTTTTCTGGGGGTAGAGAATCAAGCACAATAACCGCTTCTTCTTCTTTTCTTTCTTTTTTTTTAAAAAACAATTTTGCCCCAAAACAAAACTATCCTCTCTCTCTCTCTCTCTCTCTCCTCCCTTCTCTCTCTCTTCTCTCTACTCTCACCACCCCACACACACACACACACACACACACACACACACACACACACACACACACACACACACACACACACACATAAACAAGCACACAAGTACGCACTCGCGTGTTCACATACATTGGCAACATGCATATGGAATCTGACTGTGGCTGTGTGGATTTATTTTATACAACTTTTTTTCATAGGCTGTGTGTGTGTGTCGGGGACAAGTGAGAGTGAAAAGGAGGATGTGAGTGTGTAGTGTGTGTGTGGGATGGGGGAGGGGGGGGGGGAATGGAGTGCTGCAGGAGGAAAGGTGGGGGGGGAGGAGGGGAAGAGGAAGGGGGGGGGGGGAAGGGTTAGGTCAAGGTCAGGAAGGAAGGTCGGTGTGACCTGCTAACAACAAAAAGACAAGGTGGTATAAAACATGTTCTCAGCCTGCATCTGTTACAGGCGTTGGCTTATATATTTTTTTTTTCATTTTTATTATTTTTTTTAATATTTATTATTTTGTTACTGTTGCAAGACGAATACTTTAAAAAATCTCCTTGTCTCTGTCTGTCTGTCTGTCTGGCTGTGTCTCTCTTTGTCTGTCTTTCTGTCTCTGTCTGTGTGTCTGTCTGTCTCTGTCTGTCTCTGTTTCTGTATGTGTGTCCCTCTGTCTCTGTCTCTGTCTGTCTCTGTTTCTGTATGTGTGTCTGTCTCTGTCCCTCTGTCTCTTTGTCTCTGTCTCTCTTTCTCTGTCTCTGTGTGTCTGTCTGCCGTCTGCCTCTCTTTATCTCTGGCTCTCTCTGTCTGTCTGTCTGTCTGTCTCTGTCTGTCAGTCTCTGTCTCTGTCTCTGTCTCTCTTTGTCTCTGTCTCTGTCTGTCCGCCTGTCTATCAGTCTCCGTCTCTGTATCTGTCTCTCTTTGTCCCTGTCTCTGTCTGTCCGTCCGTCCCTCAGTCTGTCTCTGTCTCTCTCTCTAATTCTTGAGTCTCTCTTCCTCTTTTCAGCACCCCCCCCCCCTTCCCCGCTCTCGCTCGCTCTCTCTCGTTATTTTTTCTGTTGTGGATGGAAAGTTAATTTCTAGAAATGGTATTCATTGCAGGCCTAATTAACATAATCTTGTTCTCATCCGGCTTGATGTTTACTTCCTGAATAATGGCTGAAAAAGCGAGAGAGAGAGGAAGAGAGACACAGACAGAGAGACAGAGAGAGAGAGAGAGAGAGAGAGAGAGAGAGAGAGAGAGAGAGAGAGAGAGAGAGAGAGAGAGAGAATGACAATGAGAGAGTTAGATTATTATGTATACCTATGTTTATTCCATTTCCTCCACTGAAAAATATCTCTCCTCACTCCTCTGTGTGTGCGTGTGTGTGTGTGTGTGTGTGTGTGTGTGTGGTGTGTTGTGTGTGTGTGTGTGTGTGTCTGTGTCTGTGTGTGTGTGTGTGTGGTGTGTGTGTGTGTGTGTGTTGTGTGTTGTGTGTGTCTGTTTATCTTGTCTGTTTACTCCCCCCCTCTCTCTCTCTCTCTCTGCCTCTCCGTCTCTGTCTCTCTCCATCTCTGTCTTTCTCCATCTCTCTCCGTCTCTGTCTCTGTCTCTGTCTCTGCCTCTGTCTCTTTCTCTCTCTGTCTCTGTCACCTCTGTCTCTCTGTCTCTCTCTCTTTCTTCTTCTCTCCTCTCTCTTCTCTCTCTCTCTCTCTCTCTCTCTCTCTCCTCTCTCTCTCTCTCTCTCTGTCTGTCTCTCTCCGTATCTCTGTCATTGTGTCTGAGTCTGTCTGTCTCTCTGTCCCTGTCTGTCTGTCTCTCTCCGTATATCTGTTTCTGTGTCTGTGTCTGTCTCTCTGTCTGTCTCTCTCTGTCTCTCTTCGTATCTCTGTGTCTGTGTCTGTCTGTCTCCATTCTAAGAAATGTTATTCATTGCAGTCTAATTAACATAATCTTGTTCTCTCATCACTTTAGGGGTTTTTTTTTTGGGGGGGGGGGGGCCCCCTTTTTTTTAAAAAATTTTGGGGGGTTTTTTTTGGGCCCCCGGGGGGGGGGGGGGGAAAAAAAGGGGGGGGAAAAAAAAAAAAAAACCCTTTTCTTATTTTTTCTTTTTGTTTTTTTCCCTTTTCCCCCCCTTTTTTTTAAAAAAGGGGGGGGGGGAGGGGGGGGGGGGGGGAGAAGGGGGGGGGTGGGGGGGGGTTTTTTTTTGGGGGGGGGAAAAAAAGGGGGGGGGGAAAAGGGGGGGGGGGGGGGAAAAAAAAGGGGGGGAAAAAAGGGGGGGGGGGGGGGGGGGGGGAAAAAATTTTTTTTTTTAAAAAAAAAAAATTTTTTTTAAAAAATTTTAAAATTTTCCCCAAAATTTTTTTTCCTCTCTTTTTTTTTTCCCCTCCCCCCCCTGTTTTTTTTTTTCCCCTTTTTTTTTTTTTTGGGGGTTTTTTTCCTTTCTTTTTTGTTTTTTTTTTTTTTTTTTTTTTTTTTTTTTTTTTCCCCTTTTTCCCCCTTTTTTTTTTTCCCCCTTTTTCCCCCCCCCTTTTGCCTCCCCCCCCCCTTTTCTCTCTTCTTGTTTCCCCACCTTTTCCCTTTTCCCCTTTTTCCCCCTTCGCCCTGCCCCTCCCCCCCCCTTTTTTTTTTCCCCCTTTTTTTTTTTTTCCCCCCCCTCCCCTTTCTCCCTTTTCCCCCCCCCTTTTCTCCCCCCCTATTTTTTTCCCCCCTTTTTTTCCCACTTTTTCAAAAAATTTTTTCCCCCCTTTTCCCCCCCTTCTTTCCAAAAAAATTTTTTTTTCCCCCGGGCCCCCTGCCCCTCCCCAAACCCGTTTTTTTCCCCCTTTCCCCCCTTTTCCCTTTTTCCCCCCCTTTTTAAATCTTTTTTCCCCCCCCTTTTTTTTTCTTTTTTTTTCCCCCCCCCCCCCCCGGGGGGGGGGTTTTCCCCCTTATTTTTTTGGGGCCAAAAATTTTTTTTTCCCCCCCCCTTTTTGGGGGGGGGGGGGGGGGTTTTTTTTCCCCCGGGGGTTTTTGGGGCCCCCCCCGGGTCCCCCCCCCCCCCCCCCGGGGGGGGGGGCCCCCCCCCCCCCACCCCCCTTTTTTTTTCCCCCGTTTTTTTTTTTTTTTTCCCCTTTTTTTTTTGTTTCCCCCCCCTTTTTTTTCCTTTTTTTCCCCCCCTTTTTTTTTATTTTTTTCCCCCCCTTTTTTTTTCCCGGGGCCCCCCTTCCCCAATCTGGGCCCTTTGGGCCTCGTCTTCCTTTCCTCGCCCTTTAACCTCCCTTTTCTCTGTTTTTCCTGCTTCGTCCCTTTTTTTGGGGTCCTGTTGCTCTCCCTCGTGTCTCTTTTCTCTCTAATCTAGCCCTTCCTTTTCACACCCCCACTCCCCCTCCCGCTCTCGCTCCGCTCTCTCTCGTTTTTTTCTTTGTTGGGGAAAGTTCAATTTCTAGAAATGGTATTCATTGCAGGCCTAATTCATAATCTTGTTCTCATCCGGCTTGATGTTTCTCTGAATAATGCTGAAAACGAGAGAGAGGCAGAAGGACCAGACAGGAGAGAGAGGAGAGAGAAGATGAGAGAGAGAGAGAGAGAGAGAGAGAGTAGAGGAGAGAGAGAGAAATGACAAAAATGAGAGAGTTAGATTATTATGTATACCTTGTTTATTCCATTTCTCCACGAAAAATATTCTCCTTCACTCCTCTGTTGTGGTCTGTTGTGTGTTGTGTGTGTGTGTTTGGTGTGTGTGGTGTGTGTGTGTGTGATGTGTGTGTGTGTTTGTGTGTCGTGTGTTGTGTGGTGTCTGTGTGTGTGTGTGTCTGTGTTGTGTGTGTCTGTTTATCCTGTCTGACTTCCCCCCCTCTCTCTCTCCTCTCTGCCTCTTCCGGGGTCTCTGTCTCTCTCCATCTCTGTCTTTCTCCATCTTCTCCGTCTCTGTCCTCGTCTCTGTCTCTGCCTCTGTCTTTCCTCTCGTCTCTGTCACCTCTGTCTCTCTGTCTCTCTCTCTTTCTTCTTTCTCTCATCTCTCTCTCTCCTCTCCTCTCTTCTCTCCTCTTCTTCTCTCTCTCTCTGTCTGCTCTCTCCGTATCTCTGTCATTGTGTCGGTCTGTTGTCTCTCTGTCCTGTCTGTCTGTCTCTCTCCTATATCGTTTCTGTGTCTTTTGTCGTCTCGTTCTCTGGATCTGTACTCTCTCTGTCTGTCTCTCATTCGTACTATTCTTGTCTTCATCTTCTGTCTCCATCTAAGCGGAAATGTTGGAATTCCTTGCAGGTAGGTCACAGAACGTGTGGTGGTCTCAGAGCTTAGCTTTCTGAAGTATGGAAAGGAGAGAGAGAAAGAGAGAGAAGGGGGGGAAAGAGGAGAGGAGAGGGGAGGAGAGAGAGGGGGGGAGGGAGGGGGAGAGAGGAGGGGGGGAGGGGGAGGGGGGGGGGAGAGGGAGGGGGGGGGGGAGAGAGGGAGGGGAGGAGGTGGAGAGAGGGAGGGGGAGGGGGGAGAGGGGGGGAGTAGAGAGGGGGAGAGGAGGAGGGGGAGAGGGGGAGGGAGAGGAGGGGGGAGAGAGGGGGGGGAGGGGAGAGAGAGGGGGAAGAGAGGAGAGGTGGAGAGGGGGGAGAGAGAGAGGGGAGGGAGGAGAGGGGGGAAGAGAGAGTGGAGAGAGAAGAGAAGAGAGAGGGAGAGAGATAGGGGGGGGGGGAAGAGATAGAGAGGGTGAGGAGTGGGGCGGGGGCGAGAGGGTGCGAGGGGAGGTGCGGCGGGCGTGTGTTGGGCGGCGGGACTTGGTAGTCTCGCCGACTTACCCGTTTAGAGGTTCCAGTGTGCCGACTTTGGTGTTGTGACGGCTGGTGCTCGACGCCCCCTCTAGGGGCGAGAAAAAACACACCTCTCGACTTCTGACTCTCTCTGTCTTCAGTCTGTCTCTCTCACTCTCCTCCACTCTCCTCTCTCACCCTCTCTCTCATCTCCTCTCTCCTCCCTCTTCGTCTGTGTGTATGTGTGTGGTGTGCCTGCTGCGTGTTCTCTCTGTCTCTGACTATGTCTCGTCTATGTTTATCTCTTCTCTGTCCTCTGTCCTCTCTCTCTCTGTCTTCTCTCTCCCTCTGTCTCTCTGTCTCTCTGTCTTTATGTCTCTGTCTCTCCTTCTCTTTGTCTTTCTCTCTCCCTCTCCCCCTCTCCGTCTCTCATCTCTCTGTCTCTCTCTCTTCCCTTTATCTCTCCCTCTCTCTCTCTTCCCTCTCCCTCTCCGCTCCCTCTCTCTCTCTTTCCCCTCTCTCCCTCTCTCCCCACCCTCTCCTCTCCCCCCCCTCCCCCTCTCCCTCTCTCTTACTCTTACTCTCACTCTCCATCTCGCCTCCCCTCCTCTCCTCTCTCTCTCTCCCCCTCTCTCTCCCCTCTCTCCTCATCTCCCTCCCTCCCCCCTCCCCTCTCCCACTTCCCTCTCCCTCCTCTCTTCTCCCCCTCTCTCTCTCCCCCTCTCTCTCCCCTCTCTCCTCTCCTCCCTCTCTCCCCTCTCTCTCTCCCTCTTTCTCTCCCTCTCTCTCTCTCTCCCTCTCTCCTCTCCCTCTCTCTCTCTCTCTCCCTCTCTCTCTCCCCTCTCTCTCCTCCCTCTCTCTCTCCCCCTCTTCTCCCTCTCTCCATCTCTCCTCTCTCCCCCTCTCTCCCTCTCTTTCTCTCCCTCTCTCTCTCCCTCTCTCTCTCCCTCTCTCTCCCCCTATCTCTCTGCTCCTCTCTCTTTCCCCTCCCTCTCCCTCTCTCCCTCTCTCTCCTCTCTTTCCCTCTCTCTCTCCCCTCTCTCTCTCCCCCCCTCTCGCCTCCCTCCCTCTCTCTCTCCCTCTCTCTCTCTCTCCCTCCCTCTCTCTCTCTCCCTCCCTCTCTCTCTCTCCTTCCCTCTCTCTCTCTCTCTCTCTCTCTCCCCCCTCTCTCTCCCTCTCTCCTTACAGCCTGTGTGTTCTATATTGGCAGTAGGTGCCTTAACTTACTTTTATGGCTTGCTCTGGGTTTGCATGTGTGAACGTGACACTCTGTGTACAGCCTGGTGGCCTTGAATAAGAAATTTAGTTTCTCTCTCTCTCTCTCTCTCTCTCTCTCTCTCTCTCTCTCTTCTCTCTCTCCTCTCTGTCTCTATCTGTGTGTGTCTTCGTCTGTCTCTGTCTCTGTTGTCTGTGGGGTTCTGTCTGTTTTACTGTCTGTCTGTCTGTCTCTCTCTCTCTCTCTCTCTTCTCTCTCTCTCTTGCTCTTTCTTTCTTTCTCTCTGTCTCTGTCTCTCTGTCTCTCTCTTTCTTTCTCTCTGTCTTTTTTCTTTGTCTGTCTCTCTGTCTGTCTGCCTGTCTCTCTCTCCCCTCTCTCTAATTCTGAGTCTCTTCCTCTTTATACCCTCTCTCTATCCAATTATCCTTTTCTAACTCTCTCTCTCCCTCCTCTCTCTCTCTTCTCTCTCTCTCTCTCTCTCTCTCGCAGTTCAGTCTCTCTTCTTCTCTCTCACTCTCTCTCTCTCTCTCTCTTCTCTCTCTCTCTCTCTCTCTCTTCTCTCTCTCTCTCTCTCTCTCTCTCTCTCTCTCTCTCTCTCTCTAGTTGTTTACTGTCTCCTCCTCAGTTTACCCTCTCACTATCCCCCCTCCTTCCTCTTCCTTCCTTTCCTTCCTTCCTTCCTCCAATCTCTCTCTCTCTCTCTCTCTCTCTTCTCTCTCCCTCTCTCTCCCTCTCTAAACTCAAACATAAAAATACCACCATGATCATAATTGAGGTTTATCAATCTCTTCAACGCTTAAAACAAACTGGTAGTTGTGGTCCAGATGGTATGGACGGAAAAATTATCAAAGTCGCAGTTCCTATTATAACTGAAACACTCACTTACGTATATAACTTATGTATTGCAAATTGCTTCTTCCCATCACTATTGAAACTGGCCAAAGTTATTCCATTTTATAAGTCTGGAGACTCTTCAAGCCCATGTAACCATAGGCCAATATCAGTATTATCAATTATATCCAAACCTCTTGAAAAACAAGTGCACAAACATCTTAGCCATCATCTAGAACACTACAGTCTTTTAATTGATAACCAGTCAGGATTCAGAAAAAAAATCATTCTTGCCACACAGCTCTTACCCACATTTTAGATACTTGGCATAATAAAATAAATGAAAATAAATATTGTGGAGCCCTCTTTGTAGACTTTGCCAAAGCATTTGATGTAATTGACCACAAACTGCTATGCCGAAAACTATCGTTATATGGTATATCTGATAACAGTCTGAAGTTAATTAGATCATTCCTGCATAATAGACAACAATATACCTCGATCAATAACACTAAATCGTGTACACTACCTGTAAAATATGGAGTACCACAAGGGTCTGTTTTAGACCCACATTTATTCCCTATATATGTTAATGACCTTCCTCTCTTCATCAATGA
The DNA here is from genome assembly GCA_028751875.1 of Rapana venosa. NCBI lineage: Eukaryota > Metazoa > Mollusca > Gastropoda > Neogastropoda > Muricidae > Rapana > Rapana venosa. Next base: position 40,287,398 of record CM054159.1, on the reverse strand, counting down.
ATCGTGTGAACTTTTTTGAGATGACACTACAATTCATACTAGTCACACTAGTCTTGACAGAATATCTACCTCCTTACAAAGTAGCATTGATTCTCTAAGCAAATGGTGCAGTTATAACCACATGTCACTTAACCCTCAAAAGACCAAAGTCATGCTTATTACAACAAGACAAAAAGTGACAAAACATAACATCTAGACTTCCACCAATATTCATGAATAATGAATCTATTGAGGAAGTTGAAAACCATAAACTTCTAGGTATTGTGATTGACAACAACCTGTCATGGATGGCACACATTAATAAATTGTGCAAAACAGTCTCCAAACACGTATACCAACTATGCCAAATCAAACACTTTATCAACACACATGTCAGAAAACTATTTCTACATGCTTACATTTTATCTTCAATCAACTATTGCTCTACCCTTTTTGACACAGCCAGTCCCAATATTCTAAAACCTCTCAATAGCACTTACAAACGAGAATTCCAAGCAGTTCTCTTAAAATCTTCTACTTTAACTGTAGCAGACTATGCAAAACTTTGAGATTCTTCCGTTAAAAGATATGTTTACCCTGAATAAAGGAATATTCATACATAAAGTTATGACGGCTCAAGCTCCACTAACACTCCAGTCAAAATTCCAACACTAACACTCCAGTCTAAATTTCAATTGACTTCCCGATATCCTACTAAAATTCAATTACCAATACCTAGAATTGACCTCTATAAATCAAGCCTCACATACTCAGGTAGCCTACTCTGGAACATACTACCAACATACGTGAAACATCCCGAAGTAACGAAACTTTCAAGAAAGCTATGTATACCCACCTCAAAAGTACTAACTGATATGCTAACACAGCAGTTCTCTTGCCACATGTACGCCAGTAAATTTCTGTTCAAGGAATGGTCACAGCATGCCACCTTGACCATATAATCAATGAATTAACCATTGGCTTTGAAATGTATACTATTGATTATTTTTTTTTTAAATCAGTAATAATTATTTAGTAGCTATGTTAAGTTGTGTAATTTTGTGTTTAATATGTACTAATTGGACACTATCGTTTTTCTTTGTCATAAATAAATAGCCTACTACGTTGACTGTTTTGATATAATTATTGATAGACTTTATTTTATGTTATATTTTGTTTTATTAATATCATTTTCACTATATACTATGGTAGCAATATTTTATGATGAGATTGCTTGTGTAGGTGTTGTCAAAGATAACATATTATCCAGATAATCATACTGTTCATAAATGTACTCTCTGGCTCTGCCTATCTGTCTGTTGCTCTCCCCCCTCTCCCTCTCTCTCTCCGTCCCCTCCATTCTTCCTAAAACTTAAACCGCTACAAATGCAGTAATTCTGTTGTTATGAAATTTGGAAATTTTTTTACTGTTATTGTTCTAAATCATGCAATTTTTGTTTTCTATATACAAGTATGCATTTTACTCAATTGGAATTGTTAAATTGTTAGACATATTTTTGTATGGGGATGTTCTTTGCAGGCTACATTTTGGCTTGTTTATCATTGATAGCTGTATCTTAAGGTGAGAGAGGTTTGTGTGGGTGTTTTTGTTACATGTCATTTGTCTTGATGATCACACAACCTGGAAATGTATCTCTCTCTCTCTCTCTCTCTCTCTCTCTCTCTCTCTCTCTCTCTCTCTCTCGTATTCCTCTTATACATTAAATGTATTAGTTTTATATAAATGTTTGGTTATACATTTTATAGTGATTTATTTTATCATCGTCCAAAAGCATACAATATTGTTCTCCATCTTCAATCAATATACCATGCCTCTTGGAAATGTACTGAGTGAGGTTAAACTGATTTGCCTAATTTCGATTTGTTGTATTGATGCTGTTGTTGGCGGGGCTGTTAAAACTGTTTTATATCAGGATCTTCGACATTTTGTAACTTAACTTGATATCTTTATTGATAGTATATGTATTTTTAAAGGGTTTTAGTGAGGATGCTTTAACAGAATTTGATATCTGGTTAATTTTGATGTTGATCTAACCTGAAAATGCTCTCTCTCTCGTGCTTCTTGCTGTCTCCCCTCTATTTTACTTTATCCATATTACCTAATTATAATCAGTGTATCAGTTTTCCTGTTAATGTTTGATTTATTTGAGAATTATATGTTTATTAACGTATATCTCTTTTCTCAACAAAAAAATCTATGTATCTCTTGAAATTAATGCTCAAGTCAGTTAGGGATTATGCAATGTTACATTTTTTTAATCATGTTGTCCTTGTTGTAGTAAGATTTTTACCCTTGTTTTGTTGATGGTCCCTAATCAGGGTAGGGGCCCGGATGAAAAAAAAAGTATGCGCATGCTTATTCTGTTATCCTTGAAAAATAAAGATTCATTCATTCATTCATTCATTCTCTAGCTCTCTTTCTCTCTCTCTTACACGCTCTCTTTCTCTCTCCCACTCGCTCTCTCTTTCTTTCATTGTTGAGTCTCTCTTCCTCTTTTTACCCTCTCTCTATCCTTCCTCCCTTCCAATCTCTCACTCTCTCTCTCTCTCTGTATGCATTGTGTGTGTGAGAGAGTATATTTATGCAAATTTATTTAATTTATTCTTTTATATCGAGGATAATGGAATAAGCACTCGTGTGCTATCAAGTCCCCGTGTCTATGCGGATTTGTGAATTCTGTCATCTGTTCCCACCGGCACACAATGGCCTACTCTTACGAAAAGCGGAACAGGATTTAACGTGTGCGCAAGATGTTCTGCGTGCGTTCGCACACGGGGCCTCAGTTTGTAATAAGAAGAAGAAGAAGAAGAAGAAGAATAAATGGAACTTATATAGCGCTATATCTTGCAAAGACAAATCAAAGTGCATGCATTCAACCTAATCTTACACAGTCATGCAATCAATGATAAATAATCAAAAGTTTAAACAAACAGATATTTACAAACATGGTGCAATGCAGACAAAATCTATGAAATAAAATTTCGATAGTCAAATGTTTTTCAAAAGCACACATACACTCGCACAGGCCGTATACTTTAGCAGGGTGATAGAACATGGGTTAGATATGAAACAGGAGGGGGGAAGTCTTAGGTTTGAAATAAATATGTCTTGAGGCTGGATTTAAAAGTGTCATAACTAGGTTTCTGGCGAAGAGAGAGAGGAAGGTTGTTCCAGATGGATGGACCAGAAATAGAGAATGAGCGGCGGCCAACAGTGGATTGGTTGAATCTAGGTATTGGTAGGCACAAGGTATCTGCAGTAGTTTATAGTCTCATCGGAAGGACTTTGGGGGAAAGTGGAGTCTGCACTGACGTTAACTCCAGAGGAAAATATCCCCTTGAACGGGAATCGAACCCGGGTTGTCAGATTGCGAGCGCAATGTTCTGACCACTAGGCTATCCCGTCCCTGTCCCGTCTGTCTGTGTGTGTCTGTGTCTCTCTCTGCACTCTAGAAATGTTATTCATTGCAGGTCTAATTAACATAATCTTGTTCTCACTGGGCTTGATGTCTACTTTCTGAATAAATGGGTTAGATAGAAACAGGAGGGGGGAAGAGGTTGAATAAATGATGTCTTGAGGGGATTTAAAAGTGTCATAACTAGGTTTCTGGCGAAGAGAGAGAGAAGGTTGTTCAGAGGATAGAGCCAGAAATAGAGAATGAGCGGCGAGCCAACAGTGGATTGAGTTGAAGTAGGTATTGGTAGGAGAGAGCAAGGATCTGCAGTAGTTATAGTATCATCGGAGAGGAGTTGGGGGAAAGTGAGTTCATGCACTGTAATGCTTATTTTTTCCTAGAGAAAATGAATCTCCTGCTTGTAACGTCGATCTGACACTCTCTGTTTGTCGTTGTGCGAGTGCTCTGTTGTCTGATCCACTAGCACTCTCTCCTTCACTGTCGCGTCCCGTCTGTTTTGTTTGTTTTTGTTTTGTCTGTTGTCTATCACTCGGTGATTAGACACTCTAGAAATGTTATTCATTCAACGCATCTTCATTCAACATACTCTTGTTCTTCACTGGGCTTCTCTACCTCTTTGTCTACTTCTCCTAGCACATCAATGGTAATAAAAGATGAGGGACAGAGAGAGATAGAATAGATGGTAGACAGGCCGATCGAGTATCACGATGGGGAAAGCAATTAGATTTTCCTGAGAGAGAGAGAGTGAGAAAGCAGAGAGACGAGCATAGAAGAGACCAGAGAGATGAGGAAGTATTGCCGAGATATTATTAGTTCAAAGAGTAATGCAGTATCCTTTTACCAAGGCTGAGAAATGAATCAAATCTCGTCTCTCTGTCTCTCACTCTGCAACTCTTTCTGTCTGTGGTGAGTGTGTCTCTGTCTGTCTGTCTGCCATGTCCTCACTCTCTCTCTCTCTCGTCATATGACTTATGCGCGCATTGTACGTGCGGTTGTAGTGGTGTGTGTGTGTGTGTGTGTGTGTGTGTCCTTTCTAAAAATGTTATTCATTGCATGACTTATTTACATAATCTTTTTCTTATAGGGCTTGATGTCTACTTCCTGCAACTGAAAAGAACAATCTCTCTGTCTCTTTGTCTGTCTGTCTCTGTCTGTCTGTCTTTCTCTTTGTCTGTCTCTTCTGTCTGTCTGTCTGTCTCTCTCTCTCTCTCTCTCTCTCTCTCTCTCTCTCCTCGCTTTCTCCCACCCCACCCCACCCCTTCTCTCTCTCTCTATCTCTTTCTTACTGTCTGTGTGTGTGTCTCTCTCTCTCTGTCTCTCTGTCACTGTCTCCGTGTGTGTGTGTCTCTCTCTCTGTCTCTCTGTCACTGCCTGTGTGTCTCTCTCCATTTCTCTCTTTCTCCCTCTCTTCTCTCTCTCTCTGTCTCTCTCTCCTCTCCATCTCTCTCTTTCTCCCCCCCCCCCCCCTCCCTCTCTGTCTCTATCGCTGTCTCTGTCTCTATCTTTCTCTGTCTCTTTGTCTTTCTCTGTCTCTCTGTCTCTCTCCTTCTCTCTCCTCTCTCTCCCCCCCCCTCTCTCTCTCTCCTCCCTCCCCCTCCCTCTCCGTCTCTCTCTGTGTCTCTCCCTCCCTCCCTGTCTCTCTCTGTCTGTCCCTCTCTGTCTCCATCCCTCCCCCCTCCCTCTCTATCTCTCTCTCCTTCCCTCCCTCCCTCTCCGTCTCTCTCTGTGTCTCTCTTGCAAAGACATTGCAAAATAGCACTGATGATCTTGTCAAATGGACTGAACTAAATCACATGTCTATACACCCCCAAAAAACAAAATGCATGCTTATCACTACCAGACAAAAGCGACAAAATCTATCTCATAAATTTTCTCCAATCCATATTGAAAAGGAAACAATAGAACAAGCCTCTCACCACAAAGTTCTAGGAGTAACAATTGATGAAAATCTCAGCTGGTACCATCACATATCCCATCTGTGCAAATACATGTCTCAAAGAGTATACCAACTGACTAAAATCAAACATTTTCTTGACTTTCATTCAAGAAAACTATTCTTTCAAGCTTATATACAATCCTCAATAGATTATGCTTCAACCCTGTGGGATTCTGCAAGTGCAAACACTATGAAACCATTATTAAGTCTGTATAAACGTGCTCTTAAACTGGTTCTTCTGAAGAAGACTACCTTACTAGAAGTGGATTATACTCAGTTAAATATTCTTCCCCTACACCAAAGACTAAGATTTAACAAAGGCATCATGATGTTTAAGATAATGACAGGAACTTTTCCCTCATCCTTAAAAGACAAGTTCCCAATGAATCATTCCAGAAATACTGAAAAGCCATGTGTCCCAATCCCAAGAATAGATTTGTTCAAATCTAGCTTACTAAACTCAGGCCTTGTGCTGTGGAACTCCCTTCCTGACTCATTTAGACAACACCAATCATTAACAATCTTCAAAAGTAATCTTTTCATCCACTTGATGCATCAAAAATAAAAATCCACAATTGATCTGTTGGAAACAAAGTAAATATATCCTCCCTTGCATTATACCAAATTATCCTCTCTCTCTCTCCCCCCCCCCCCCTCTCTCTCTCTCTCTCTCTCTCTCTCTCTGTGTGTTTAAGTGTGAGTGTTTTACTTGTATATCGCTATTGTGTTATTGAAAAATGACTTCTAAAAATGAATTTTCCACTATCCTACTTCTTTATAATGACTCTAGGACGATCTTAACATGTACAATGTTAAATCACAGTGAGTTCTAATGGTGATAGTGTTGATGAATTGAAAACTATATTCAATATCATATGGATTTAAAATGCACTGTGCGCTCTCTATCTCTCTCTCTCTCTCCTTTTATTATTTGCTTATAGATTTTCCCTAAATTGACTGTATTTGAGATTCAGTGAATGTTTAAATTTTGATATCTTGTTTTGAGCGTACCAATTATGTATAGCTAATTTCAAAATGCAGATGTCCTTCTCTATGACTATACATGATATTCATAAAGATTTTTATGTTGACATTGATGCATGGTGTGAGTGCGTGCGCGCGCGCGCGCGCGCGCGCGTGTGGGTATATGTGTGTGCGCGCGCGCGCGTGTGTGTGTGTGTGTGTTGTGCGTGGCGCGCTGGTGCGTGTGTGTGTGTGTGTGTGTGTGTGTGGTGTGGGGCGTATGTGTGTACGTGTGCATGGGGATGCAAATTGCTTCTACAATATTTGTTTCATGTAGTTTACTATTGCTGTTGCCTCATATAAAAGCACAAAGAACTTTTGCCGTTTCTTTCTATTAGCCAAAATGAAACTATTTACGTGGTTTGTTCTCCTTTATTTTATAGTGGTTTTGCTTTGTTTGGTTCTGTTTTGGTTTGGGTTTGGGGTTGTTGTTGCTTTTTGAGGGGGGACTATTTGATTGTTCCCTCTCCCCTTGTTGTTGCTGTTTTTGTTTTGCTCTTGATTCTTGCTATTTTTTTTGGTTGTTTCTGTGTTTTCTGTTCTGCTTTTTTTTTTTGCTGCCTCATCTTCTGACGCTCCCCGTCCTGCTGTTCCCACACCGCTCATCTCCCCGCCACAGCCATACCCTGATTCACTGTGTCTCATCCCCAGGGTCGGAAGTCCACAGGGAGTTTATCAATGTCAGGCCGCGGTAGGGCCACCAGCCAGAGGGGCCCTGCACTGCTGCTGGGTCACTTTGGCGGTGTTCAGTGGTGCTTGTTCTGAGCTAACATACGCAGGACACCACCTACTAAGCCCCCTACTAACGACAGTATTAGCTCAGTCGCGGAGCCAGACTGTGTGAGTTGCCCACCCCAGGTGGCCACCACCACAACGTTCCTCCAACGACCGTCCCCTGCGAACCTCCAACCCCAAAGGCCCTGACACAAACTCACCACAGGCACAGAAGTGTATGGGGAAACCGAATCTGAGGTCACCATGAGACCACAGAAACCGGACCACCGAATCAGAGGCAATTTTTTTTTTAATGCATGATGATCAATGACAATGAGGATGACGTAATGATGCTGCTGTGGAAGTGCATATGCTTTGAGACTACTTGACAGGGTTGTACTCTACGCTTACTATCATAATATATCCCGGCGTCAACCGGGCCGAGAGATACAGACACCTGCAGTGCTGGTCAGGTAATTTGAGCAACACTCTCAAACTCGCATCCGTTAAGTGGATGAAGCTCAACTGTGTGGTCCCAGTCTTCCCACTGAGCCCACAGCACACTCACTCTGGGTAGGAGCCGGCCGGAGTCCGAAAAATCCCTGAATCTTATGGGAATCGAACCCACGACCTTCCAGTCCGTAAACCGAGGCGCTAACCACTGCGCCATGGCGGCTGGTCTGCTTTCTTTCTTACTTGTTGCTACTTTTTTTTTTCTTTCTCTCTCTCTTCGGTGATTTTTGTGGGGATTTTTGTGTAGATATTTTTTCCGTAAGCTGTGTAAGTGTATTTTATTTTATTATCATATATATCCTTAAGGGCGGGGACTGGATGTAAAAAAGCACATGGGTGCTTATTCATTATCCTCGAAATAAAAGAATTTGTCATTGTCATTGTCTCCCTCCCTCCCTGTCTCTCTCTCTGTGTCCCTCTCTGTCTCCCTCCCTCCCCCCTCCCTCTCCTCTCTCTCTCTCTCCTCTCTCTCTCTCTCCCCACCTCTCTCTCTCTCTCTCTCTCTCTCTCTCTCTCTCTCTCTCTCTCTTCTCTCCTTCTTTCTCTGTGAAATCTCTGATCACCTGGGCCTGTATTGTGTTTCAATGTGAGGGGAGGGGGGTGGGAGGGGGGGAGACTTGCTCAGACTCAGATGGTCAGTGTCCTGTCATGTGACCTTTGACCCTGCTGCCAGGTCACGTGACTGGGTAATAAAGAGAACAATGGACGAACACCAGCGTCTGCTATGAGACTGCATGCACCCGGTGTGTGTGTGTGTGTGGGGGGGGGGGGGTGGGTGGAAGGAGGGGGAACGTATAGTGTGTGTGTATGTGTGTGGAAGTGTATGTGAAAGAGAGAAAGAGAGAGAGAGAGATGGAGAGAGAGAGAGTGTGTGTGTGTCTCTCTCTCTCTCTTTCTCCCCTTCTGTCTCTATGTCTCTGTCTCTCCCATTCTCTCTTTCTTTGTCTCCCTCTGTGTCTCCCTCCCTCTCTCTCTCTCTGTCTCCTTCCCTCTCTCTGTCTCTCTCCCTCTCTTTGTCTCTCTCTGTGTCTCCCTACCTCTCTCTCTCTGTGTCTCCTACGGGCGGGGACTGGATGTAAAAAGCACATGAGTACTTATTCATTATCCTGGTAAAAAAAGAATTTGTCTCTATTACTTACAATGTTTAGATGTTCTTTTTATGACTTTATTGGGGTTCCCCCCCTCTTTATTGTGTGAGTGTATGCGTATTGCACTTATTTTTATTATCATGACATTCAATTTGCATGAGTATAATTAAAAAGTGTTGGTGCTGTTGATCGTGTGCTCTGTGAGTATTATATATTTAGTATTATCCCTCACACACACACACACACACACACTCACTCACTCACACACACACACACACACACACACACACACTCACTCACTCACATTCTCTCCCTCAATGACTGTATAGGTTCAGATTCTTCTTTTGTTTTGTTTCTTGTTTTTATTGTGTGAATATATGGGTATTTGGTTTATTTCATTATCATGACATATAATTTGAAACGAGTATAATCAAAACTGAGTGTTGATGGTGATCGTGTACTGTTTTGGGAATTATAAATTGGATATTATCTTTGAAATACACACACACACACACTCTCTGTCTCTGTCTCTGTCTCTCTCTCTCTCTCTCTCTCTCTCTCTCTCTCTCTCTCTCTCTCTCTCTCTCTCACCTTTTATCGTTTTGCTTATAGTTATGGTGTGTCCTGATGAAGGATTCATATTTTATATTTTCAATACTTATTGGACTTGTCCTCTGTACTTAAGTCTTAACGAGTGCCCTATTTCAATATCTTCTTGTTATGTGTAACAAGTATATGTACCATTTGACAATGTGTAGATGTTTATCTTTATGACTTATTAAGTTTGGTTGTTATTCTTCTTGGTTTTTGTTGTTGTTGTTGTTTCTTTTTCTCTTTTTTTCTTCTTTTGTTGGTTTGGTTTTTCTTTCTCTTTTGTTTGTTTACTTGTTTTGGTTGTGGGTTTTTTGGGGGGGATGGGTGGGGGTGGGTGTTTAGGGCTTTTCTTTTATTAGTTTGCTTTTGGGGGGGGGGGAGTTGTTGGGGGGGCGGCTGCTTTGAAAAGGGTTATTTCCCCATGTTTCTACTGTGAGACTGTATAAGTGTTGGGTTATTATTAAGATGTATCCTTACGGGCGGGGACTGGATGTAAAAAAGCACATGAGTGCTTATTCATTATCCTCGATATAAAAGAGTCATTGTCATTGTCATTGTCTGTCTGTCTGTCTCTCTTTCCCTCTCTCTCTCTTTCTCTCTCTAGCTGTCTCCTTTCTCTCTCTTTCTTCCCCTCTCAATGTCTCTGTCTCTTTGTTTCTCTGTCTCACTCTGGCTCTCTCCCCCTCTCTCTTCCTCTCTCTCTCTCTCTTTCCTTATCTCTCTCTCTCTCTCTCTCTCTCTCTCTCTCTTTTTTTTTCTCTGTCTCTGTTTCCTTTCTCTCTCTTTCTCTCCCTCTCTATGTCTCTCTTTTTCCCCTCTCTCTCTCTGTCCTCTCTCTCTGTCTCTCTCTGTCTCTCTCTCTCTGTCTCTCTCTCTGTCTCTCTCCCTCTCTATCTCTGTCTCTCTCTGTGTGTCCCTCTCTCTCTCTCCCTCCCTCCCTCCCTCTCTCCTTCTCTCTCTCTCTGTTCCTCCCTCCCTCTCTCTCTCCTTCTCTCTCTCTATTTTTTTTTTATATTATTTTTATTTTTATCATAACATATTTTTTGTCTAAGTAATCAAAATAAGTGTCAAAGGTGATCGTGTACTGTTTTGAGAATTATATATTTAGTACCATCTCTGACACACACACACACACACACACACACACACACACACACACAAAACACACACACACACACACACACACTCTCTCTCTCTCTCTCTCTCTCTCTCTCTCTCTCTCTCTCTATCTGTGTATTGTGGCCTAAGACCGATATGCAATTAATTCATTCATTCTCTCTCTCTCTCTCTCTCTCTCTCTCTCTCTCTCTCTCTCTCTCTCTCTCTCTCTCTCTCTCTCTCTCCTTCTATTGTTATTGTGTATTCTAATAAAGGGCATATTCATACTTTCGATTTTCAATATTATTTTGGACTTGTTGTCTGTACTTGAGCTCCAGTGAATCTCCTATTTTAATATCTTATTACCACGTGTAACAACTATGTGTACTATTCTACAATATGAAGGTGTTCAATTTTATGATCTATAAGTTTGGCTTACTCTCTCTCTCTCTCTCTCTCTCTCTCTCTCTCTCTCTCTCTCTCTCTCTCTCTCTCTCTTCTCTCTCTGTGTTGTTATTGCTGTGGTTGTTACTTTCTTCTTGTTGGTAATTTGTTTGGGTTTTTCGCTTGTTTGTTTTTTGTTTTGGTGTATGCACGTGTGTGTGTGTGTGTGTGTGTGTGTGTGTGTGTGTGTGAGTGTGAAGGGGGGAAGGTGCTTTTTTTTTTTCTTTCTTTTTTTTTAATTGTTTTTGTTTGTTTGGGGTTTTTTTGTTTTTTTGTTGTTGTTTTTTGGTCTTATGGTGGGTTTTTTTTTCCATTTGTTTGTTTGTTGTTGTTGTTTTTTCTTGTTTTTTGTTTGTTTATTTGGAAGGGTGTTTTTGTCTGCTTTTTGGTTGTTGTTGTTGTCTTTTTTTTGTGGTGGTGGTGGGGGGGGGTATGTTTTTGTCTTTTGCTCGTCTGGGGTTGTTTGTTTGTTTGTATGTTTGTTTGTTTTTTTTCTTCTTCTCTCTTTTTCTTTAAAAAAAAGTTTTTTTCCTTTGCTTCTTCTGCTTGAAAGTAGGAGTACTGAGTGCATTTTTAAATGTGACCTCATGGGCGGGGACTGGATGTAAAAAAGAACATGAATACTTATTCATTATCGTGGAAAAAAATATTTTGCTTCTATTACTTACAATGTGTAGATGTTCTTTTTATGACTTTATTGGCTTTTCCCCCTCTTTATTATGTGAGTGTATGGGTATTGCACTTATTTTATTACCATGACATTCAATTTGCAGGAGCATAATTAAAAAGTGTTTGTGTTGATCGTGTGCTATGTATTACATATTTAGTATTATCCCTGAAACACCCCCACCCCACCCCACTCCCCACACACACGCTCAAACAAACACAAACACACACACACACACACACACACACACACACTCACTCACCCACTCACCCACTCATATTCTCTCCCTCAACGACTGTATAGTTTTAAATTTCTTCTTGGTTTGTTTCTTGTTTTTATTGTGTGGATGTATGGGTATTAAATTTATTTTTATCATGACATATAATTTGAAACGAGTATAATCTAAAATGAGTGTTGATGGGATGGCATACTGTTTTGGGATTTAATATTGGATATTATCTCTGAAATACACACACACACTCTCTGTCTCTCTGTCTCTGTCTCTCTCTCTCTCACCTTTTATCGTCCTGCTTATAGTCATAGTATATCCTGATGAAGGATTCATATTTTTATATTTTCAATACTTTATTGGACTTGCCTCTGTACTTAAGTTTTAATGAGTGCCTATTTCAATATCTTATAATTATGTATAACAAGTATGTGTACCATTTGACAATGTGTAGATGTTTATCTTTATGACTTATTAAGTTTGGTTGTGTTATTTTTTCTTGGCTTTGTTGTTGTTCTTGTTCTTGTTGTTGTTGTTTGTCTGTTTTTCTCTTTTTTATCATCTTTGTTGGTTTGGTTTTTTCTTCTCTTTTGTTTGTTTGTTTTGGTTACGGTTTTTTGGGGGGTGGGGGTAGGGTGGGGTATTTTTAGGATTTTCTTTTAATTGCTTGCTTTGGGGGGGGGGGGGAGGGTTGTTGGGGGGGAGCTGTTTTGAAAAGGGTTATTTCCCCTTGTTTTTATTGTGAGACTGTATAAGTATTGGGTTATTATTATTAAGATGTATCCCTAACGGGCGGGGGCTGGATGTAAAAAAGCACATGTGTGCTTATTCATTATCCTCGAAATAAAAGAATTTGTCATTTGTCATTTGTCATTTGTCTCTCTGTGCCTCTCTCCCTCTGCCTCTCCCTTCTCTCTCTCTCTCTCTCTCTCCCCTCTCTCTCTCTCTCTCTCTCTCTCTCTCCCTCCCTCCCTCTCTCTCTCTCTCTGTCCCTCCCTCTCTGTCTCTCCCTCCCTCCCTCTCTGTCTCTCTCTCTCTCCCTCCTTCTCTCCTTCTTTCTCTCTGTGAAATCTCTGATCACCTTGGCCTATGTGTTTCAACGCTGGGCCTGGGAGGCTTGCTCAGATTCAGATGGTCAATGTCCTGTCACGTGACCTTTGACCCTGCTGCCAGGTCACGTGACTGTGTAATTAAAGCGAACAATGGACTAAAACCAGTGTTTGCTATGAGACTGTACTGAATGCATGCACCGCGCGTGTGTGTATGTGTGTGTGTGGGGGGGGGGGGGAGAGGGGGAGGGGGGGGGGGGGGGAGGAGGGCGAATGTATAGTGTGTGATATTTTCAGTTTAATGTCTATTCACATTTAGTGATTTTAGACGGATATATAGTGCATAGTGTATATACGGATGTATAGTGTGTGTGTGTGTGTGTGTGTGTGTGTGGTGTGTGTGTGTGTGTGTGTGTGTGGAGAATCAAAATCAATCAAGAATCAAAAACTTTATTGCTATTAAGTCAGAACAAGACTTATTTGACAGCAAACATAATAAACGCCTGTGTGTGTGTGTGTGTGTGTGTGTGTGTGTGTGTGAAGGGGAGGTGATGTACAGTGTGTGTGAGAGAGAGAGAGAGAGAGCAAGTGTGTGTGTGTGTTTATGTTATTCTTTTATATCGAGGATAATAGAATAAGCACTAATGTGCTTTTTCTTACATCCAGTCCCCGTGTGTATGCGGTTTTGTAAATTTTGTCATCTGTTCCAACCAGCACACAATGTCCTACTCTTACGAAAAGCCGAACAGGATTTAACGTGTGTGCAAGATATTCTGCGTGCGTTCGCACACGGGGCCTCGGTTTATAGACTCATCCGAAGGACTTTTGGGGAGAGTGGAGTCGGCACTGATGTTAACTCCAGAGGAAAATATCCCCTTGAACAGGAATCGAACCCGGGTCGTCAGATTGTGAGCGCAATGTTCTAACCACTAGGCTATCCCGTCTCCCTGTTGTGTGTGTGTGTGGGGGGGGGGGGGTGAAGTCAAGTCAAGTCAAAATTATCTTTATTGAGCGTAGAAGACTAAGTTGACGCAACTTTTTTCATCCTGCGCGCGTGTGTGTGTGTGTGTGCGCGCGCGCACGGGCATGGGTGTGTTGTATGTGTACATAGGAAAGTGTATGTGAAAGATAGAGAGAGAGAGAGAAAGAGAGAGAGAGAGAGAGAAAAAGTGTGTGTGTGTGTGTGTGTGTGTGTGTGTGTGGTTGTGTGTGTGTGTGCGTGTGTGTACACTTGAATATTGTAAAACAATACATTGTTATTGGTTGCATGGCTGTACAAATAGGTTGAATGCAATGGCTTTGACTTGTCTTTGCAAGATATAGCGCTATACAATTCCATTTGTTGTTGCTATTATTATTATTATTATTATTATTATTATTATTATCATCATCATCATTTATTGAAGAGTTGTGTCAATATTAATGAAATCTCATTTCACAAAGAGTCTGAAAGTCTCTAAACATAGAAACGGGGGATGGGAGAATCTAGTGGTTAGAACATTGTTCTCGCAATCTGACGACCCGGATTCGATTCCCGTTCAAGGGCATATTTCCCCCTGGAGTTAACATCAGTGCAGACTCCACTCTCCCCAAAAGTCCTTCGGATGAGACTATATACCGAGGCCCCGTGTGCGAACGCATCATGCGTACACGTTAAATCCTGTTCCGCTTTTCGTAAGAGTAGGCCATTGTGTGCTGGTGGGAACAGATGACAGAATTTACAAAACCGCACACACACGGGGACTGGATGTAAAAAAAAGCACGTAAGTGCTTATTCCATTACCTTGGATATAAAAGAATAAAAGATAAAAAATAGAAAAAACGTTCCACTTGTTGCTGTCGTTGCTGCTGCTGCTGCTGTTGTTGTTGTTGCTGCTGCTGCTGCTGTTGTTGTTGCTGCTGTTGCTGCTGTTGTTGATGCTGTCGTTCTTGTTGTCATTGTTGTTGTTATTCGTTCGTTCGTTTCCGACAGCTACAGCCCATGTCTCAAAAGCGGGAAGCCCTGGGATGAAAACGCCATTTTTCATTGACTGGGGGTCTATTTTCTAAGAATAATAATAATAATGTATGGAATTTATATAGCGCTGAATCTTGTAAAGCAACAAATCAAAGCGTTCAGATGACTTTAAAAAAAAAAGTTATGCACGTGTATGCGGTTTTTTAAATTTTGTCATCTGCTCCCACCGGCACACAATGGCCTACTCTTTCGAACAGCGGAACAGGATTTAATGTGTGCGCAAGGTGTTCTGCATGCGTTCGCACACGGGGCCTCGGTTTATAGTCTCATCCGAAGGACTTTGACATTCAGTTCGACTTTTGGGCCAAACTGGGAAGAAAGGGCGAGGCTGGGAATCGAACCCAGAACCTCACGGTTTACTTGTTGGCAGGCGAACGCCTTAACCATCCTGCCACCTTCCTTCCCTTCTAATGACACTCTCTCCTTTTCTTCGTCCAAGGCCCAGACAGCAACTATTGTTGTCTGTCATTTGAGTGAAAATGCATCACGCTGCTGTTAAGCACCTGACAAGTCAGGCCTAGCCATTTGTTCGGACATAAAAGAGAAGTGTGTGTGTGTGTGTGTAGTGGTGTGTGTGTGTGTGTGTGTGTTGTGTGTTGGTGTGTGTTCTTTTGAAAAACATTTGACTATTGAAATTTGTATTTCATAGATTTGGTCTGCAGCGTACCGTGTTTGTAATATCTTTTTGTTTACACTACTGATTGTTCTTCATTGATTGAATGACTGTGTAAGATTAGGTTGAACGCAAGCGCTTTGATTTGTCTTTGCAAGATTTAGCGCTATATAAGTTCTATTTAGTATTCTTTTTTATGTCTTTCTGGGGAAAAAAATGGGCAGGAGAATGGACCAAGAAGGCAACACAACAAAAACAGACAGAAGGTTCGTGACAGGAAGAAAGAAACAAGCAGAAACAAAGAGAGGATAGAAAAGCAAATTCTAGGATCAGTTGGCTTTACGTTCTCTGGGTTCCCCATGTGGGACATTTTTGATATGGCTTGGAAGCACTAGCGCAGAATTTACGGACGCTATGTTAAATCACAGCATGCCCACACCCCCCCCCTTACACCACACCCACCCATCCAACCACACACCTACACGTCACTTACAGCCACAGGGACAGCAGCACGCTACACACACACATGTATACACGTACACACACACACACGTACACACACACGTACACACACACAAACACACACACACACACACGTATATACACACACACGTACACACGTACACACCGTACCACACACACACAACACCCCACGCACACACTTACACACACACACACACACACACACAACATTTCCGTCTAATATCACTAAAAGTGAACAGACATAAAATTGAAGTCAACAACAACACACACACACACACACACACGACACCGACACACATACACACACACACTACACACTACACACACACGCACACACACACACACACACGACACCACACACACACACACACACACACACACACACACACACACACACGCACGCACACACACTCCACCCCAGGAGTCCTTATTTGAACACTTCACTGACGTTTTCAGCTGTGTCATGCCAGTGTGTGCTTTCTTTTATTGTTTTGTTTTTGTTTAATGTCCATTCACTACTTGGTGATAAGGAAAACAGTGTGTGTGTGTGTGTGTGTGTGTGTGTGTGCGTGGGCGGGAACGATCCTTGTCCAACCTGAACAAGCAATAAACTTGGGACAAGTGTCTCCTCCGCCTACCCTGACAAGAAACCGCCGCCATCTTGTTCAGAGCGTTTCGGTTACACTCCGGCGTTAGCTTCCGGGTCACGTGGTATCTTGTATAGATTTAAAACCGGGGATAGCCTGGTGGTTAGAGCGATGTATACGTAATCTACTGACCCGGGTTCCATTCTCGTTCAAGAGGGGTTTTTTTCTTCTGGAGTTAACATCAAGTGCCGACTCCACTCTCCTCCCCAAAAGTCTTTCGGATGAGACTATAAACCGAGGTCCCGTGTGCGAACGCACGCAGAACATCTTGTGCATGATAAAAAACCCGTTCCGCTTTTCGGAAGAGTAGGCTATTGTGTGCCGGTGGGAATGGATGACAAAATGTACAAAACTACATACACACGGGGACTGGATTTTTTAAAAAAGTACATGAGTGCTTATTTCGTTATCCTAGAAATAAAAGACTAGAATACACAAAAATAAATGAAAAGTCAAAGTATAGTGTGGGAGTCGGAAAAATTGTTTGCTGCTTTTCACAGATTTTTTTTTAAAGTATGACAAGTCAATTCAAGTCAAATCTTTATTTCCAGACGGTCCATTGAATAAGCAGTGTACTGTGCACTTGTTTTTTGGGGGGTGGTTGAAGTCATGGATTAACACCAGGTATTGATGAGAAAGTGGGGGAAATGATCATCAAATGAGGATTGCTTGTGTTCCTACAGTGTTGACCCCGCGCATGCATCATATTGCGGTAAGGAAGCAGCTAGCAGACGACAAAGGACTGAGAGGGTACAGTGTTTGCTGAAAATGTAAAAAGTTCAAACCTACAAAGTTTGTTCATATTGTCCTGAGTTTTGAGTCAGGGGCTAGTCATTCACAAAAAGTGGTTTTTATTTCTGTGGATGCCTTAGTACGTGCGGTACGAATGCAAGAAGTGATATCTGAAAATAGCACTGGGGGACGGGATAGCCTAGTGGTCAGAACATTGCGCTCGCAATCTGACGACCCGGGTTCGATTCCCGTTCAAGGGGATATTTTCCCCTGGAGTTAACATCAGTGCAGACTCCACTCTCCCCCAAAGTCCTCCGGATGAGACTATAAACCGAGGCCCCGTGTGCGAACGCACGCAGAACATCTTGCGCACATGTTAAATCCTCTTCCCCTTTTCGTAAGAGTAGGCCATTGTGTGCCGGTGGGAACAGATGACAGAAATGACAAAACCGCATACACACGGGGACTGGATGTAAAAAAGCACATGAGTGTTTATTCCATTGTCCTCGATATAAAAGAATAAATAATAAAAAATAGAAGGAAAAGTGCCGGAAACTAACCGTGATGTGTAACCTTCCGGGTTAAAAGTCCTTGGGGATAACCCTTGAAGAAAACGGTCAACTGTTTTGAAGAGGTTTTTTTTATTATTTATATTATATTATATTATATTATATTATATTATATTATATTATATTATATTATATTATATTATATTATACCACTTTAAGTCACGGAAGATTTCTCTGCGTGAAATTCGGGCTGCTCTCACCGGGGAGAGCGCGTCGCCACAAGAACAGCGCCACCCTTTTTTTCCTTTTTCCTGTCTGCAGCTGTATTTATTTCCCTATCGTGCGCTAAATAATTGTGTGTAACACACGGTTTATCTTTTTATTCGAAAGACTAGCGCCCAACTCATGGTCTAATGGATAGTGGACAAGTTTCGGGGCCCAAACAGGATTCGAACCACCACACACTTCCGACCCGGACTTTTCGCTTTTCTAGACAGGCGCGTTACCTCTAGACCACCGATCCATAAAACATGTTTTTAAGTGGTTTCTTAGTAGGTTAGTTTTCAGCTATATTTTAAGAGCTGATTCACTCTTTTCTCGTGTGTGCTGGCATTCGTGCCTTGCCAAGTGCTGTTAAATCTCAAGAGAAGTAACGTTTTGCTTTTTCCCTACCAACGAATCTGTGGTTCAAGTCTTCAGGACCCAATCCAATCCATTCCAATCCAATGCAATCATGTTGTTTATAGCCCCGCCGACCACAGAGGCCATATCAGGGCTGTCACCTCATCAACTTTCAAATCTCAGATTAAAACTGTGCAGCTATAATTATACAGATTAAAACAGGGTATAAAGATTAAAACAGGGTATAAAACCAACTCTACTGTCGTTCCTTGTAGCAACGCCCTGGCTAACCATAAGGGTCAACCCAAGACGGGCGGCATCGCGTTGTGGGAAAAACCACATCAACCACACATAAAATGAGATAAAACCAAAACCAGATTCCTTTAAAACGACCTTGTTCTTAGTGACCAACTGTAACCCTTTCACTCATATAAAACAGAAGAAGCCCGATTCTCTCAGGAAGTTTAAAAATTGGTGTCTGGTTTGAACATCCCGAAAAAGGATCTTCAAGATTCAAGATTTAATTCCTTTCACCACTTTTGTATGGAGGATTACAAACAAATTGAACAGGAGAATAAACCTAAAACCTAACAGCAATATACCGAAAAATAATATAAATACTAACAGTAACTGAAAAGCAAGAGTTCATCGCAAAATGATAAGCAAACAGTATTAATGACTCGATTCTAATTTTAAGTATATACATTTCTTTAAAAGACATAATCTACACATATGAAAGACAATTGAAATTTCAAGAATTACCTGCAAAATCTTATGAATTTTGAGAGCGACAGGAGAACTTTTCGAGATTTGCATTTCATTAGCCTACAAAAATTATAACTGGACATGGGTTGAAGAAAATGTCGACGAATAAAATCTTGTCGTAAATGTTTGAAGTGGGGACATTCCATAATGAAATGAAATTTATCCCCTAAAACAGACATATTGCATTTTGAACACATTCTTTCTTCCCTTGGTATATTATGGAAACGTCCAACCTCAATAGGAAGCTTGTGACAGCTACAACGAAACTTCATAAGAGCGTAAACATATTTATTTTATTTATTTATTCTTTTATATCGAGGATAATGGAATAAGCACTCATGTGCTTTTTTTTTACATCCAGACCCCGTGTGTATGCGGTTTTGTAAATTTTGTCATCTGTTTCCACCGGCACACACAATGGCCTACTCTTCCGAAAAGCGGAACATGGATTTAACGTGTGCGCAAGATGTTGTGCATGCGTTCGAACACGGGGCCTCGGTTTATAGTCTCATCCGAAGTGTGGTATGCAATACAATACAATGTAATGCAATGCAATACAATGCAATACAATGCAATACATATACATCTGGTAGACAAGTCATATAGTTTTCCATACCAAAATTGGCCCCTGCCGCGCTGAAAGAAACTCTCGTCTGTTCAAAGAGTTGTCTCTGGCAAAATTCTGTAGAAAAAACAGGGCTACCCTGATAGGGAAACCAATACAGTTGCAGACAGGAAAAAGACCAAAAAAATGAATAATGGGTGGCGCTGCCCTTGTGGCGACGCACGCGCTCTCTCCAGGGAGAGCAGCCCGAATTTCATGCAGAGAAATCTCCTGTGACTTAAAGTGGTATGCAATACAATACAATGCAATGCAATGCAATGCAATACAATACGATACAATACAATGCAATGCAATGCAATATAATACAATATACAATACAATGTAATACAATACCATACAATGCAATAATAATAATAATAATAATGTATGGAATTTATATAGCGCTGAATCTTGTAAAGCAACAAATCAAAGCGCTCAGATTTTTTTTCCCGAGGACAATGGAACAAGCACCCATGTGCCTTGCTTTTTCTTTTTTTTTTCACACCGTCCCCGTGTGTATGTGGTTTTGTAAATTCTGTCATCTGTTTCCACCGGCACACAATGGCCTACTCTTCCGAAAAGCGGAACAGGATTTAACGTGTGCGCAAGATGTTCTGCGTGCGTTCGCACATGGGGCCTCGGTTTATAGTCTCATCCGAAGGACAATGCAATGCAATACAATACAATGCAATGCCAATACAATATAATGCAATACAATGCAATACAATGCAATATCACACTTTACGATACGATTCGATACGGTACAATACGATAAACCATACCGTACCATACCATACCATACCATACTATACCATACCATACCATACCATACTATACTTTACTATACTATACTATACTACACCATACCATAACATACCATACCATACCATACCATACCATATCCTGTTCCTTCGGATGAGACTATAAACCGAGGCCCCGTGTGCGAACACATGCAGAACATCTTGCGCACACGTTAAATCCTGTTCCGCTTTTCGAAAGAGTAGGCCATTGTGTGCCGGTGGGAAAAGATGACAAAATTTACAAAAAACCGCATACACACGGGGACTTGATGTAAAAAAGCACATGAGTACTTATTCCATTATCCTCCCCCCAAAAAATCTGAGCGCTTTGACTTGTTGCTCTACAAGATTCAGCGCTATATAAATTCCATACATTATTATTATTATTATCATTATTATTATTATTATTATATCATACCACACCATACCATACCATACCATACTATACTATACTATACTATATACTATACTATACTATACTATACAGTGCGTGTGTGTGTGTGCATGTGTGCATACGTCCGTGCATACATGCGGGCGGGCGTGCGTGTGTGTTTTTTCAAAGTATTCAATCTCTGCAAAGGTTTATTTTATTGTTTTTATGCGATTCTTTATAAGAAAATAGTCGCAGGATATTTTTATGTCCAGTTGGTATTTTATGTGAATTGAAAATTTAATGATGTTACCCTACAAGGCAAGGGACGGAAGCATTCATCGACAAACCGTTGCCTTGAGGATGTCACTAGTTAACTCCCCTACTGCGACAACTCTTCTGAGCCGTCTGGCCCTCTCTAGTCGTCTTATTATTATTATTATTATTATTATTATTGAGGACGGGATAGCTCAGTGGTCGGAGCACTCGCTTTCCCCCAGCCAAGTTAAGCAGCGTCGAGCGTGGTTACCAGTTGGATGGGTGACCGTTTGTGCGCCTTGGCTTCAGTACAGTTCCCCCAGTTCACCCAGCTGTAAATGGGTACCTGCCCTCTTTAGGGTCAGGGAAGGTAAAGCAGAGAGGGAGAGGAAGGAGATGGGCGCCGCCCTCAATATGCTGGCCCTAGAGAAGTGAGGTCTCTGACGCCTCGCTACCCTACGACCTTATAGGTTATGGGACTCCTTTACCTTTTACCTTTACCTATTATTATTATTATTATTATTATTATTATCATTAACATCATCATCATCATCATCATCACTATTATTATTGTTCTTGTTGTTGTTGGTAGTAGTAGTAGTAGTAGTAGTAGTAGTAGTAGTAGTAGTAGTGTAGTTATTGTTATTGTTATTGTTAGTAGTAGTAGTAGTAGTAGTAGTAGTAGTAGTAGTAGTAGTAGTAGTAGTAGTAGTAGATTTTGAGGATAATGGAATAAGCACTAATGTGTTTTTTCCTTTACATCAAGTCCCCATGTGTATGCAGTTTTGTCAATTTTGTCACCCATTCTCACCAGCACACAATAGCTTACTCTTCCGAAAAGCGGAACGGGTTTTAACGTGTGCGCAAAATGTTCTGCCTGTGTTCGCACACAGGGCCTCGGTTTATAGTCTCATCCGAAGGACTTTTGGGGAGAGTGGAGTCAGCACTGATGTTAACTCCAGAGGAAAAATCTTCTTGAAGGAAATTCTATTTACTGTACGTGTGTGTGTGTGTGTGTGTGTGCGTGCGTGCGTGCGTGCGTGCGTGCGTGTGTGTGCGTGCGTGCGTGCGTGCGTGCGTGCGTGCGTGCGTTGTGTGTGTGTGTGTGTGTGAGAGAGAGAGAGAGAGAGAGAGAGAGAGAGAGAGAGAGAGAGAGAGAGAGAGAGAGAGAATATCCATTGTTGTTCTTCCGCATTTACATTCTTGAATGATTATATAATTTTTAACGTTTGTTTTTTGTCTGTTTTGGGTTTTTTTCCAAAATAAATTCTCTAGCCTGATCCATGATATTGATATCTTATTCAGTTACTGGCCCATTGTCTCCTATCACTTATATAACTTGTGTTTTGTTCTCTCTCCCTTTTATCACTTCAGATACCCGTACACTTCCTGAAAGTACACGATTAAACTTGCCACCCATCCATTCAGGGTGCATCAACCTTGACAGTGTGTTCCCATAACGTATGCAGTTGTTGGCGAGCCAGATGTCAGAGACCTCAGCTTCCTCGGGAGCTAGCGTATTGAGGGCGGCGCCCATCTCCTCTCCCTCGCTGCTTTACCTTCCCTGACCCTAAAGAGGGCAGGTGCTTATAGAATTACATTGTGCAAAGTGGTCAATTCTCGGATCTGTAAACAGAACGTCTTTAAGAAGACAGGCGTGAGGAGACCAGGAACAAGGAAAATAATGAGTTTAAAAATCATTTTTGCGTTGACAGTCACTTCACCTTCACCTATCCCGCGGCACCACTGAAGATTTTGCAACCAGCTTCCTCCACTCCCCGCGGTCCTCTGCTTTCCGTAGCAAATCGTTCCACTCAAGACCTGTCCTCCACTCTCTGATGTTGTCTTCCCATCGCTTTCTCTGTCTGTCTCTTCTTCGTCTCCCTCCTTGTACTGTTCCCTGTAGGACAGTCTTGGCCAGTCCTGATGTTCGTGTGACGTGCTCGTACCACTTTAATTTGCGTTTTTTCACTGAAGTCAGGAGCTCTTCATTTGTGGTTTTCAGAATCGGGTGACACTCAGGAGTGCGGAAAACAACAAACTAAAGGCAATAAGGCTGTAAAGGCCCGTAACTCTGCAAAATGAACTAGGTGAGTAACCTTTCCTGTCCGTCTGTATTTTTTCTTCACTCTTTCTTCTACATGGTAGTGGACACGGTTACAATACAATGCAATACAATATCATACAACACAATACAATACAATGCAATGAAATACAATATCAAACAACACAATGCAATG
Organism: Rapana venosa; assembly: GCA_028751875.1. Lineage (NCBI taxonomy): Eukaryota > Metazoa > Mollusca > Gastropoda > Neogastropoda > Muricidae > Rapana > Rapana venosa. The sequence goes on along the minus strand of CM054159.1, from coordinate 40,263,968 downwards.
CAATACAATACAACACATCCTAATGCAATATAATAATTATAACACATCACAATGCAATACAACACATCACAATACAATCCAATACATCACAATACGATGCAATACATCACAATGCAACACCATACAACATCACAATATAACACATCACAATACAACACATCACAATGTAATAAATACACCACTATACAATACAACACATCACACTACAAACACAACACATCACAATACAATGCAATACATCACAATGCAACACCATACAACATCACAATATAACACATCACAATACAACACATCACAATGTAATAAATATACCACTATACAATACAACACATCACACTACAACACAACACATCACACTACAACACAACACAATGTAATAAATACATCACTATACAATACAACACATCACACTACAACACAACACAATGTAATAAATACATCCATATACAATACAACACATCACACTACAACACAACACAATGTAATAAATACATCACTATACAATACAACACATCACACTACAACACAACACAATGTAATAAATACATCACTATACAATACAACACATCACAATACAATATAACACACAACACATCACAATGCAATACAACACACATCACAATCAATGCCATGCAATACAAATCATCACAATGGAATACAACACATCAACAATACAATACAACACACTCACAACACAATACAAACACATCACAATACATTACAAAACCATCACAATACAATACAAACACATCACAACACAATACAATACATCATATACAACACATTACAATGCAATACAACACAATCAACAATACAATACAAACACATCCACAACACAATACAACAACATCACAACACATTACAAACCCATCACAATACATTACAACACATCATAAACACAATACAATACATCATAAGCAACACATCACAATACAATACAACACATCACAATACATTACAAACAACATCACAATACAACAACAATCACAATAACATTACAAACAACAATCACAATACATACAAACAACAACAATCAAAAAAAACAACACATCACAGTACAATACAACACATCACAATACAATATAACACATCACAATACAATATAACACATCACAATACAACACATCATAATGTTATACCACACAACAAAATATAACACATCACAATGCAATACCATACAACACATCACAATACCATACAACACATCACAATACCATACAACACATCACAATACCATACAACACATCACAATTCCATACAACACATCACAATACAATACACACACATCGCTATACAACACAACACATCCCAATGCAATACAAAAAATCACAACACATTATAATACATCACAAAGCACCAAAAGGGGGGGGGGGGGGGTAAACGGGATAGCCTAGTGGTCAGAACATTGCGCTCGCAATCTAACGACCCGGGTTCGATTCCCGTTCAAGGGGATATTTTCCCCTGGAGTTAACATCAGTGCAGACTCCACTCTCCCCAAAAAGCCCTTCGGATGAGACTATAAACCGAGGCCCCGTGTGCGAACGCACGCAGAACATCTTGCGCACACGTTAAATCCTGTTCCGCTTTCCGTAAGAGTAGGCCATTGTGTGCCGGTGGGAACAGATGACAGAATTTACAAAACCGCATACACACGGGGACTGGATGTAAAAAAGCACATGAGTGCTTATTCCATTATCCTCGATATAAAAGAATACAAAAAACAAAAAACAATATAACACATCACAATACATCACAATGCTATACAACACAACACATCACAACCCAACACAACCCAACACAACACAACCCACCACAACCACACCACAATCCAACCCAACACAAACCACAGAGTCATCAAAACTGCTTCTCAATCAATCATCAATACAGACACTGACTGTCTCACCACACACAGCCCACCACCACACTTTGCCCTCCAAGGCCCTAGGCTTACCATAACAAGCAATGGGACAATTGGCTTAATTAATGGCTTAATGACCTCGCCATCTGGTCAGTCTGGTCTGGCCAGTGACCTCCCCTCGTACGTCCTATTGTTTCATCTCATAATTACCTGTCCCTGCCTTTCAATGGCCCAAAATTCCTATCAGCCTGCCGAAGCGTATAATGATATAAACCTCTTTGTGTGTGTGTGTGTGTGTGTGTGTGTGTGTGTGTGTGTGTGTGTGTGTGTGTTTAATTAATATTTTATTCTTTTATATCAAGGATAATGGAATAAGCACTCGTGTGCTTTTTTTACATCCAGTACCCGTGTGTTTGCAGTGTTGTAAATTCTGTCTTCTGTTCCCACGGGCACACAATGGCCTACTCTTACGAAAAGCCGAACAGGATTTAACGTGTGCGCAAGATGTTCTGCGTGCGTTCGCACACGGGACCTCGGTTTATAGTCTCATCCGAAAGATTTTTGGGGAGAGAGGAGTCTGCACTGATGTTAGCTCCAGAGGAAAATATCCCCCTTGAACGGGAATCGAACCCGGGTGGTCAGATTGCGAGCGCAATGTTCTAACCACTAGGCTATCCCGTCTCCCCCCAAAAAAGCACATGAGCGCTTATTCCGTTATCCTCGAAATAAAAGAATAAAAATAAAAAATTAAAAAATGAATAGATCACGCTGTGCAGCGCCGCACGACACAAGTCAGAGCTGCGCAGCGCTGCACAGCACACACAGTACGACAAAAAGTCGGCCCGCTTTTGGCCGCGTGTGCTGCTGAAAGACCAAGGTCAAGCTACTGCATGTACTAGTCATCTCTACATATCTGTATGCGTGCGAATCCTGGATATTGAATGCAGATCTACAAAGGAGGATCCAGGCTCTAGAGATGAGATGCCTCAGAAGACTTCTTGGCATTTTATACATGGACAACGAAGTCCTACAAACCATCACTCAACAAGTAATGCACTACGAAGACCTGCTGACCACAGTCAAGAAAAGGAAGCTCAGATGGTACGGACATGTGACTAGATTAGATGGGCTCTCCAAAACCATACTGCAGGGAACAGTGCAGGGGAAGAGAAGGCGAGGCAGACCAAGGAAGAAATGGGCAAGACAACATCCCTGAATGGACAGGGAAGAGCTTCTCCACAACCCAGGCACTTGCACACAACCGCGCAAATGGAGCCAGCTGGTGCAACGTTCGTCAATGCAGTGCCCCTACGACCCTGGAGGGGGTTAGGGGAGCAGATGAGATGAGAGCTGCTGAAGCCTATAGACCCAGGCTAGTCCTACAGGCTACACACCGGTATTAATTTGGGGGTCACGTAGTATCTTGTATAGAGTGCGAGTGGAAAAAAATGTTGTTGATATTTACAGATTTTTTTA
>CM054159.1:40243134-40255634 GCA_028751875.1 Rapana venosa | reverse complement strand
ACAACAACAACAAAGTGAGATGATGTACAAGTGACAACAGGCTCTCTCTCCCTAAAGAGAGTATCCCCAAGTTTGTGCTGAGAAATCTGCCGTGATCAAAAAAGTGGTGTACACTGTACTACAGTACAGCACAGTACACTAGTACACTACACTTCAGCACAGTACATTATATTATAGCACAGTACACTACACTGCACAACAGCACATTAGATTACACTATATTACACTACACTACACTGCACAGTACATTACATTATAGCACAGTACACTACACTACACTGCACAACAGCACTTTAGAGTACTCTATAGTACAGTACGGGATAGCTCAGTGGTCGGAGCACTCGCTTTCCCCCAGCCAAGTTAAGCAGGGTCGAGCGTGGTTACCAGTTAGATGGGTGACCGTTTGCGCGCCTTGGCTTCAGTACAGTTCCCCCAGTTCGCCCAGCTGTAAATGGGTACCTGCCCTCTTTAGGGTCAGGGAAGGTAAAGCAGCGAGGGAGAGGAGATGGGCGCCGCCCTCAATATGCTGGCCCTAGAGAAGTGAGGTCTCTGACGCCTCGCTCCCCTACGACCTTATAGGTTATGGGACTCCTTTACTTTTACCTTTTTTTTTTATAGTACAGTACACTATAGTACACTACACTACAGTACAGTACACTACACTACAGCAATCTACATTACAGTACACTACAAAACAGTACAATACAGTAGAGTACACTACACTGTACTGCATTGCACTGCACGACATGGCACTTCGCTACACTACACTACACTACACTACACTACACTACACTACACTACACTACACTACACTACACTACACTACACAACAAGAGTAGGCAATTGTGTGCCAGGGGGAATGGATGACAAAATGTTCAAAACCGCATACATAATGTAAAGGTAAAGGTAAATGTGTCCCGTAACCTATGTGGTCGTAGGGGAGCGAGGCATCAGAGACCTCAACTTCTCTAGGGGCCAGCATATTGAGGGGCGGCGCCCATCTCCTCTCCCTCGCTGCTTTACCTTCCCTGACCCTAAAGAGGGCAGGTACCCATTTACAGCTGGGGGAACTGGGGGACTGTACTGAAGCCAAGGCGCGCAAACGGTCACCCATCCAACTGATGACCCCGCTGGATGCTGCTTAACCTTAGCTGGCGGAAAGCGAGTGCTTTGACCACTGAGCTATCATTGTGACAGGCTGCAAAAAGCACACGAGCGCTTATTCCATTATCCGTAATGTAACAGAATCAAATAAAAACGAACTACATTACACTACACTACACTACAATACACTTTCATGTACTTTCATGTAAGGTGAACATCCTTACTTCTGATATCTAAACATTTAGTCAGAAATAATCCAACTTTAAACATCAAACTAGGTTTAGTGTTCACTATACTACACTACACCACACCACAACCACACTACACTACACCACACCACACTGCACTACACCACACCACACCATACTACACTACACCACAGTACACTACACTAACACCACACCATACTACACTACACTATACCACACCACAGCACACCACATCACACTACACCACACCACACTACACTACACTTCGATTTGTTTTTGCAAGTTATAGCGCTATATAAATTCCATTTATTATTATTATTATTATTATTAATATTATTACACTACACTACACCACACTACACTACATTACACTACACCACACTACACTACACTACACTTCACTACACCACACTACACCACACCACACTACACAACACTACACAACACCACACCACACCACACCACACCACACTACATCACACCACACTACACCACACTGCACCACACTACACCATACCACACCACACTACACTACACCACACTACACTACACCACACCACACCACACCACACTACACTACACCAAACCACACCACACTACACAACACCACACAACACCACACTACACAACACTACACCACACCCACACCACACCACACTACACCACACCACACTACACCACACTGCACCACACTACACCATACCACACCACACTACACTACACCACACTACACTACACCACACCACACTACACCGCACTAACACCACACCACACACACCACACTACCACCAAAACTACACTACAACCACACCCACACTACACCACACCCACCCCACACCACACTACACCACACCACACCACACTACACCACACCACACTACACTACACCACACCACACTACACCACACCACACCACACTACACCACATCACACTACACCACACCACACTACACAACACCACACACACCACACTACACAACACCACACCTACATTACACCACACCACACTACACACACCACACCACCCCACCCCACACACACCACACTACACCACACCACACCACACCACACTACACGACACCACACCACACTTCACTACACTTACTTCACTACACCACAATCCAACCAATTCCATACAATACACACTATAGTACAACGCAACACAATACAATTCTACATCACTCAAAATCCCCAAAACAACAACTTGCATCTTTACTCTTGCCCAGCACTGGTTTTCCTCTCTTATCTCGCTGCAGTATGCTTGTGTCCCCCCCCCCCCCCCCCGCCCCCCACTCACCACAGCCCCCCCCCCCTCCCCCCCCCCCCCCCCCCACACACACACACACACACAAAAGCCCCAACTACGCAACAACTACTAGAACACCAATGACACAGTGACTCAACGACTATGTTAGCTGATCTAACATCAAGCCAATGACCCCTCCCCCCCCCCCCCCCGCCCACTTCCCACTCCACCCTCCCCTCCCCCACACCCCCTCAACCAGTTCCGACTAGCAAGGTTCTCCAGCTGAACTCAATACAGGCTGCACACCGGTAACAATTTTGGGGGTCGTGTAGTATCTTCTATAGAGTGGGGAGTGAGAAAACTGTTTGTTGGTTTTCACAGATTTTTTAAAACATGAAAAAAGGCACTGTGAGCTTTTTTCTTTTTTTTTTTTTTTCTTTTTTTTTTTTTTTTTTTTTGGGGGGGGGGGGGGGGGGGTTGAGGCCATAGATCAACACCAGGTAGTGATGAGAAAAGTGAGAAATGATCATGAAATGAGGATTGCCTGCGTTCCTACAGTGTTGACCCCCGCGCATGCGTATTGCGGTAAGGAAGCAGGTAGCAGACGACAAAAAGGACTGAGGGGGTACAGTGTTTGCTGAGAATTTTGTTCAAAGTTCGAACCTACCAAATTTTGTTCATATTGTCCTGAGTTTTGAGTCAGGTTTCACAAAAAGTGTTTTTTTTACTTCTGTGGATGCCTTATCAGTACGCGCATGCGGTATGAATAGAAAAGTCACATAGAAAAACAGAAAGGAAAAGAGTGATTGTTTAACACCGGTGTGCGGCCTGTACACGCTGTGTGCAGCAAACACGAGTCAGAGCTGTGCAGCATGATACAACTTGGCCCACTTTCGGCCGCGTGCTACTGTAAGCTTAGGGCCTAATGATACAAGGCAACGTGCTAGGCTAGCAAGCTCGTCAGTCACAGGTGGTGTATAGTGTCAGCAGTGTTGTGCAGTGTGTGTGTGTATGTGCGCGCACACGCTAGCTACACAAAATGTGATTCATGTTGTCCAATGTGTACTTCTGCAACAACCACAAAAGGCGTTGATGAAGTTGAAGCAGACGACGTTTTAAAGTGTGGAGATAGACGCAATAATAATGATACTTGCAGATGTGATGAGAATGTGATTCATGCTGTCCAATGTGTACTTCTGCAACAACGACAAAAGGTGTTGATGAAGTTGAAGCAGACGACGTTTTCAAGTGTGGAGATAGACGCAATAATAATAATACTTGCAGATGCGATAATAATACTTGCAGATACAAGAATACTACTACTACTGGCGCAGTGTTGTGTGTTTATGTTATATACCAGCAGAAGACCAAATGCTGAGAGAGGCAGTGTGCCTGCACACTTGACAATGCAATTTGCTGTTTGAGTGTTGGGACACAGAAGGCAGAACAAGAAGAAGCAGGTTGTTTAGTTTTATTACAGAAGAAGAAGAAGACGAAAATCGAAAATCGACACACTGCACAGGTAAGTTTGTCACGTGTAGCTGATATGTAAATAACTGTTATAGAAGTATGTAGTAGTATGTTCTTTCGAGCCAGAAGGCCCATAGAGCCGGAGCTTATCCCGGTTTCTGTAGCGTTAAGCGAACTGATGGTTTTTCACCACCCCTGTGACAGGACGCTAGTCTGTCGCCAGATACTTCCCCAGCAGAGCTGGTACCCACTTGTACACCTGGGTGGAGTGAGGAAAATAGGAGTAAAGTGTCTTTCCCAAGGACACAACACCGAGCCGAGCGGGGATCGAACCCGCGACCTATAGAACTGCTCACATGATGCATGCGAGTATGAACATAGGTCTCAAGCTGTGTTGGTTATTGATGTCAACAAGTCATCCCTTGTCTAAATAATATAAATACATGTCAATAGTTATGACCTGATGTCGAAAGCTCTGTCCGTTATTGATGTAAAAACAAAATCGTCTTTGTCCAAACATAATCTGCTGACCCGGGTTCGAATCTCGTTCATAAGGATTTCCCCTCTGGAGTTAACATCAGTGCAGACTCCACTCCCCCACAAAAGTCCTACGGATGAGACTATGAACCGATGCCCCATGTGCGAACGCACGCTGAACACCTTGCGCACACGTTAAAACCCGTTCCGCTTTTCGGAAGAGTAGGCCATTGTGTCTCCGAGTGGGAACGGATGACAAAATTGACAAAACTGCATACACACGGGGACTGGATGTAAAAAGAAACCCTACATGAGTGCTTATTCCATTATCCTCGAAATAAAAGAATAAATGATACATGTCAATAATATATATGGCCTGAGGCCCCGAGCTTTGTCAGTTATTGACGTGAACAAATAATAATAATAATAATAATAATAATAATAATGTATGGAATTTATATAGCGCTGAATCTTGTAAAGCAACAAATCAAAGTGCTCAGATGACTTTTTAAAACAAATTTTTGATCGAGGATAATGAAATAAGCACTCATGTGCTTTTTTACATCCAGTCCCCATGTGTATGCGGTTTTGTAAATTTTCTCATCTGTTCCCACCGGCACACAATGGCCTACTCTTTCGAAAAGCTGGAACAGGATTTAACGTGTGCGCATAATGTTCTGCGTACGTTCGCACACGGGGCCTCGGTTTATAGTCTCATCCGAAGGACAAATCATCCATTGTTGATGGTAATTAAAGCACCGAGTCTGATAATTATATCAAAATTTTGCTGGGCTTTGAAATCTTCTCGTTGACATCGTTTTTATGCAGGACAAGCTTTTACATAACAATGATAATGTACTGTATAATGAAGGAGGGAAAAAAGCCCTTGATGACGAAGTATGGCTGCCTGTATAGGGTGAGATGAGTTGAAAGAATGATTGCACGCAAACCTCCCTCAGGTAGGTAGGTGTGTGTGTGTGAGTGGGGTGTGTGTGAGTGAGTGTGTGTGTGTGTGTAAGTGTGTGTATGTGTGAGTGAGTGTGTGTGAGTGAGTGTGAGTGTGTGTGAGTGAGTGTGAGTGCGTGTGTGTGAGTGTGTGAGTGTGTGTGTGTGAGTGTGTGCGTCAAGTCAAGTCAAGTCAAAATTTTATTTCCAGATGGTACATTGAATAAGCAATGTATTTGCTTCTGAGTGTGTATGTGTGTGAGTGTGTATGTGTGTGAGTGTGTGTGTTTGAGTATGTGTGTGTGTGTGTGAGTGTGTGTGTGTGAGAGGTGTGTGTGTGTGAGTGTGTGTGTGTGAGTGTGTGAGTGTGAGTGTGTGTGTGTGTGTGTGTGTACTTAATGTACTTATCACCTCAAAGAGATTCCAGAGTGTGATCAGTGAGATAGCACAATATCTGTAGGACTACTGTAGGAGTGTTAACTTGAGGAGCGCCCAACACTCAGCACTAAAATAGCAACAACAACAGCAACAACAACAGACAACAGCAACAACATTAACAACAAACAACAATAGCAACAGCAAAACCAGCAGCAGCAACAACAACAACAGCAAAAACAGCAGCAGCAAAAACAGCACCAGCAACAGCAACAACAACAACAGCAACAGCAAAAACAGCACCAGCAACAACAGCATTCACAACAACACCACCAACAACAAACCAACAACACCACCAGCAAAAACAGTAACAGCAAAACAACAGCAACAACAACAGCAGCAGCAACGACAACAACAACTTATGAATCAGTGCTTGTGGCCCTTTGCCGCACTGTGCGCCTTTGTGTGTGTGTGTGTATGTGTGTGTGTGCGCGCGCGCGCGTGTGTGTGTGTGTGTGAGTGTGTGTGTGTGAGTGTGTGTGTGTGTGTGGTGTGTCTGTGTGTGTGTGTCTGTGTGTGTGTGTCTGTGTGTGTGTCTGTGTGTGTGTGTGTGTGTGTCTGTGTGTGTGTGTGAGTGTGTGTGTGTGTGCGTGTGTGTGTGTGTGTGTAAGTGGCTTCCAAAGCGTAGTGTATCTATGTATACATATATATAAATATTTACGTACAGACAACTCGGAAGAAAGCATCCCGGAAAACGACTTGACAAGCAATCAGCAGTCTGTAGAGCTCTACTCCTCTTCTCTCTCTCTCTCTCTCTCTTCTCTCTCTCTCTCTCTCTCTTCTCTCTCTCTCTCTTCTCTCTTCTCTCTCTTTCTCTCCCTCTATCTGCCTCTCTCTCTCTCTCTCTCTCTCTCTCTCTCTCTCTGTCTGAAGACTCTTTATCCCAAACATCTGTTGTGGGCTCTTGAGTATCCGACATGTGCAGAAGTGCACCTAACAGGTATTGAAAATTATACAAAAACTATTATTCTTGATCAACAGAAATTGATGTAAATGAGAAACGGCTTTGCACTTCGGACATAACGTAGTGTTGTGTTCATATTAGCCTACCCTTAATGCTTGTGCTTGAGCTGACCATAAAATTCAAAACTAAATATGGTGTAGTTTTCCAGATATTTGTAAATATAATGTTGTGCCTGTCTTGCTAACAAAGCATACTAAGTAGCCATTTTTCTCATCATGCTAACCAGCAGGCTGTTTTCAAGCCGGGTGAACACAGTGTTCATGTTGACATTTCTTCGGGTGTCGCGCAGACTGGCTTTCTGTTTGTGCACTGTTGTTCTGTTGATCAGCAGGATATTGAACTGAACCCTGGGCCTGAAGAAAACAGTGTGTTTCTACATGTAGACTGGAGATTTTCTCAGCTGATGAACTGTTTCCAGCTTCACTCTTCAATATCTCCAGATTACTTGAAGAAAAATTTCAAGAGCAGATGTGCATTTTCGACGTCTTACGGCCGAAATAAGCAAGCTAAAAGCCATCGTTGAGAGAAATACTGAAGAAATCACAGATCTCCGAGAGGAAAGAGAGTTAATGGGCAGAGCGAATGACAGGGTGGAAGAAAAGATAGAAGCCACTGAAGTTGAATCAAAGAAGAACAATTTAAAATTCTTTGGCATTGATGAAAATGGTACGGAGACTGGAATGTCAAACGAAGAACTGATAGTAGACATCTTGAACTACCATTCCTCCGATGATGTCTGCAGAGGTCGGACATTGAACGCGCCTACAGAATAGGCAGCCGACACCAGGACGACATGCCACGGCCCATACTGGTTCAATTCTGCCGGTGGGGAGATAAAATCAGCATCCTCAGGAACCAAGAACTACGTGAGGCTCTGCGAAGAAATAACATCAGAGTGACTTCTGATCTCACCACCCGTCAGAAAGAAATGATGAATTTCCATAGAGACCAGGGCAAAGTGGCCTATTTTGTAAACGGGCGACTCCACGTCAAGGAGAAAGGACCAGCACAGCCACGCTACAACTCCTACCGCCACTATCAGCAGCAGGAGCCACGGGGTGCCAGCCATGTCCTGCAGGTGGAAGAATGGCCACGACTTCAGCAACAGGGGCGGCAGGGGGATCGTCAGCAAATTCGTCAGCAAGATCGTCAGGGGGGTCGTCAGCAAGATCGTCAGGGGGGTCGTCAGTGGGAACTTCAGCGGGATCATCAGCAAGGTCTTCATGGGCTTCGTCAGGGGGAACGTCGGTGGGGCCAGCAGTGGGATCATCAGGGGGATCGTCAGGGGGATCGTCAGGGGGATCGGGATCATGCAGGAAGAGGCGCAGAAGCGGAGAGAAGGCAGCCTAAGTCAGGGGACGGTACAACAGCAGCCTGCTCATCCAGGTACAACAGAGGAGACCAAAGGTCACAGGATTTCTACAGGTATAAAGCCCAAAGGGTTTTAAGAAACAATTCCTTGACAGGAAATGTGAATGATGAGGATGTGACAGAGAGACCTTGTGACTCTGATGGTTCATCAGTGAGAGAAAAAAGACAGAACTCAACAGAGGCACTTACCTGAAACATCGTCGGAAAACTGGAGACAGGACCAGTTCTACACAGGAAAAAAAACGGTCATCAAAACAAACATGTGTACCAGGACAACTCACGTACAGCCAGGTGTCCCAGCGAATGCTCATCAGGAGCAGACTCTGACAGAGGATGCAGAATCCAAAAACACACTGCTTGAGGAACAGTCACAAAGACGGTCAATGCACATGCAAGCACATAAAAACACTAGTTTGCTAAAAGAGGCCCCAGGTAAGCATGATGTTATAGACAGAGTAGACAGCGACAACACCCAGACTGAAGGCTACAATGGAGATGAAGTGAACTGGACATTAGTGACGGTACTGACAAGAAAAGACTTGGACGACAAACCTCCTGTCTCTAACACTGAGGCAGGAGCCCTACAGATACAGACCAGAATGCTTCATGCAAAAGCAAACGGGTAATAAAACCTGTGAAGCTGAGAAACATGCTCAGTGTAGAAGCCACGGAAGGCACAGGAGGCGCCAGTTAATGCTTTGACAGCAGCATGGACGTCAGCAAGGAGGTCGGGCAGAGGAAGGGGGACCAAAGCATGAACGAAGGGTTATGAAGGGGCGAACAAGGGCACACTAGGGGAAAGGAAAGGGGGCACTGGAGGACAGGGAGAAACAAGGGGAAACTGCTGTGGACAAAGGCAAGGGAAAAACACACAGGTTCACAGCAGGATTCTGATGACACTGAGCAAAAACAATCAAGCAATTGACAAGCACATCAGGACCGGAGTCATATCTCAAGGCAAGAGAAACAGTAACATTTGGATGGTACCCTTGGAGAGCACAGGCAATCCGGAGTGGCCTCCCCAAAACAGAGCCAACAGAGAAAGACTGCCAGGCTAGGGGCTGCCAGTCAAAACAGCATTCTAGACAGCTTTAGACGTGTGCAGTCTATGAGCAAAAACAAGGGCTCAGGATAGAGGACGCACTAGAAACACGCACTGAACGGGGTTCTCCCCACAATAGGAAATCGGCCGGGCCAATGTAAATAGTAGTAAAATAAAGGAGAGAAAAAGTGACAGCAAAGTAAAGCAAGTAAGATTTCTGTAAATACTGTTCTGGCAAATAGTGTTCATAATTCTGATGTCAAGTTCCTTAACATTAATGTAAATGGATTGCTTCCTAAGCTAGAAATTACAGATTTTGTCACATACATAAAATCCCATGACTTTATATGTTTAACTGAAACTTTTGTTGGCACTAATTTTGAATCTAACCTTTTCAGTGATTATGTTATATTCAACTCTGTTGCAAAGAAAATTTCTTATCAGGGTAGATATTCAGGGGGAGTCATGTCTTGATAAAGAAGGCATTTGCACAGTTTGTAAACTAGGGTGATTTTGATGTAGACAATATGATCATTCTGAATATTGATAAGCAACTTTTCAGAACCGATATGAATATCTTTTGGATTTGTACATACATACCACCACATGACTCTGTTGCTTGGAAAAACAATGATAATGGATATGGTTTGGAAACATTAGAGCAAACATTGTTGCATTTGTATGAATTATATGACTTTCATTTGCTATTATGTGGAGATCTTAATGCAAGAACAGCATCCAGAAATAATGCTTGTTGTAACTTAAACGAGGGTTTAGATGATGAATTAGATTATCAACCCCCCTTCAGCAGAGAATCACATGATGTAAACAAAAACATGTTTGGAGATCAGTTATTGGAACTTTGTAATTCTTTTGATGTTATTATTCTAAATGGCTTGTGTGAATGTGAATTTGATGGTAGCTACACCTACATATGTAACACGGGATGCAGCACGGTTGACTATTTTATCATGTCACATGATTTTATATAATATGATGTCTGGTGGCCTGTCCTTAGATGTGGAAGATTCATCTGAATCGGATCATCTACAGTTGTACTGACCTGGTCTACAGCACTCAACACTGGAAAAAATCAAAATACAAGGGATAAATTTATTCATTAACAAACTTATATGGGATAAAGAGAAAGAACAGGTTTATGTAGACAATCTAAATAGTGCTAATTTCCAGAGTAAGATTCAGTTTAGCAGCTAGATTTTAGATGATAATGTAGACAGTGCACTCGATATGTTTATAAAAATGTTTATTATCAGCCAGTAGTTGTATGGAAAGAAAGGTATAACCTAATTTGCAAAAACATATTTCTGAATGGTTTGACAATGAATGTCACAAGCCAAAACAGAAATGTAGAAAATCTTTGAGGAGTTTCAGAAAGTCTAGAAGTGACGAAGATAGATTAGAATATATTACTGCAAGGAAAGAATACAGGGCTTACTTAAGATTAAAAAAAGAAGCTTTAGAAGGGAAAAGGTTTGAAATGCTTAGTGCAAATATTAAAGATTCAACAAAGTTCTGGAAGCAGTTAACTGAATTGGGATGCGGGAAAAGAAAGAATAAAGCATAAAACAATATATCTCTCAATGAATGGTACAATCATTTCAAAATGTGTTTTCTACAGATAGTTGATGATTTTAAATGAGGATGATCAAGATCACTTTGATCTTTCTAGAGGAAGACCAACACGCACTGAATGATGAAATAACTTTGCAGAAGTAACACTTGCAGTAAATAAAACTAAAGGGTGGCAAAGCGTGCGGAATGGATGGAGTGCTTGCAGAAATGCTTAAGGCAGGTAGCCAAACTATTATCCCTTTTTTACATAAATTATTTAATTGAAGTATTTAAGAAAGGCATTATCCAAAGGAATGGGAAAAGGCCATTGTCATTCCAATTCATAAAAAAGGTAACATAGAGAATGTAGATAATTATAGGTGTATCTTTACTAAGTACAATTTCAAAATGTTACAGCACAATATTAAATAATCGGATCTACTCTTGGTTGGAAGAAAACAGCTTGATATCTGAAAATCAAGCAGGATTTCGTAAGCATTATTCTACTACTGACCATATTTTTTTGTTTATACTCTGTTGTGCAGAAGTGCTTGTCCCAGAGAGGTAAGAAGTTGTATGTTGCTTTTGTCGATTTTAAGAAAGCATTTGACTCAGTAAGGCATGATAAATTATTACAGTGCATTAGAAACCAGGGTGTAAATGGAAGATTCTTTTGTTCGCTACAAGCAATGTACAAGGCTTTAGTTTCATGTGTCAGATCCAACTTTGAATATACACAGCTCTTTGACTGTCCAATAGGGTGCGCCAAGGTTGTGTACTAAGTCCAACTCTGTTTTCAAAGTTTATTAACCAGCTAGCAAATGATATGTCTGCGAAAGGTAAACATGGCATTCAGCTAATGCCAGGTCTCATGGAATTGTTTGTGCTTCTTTTTGCAGATGATGTTGTCTTGTTATCATCTACTCCAGGGGGTCTTCAAAACCAGTTGAATGTGCTCAAAGCATGCTGTTCTAAAATGAAATTAAAAGAAAAAAAGATAAAACTAAAATTATGGTTTTTAGGAAAGGTGGGTTTTTGGGCAGAGATGAAGAATGGTTTTCGAAAATGTTAAATTAGAAGTAGTAAATAAGTATTGTTATTTGGGATCAATTTTTCAACGAAGCATAAGCATCAAAGTTGGAATTGAAAATCAAATTATGAAAGGAAAGAAAGCCTTAATTAGTTTAATAAAGGCGTTTTTGAAAAACAAAGAATATTACCTGTCATGATATACTTTAAAGTATTTGATATCAAAATACAGCCTATATTATTGTATTCTTCTGAAGTTTGGGGATTAAGTCGATTAGACTGTTTAGAAAAAATTCATTTAATGGCATGCAAGCGTTTTCTGGGGCTCCCCATCAAAACTCCTAACAAAATGGTGTACGGAGAACTGGAGATACCCTCTATATGTCAATACCAGCATTTCTGCTTTTCGATTCTGGTTTAAAATACTTCAGATGGACCATCACAGATTACCTCGTCAGGCATACGAATGCAACTAAGGCTTGATAATAATGCAAAAAGATGCTGGGTTTCTATACATAAGAGTGTTATTATGTGAATGTGGCTTTAATATAGTATGGTTACAGCAGGGTGTTGGGGATGTATACAAATTTATGCAGGTTTTCAGGCAAAGACTGATAGATTTGTTTATTCAGGAAT
>CM054159.1:40228134-40238134 GCA_028751875.1 Rapana venosa | reverse complement strand
CCTATCTGGCACATTGTTTTAATACCAACACCATATTACGCCCTGTGTGACTGTTTGCTGTTATGGCAGATTCTTTAATACCAGCACCATATTATTTCCTGTGTTGCTGTGTGCCATTTTGGCACATTCTAAAATACCGACACCATATTACGCCCTGTGTGGCTGTTTGCTGTTATGACACATTCTATAATACCAACACCATATTACACCCTGTGTCGCTGTTTGCTGTTATGACACATTCTATAATACCAACACCATATTACGCCCTGTGTGACTGTTTGCTGTTTGACATATTCTATAATACCAACACCATATTACGCCCTGTGTGACTGTTTGCTGTTATGACACATTCTTTAATACCAACACCATATTACGCCTTCTGACTGTTTGCTGTTATGACACATTCTATAATACCAACACCATATTACGCCCTGTGTCGCTGTTTGCTGTTATGACACATTCTTTTAATACCAGCACCATATTACGCCCTGTGTCGCTGTTTGCTGTTATGACACATTCTATAATACCAACACCATATTACTCCCTGTGTCGCTGTTTGCTGTTATGACACATTTTATAATGCCAACACCATATTACGCCCTGTGTCGCTGTTTGCTGTTATGACACATTCTATAATACCAACACCACATTACGCCCTGTGTGACTGTTTGCTGTTATGACACATTCTATAATACCAACACCATATTACGCCCTGTGTCGCTGTTTGCTGTTATGACACATTCTATAATACCAACACCATATTACGTCCTGTGTGACTGTTTGCTGTTATGACACATTCTATAATACCAACACCATATTACGCCCTGTGTGACTGTTTGCTGTTATGACACATTCTTTTAATACCAGCACCATATTACGCCCTGTGTCGCTGTTTGCTGTTATGACACATTCTATAATAC
Organism: Rapana venosa; assembly: GCA_028751875.1. Taxonomy (NCBI): domain Eukaryota; kingdom Metazoa; phylum Mollusca; class Gastropoda; order Neogastropoda; family Muricidae; genus Rapana; species Rapana venosa. The sequence goes on along the minus strand of CM054159.1, from coordinate 40,237,214 downwards.
CAACACCATATTACGCCCTGTGTCGCTGTTTGCTGTTATGACACATTCTATAATACCAACACCATATTACGTCCTGTGTGACTGTTTGCTGTTATGACACATTCTACAATACCAACACCATATTACGCCCTGTGTGACTGTTTGCTGTTATGACACATTCTATAATACCAACACCATATTACGCCCTGTGTGACTGTTTGCTGTTATGACACATTCTTTAATACCAACATCATATTACGCCTTCTGACTGTTTGCTGTTATGACACATTCTATAATACCGACACCATATTACGCCCTGTGTGGCTGTTTGCTGTTATGACACATTCTTTTAATACTAACACCATATTATGCCCTGTATTTCTGTGCCCCATGGTGGCACATTGGTTAATACCAACACCAGACAACACCACGCCCATTGTTGCTGTATGCTGTTATGGCACATTCTATAATACCAATACCATGATTATTCTGCCCTGCGTCGATGTATACATGCCTTCATGGCACATTCTTTAATGTCAACACCATATTACACCCTGTGTCACTGTGGCACATTGTTTTTAATACCAATACCATATTATGCCGTGTGGCTGTGTGCCATGGTGGCACATTGGTTAATACCAACACGCCCAGTGTTGCTGTATGCTGTTATGAGACATTCTTTAATACCAACACCATATTATTTCCTGTGTTGCTGTGTGCCATTTTGGCACATTCTAAAATACCAATAACATATTACGCCCTGTGTTGCTGTGTGCCATTTTGGCACATTCGTTAATACCAACACCATATTAGTTATTACACCCCATGTGGCTGTGTGCCATCATGGCACACTCGTTAACACCAATGCCAAAGGCTCTGTGTCGCTGTGTGCCATTGTGGCACATTGGTTAACACCCAACTCCATAATTATTACACCCTGTGTGGCTGTGTGCAATTGTGGCACAATGGCCCACATCAGAAAGTTGGGGTAGTATTAAATTTCATGTACCCCTAGAGGAGACAGAGAGGGGAGAGAGAGAGCAGGGGGGAGGGGTGGGTTATTTGAAATAAATCTTGAATCTTGTTCACACTAACACACCTACACCTGACCCACTCGCCCTGTGTTGTCTGTGCTCTGTGTGGTACATTGGTGAATGAACACCAGATCCATATTTTAAAAAAAAAATTATTCTGTTATATCGAGGATAATGGCATAAGCACTCGTGTGCTTTTTTTTTTACATCCAGTCCCCGTGTGTATGCGGTTTTGTCAATTCTGTCATCTGTTCCCACCGGCACACAATGGCTTACCCTTACGAAAAGCGGAACAGGATTTAACGTGTGCGCAAGATGTTCTTCCTGCGTTCGCACACGGGCCTCGGTTTATAGTCTCATCCGAGCTGCGTGGCTGTTTTGCATGCCGTCATGGCAGATTGGTGAAACTCCAGCACCAGAGGCACAGGCAAGCTGGTGTAGGGCCAGCGATGCTTGCTCTCTGCCTCTTTTCTATCCCTCTCTTTTGTTTCTGCCTTGCTCCTTTTCTTCCTGCCACCTCCTCCTTCTTGTCTTTTTTTTCTGCCTTCTTGGTCCATTCTCCTGCCTTTCTTTGTTTCCCCCAAGAAAGTTCTTAAAAGATAACAAGAATTATCTCCCTTACCCGGTATATAATTATACTAGGCCTGACTTGTCAGGCGCTTAAACGACAGCGCAACCCATATTTAGCTCATATGACAAAAAACGATACTACTACTACTACTACTACTACTACTGCATCTACTACTACTGCTACTACTACTACTACTACTGCATCTACTACTACTACATCTACTACTACATCTACATCTACTACTACTACATCTACTACTACTCCTACTCCTACTACTGCTACTACTACTACTACATCTACATCTACTACTACTACTACTACTACTACTACTACTCCTCCTACTACTACTGCTGCTCCTGCTGCTATTTGAGTGTTTGAAGAAGACGAAAAACAAAGAAGAAACAAAACTAGATGAAAATTCAAATGCACAAAAGGAGTACACTCTGTATCCCGGATTTCTAAAAAAACAACACCGCCCCCCCCCCCCCCCCCCACCCCCCCAACACCCCCAAAAATACCGACATTTGCGAGGCGACAGTGTAAACTACCCCCTAGTGTGTTGGTTGGTTTTTTTTAAAGAGGCGTTTGAAACCAGTGCATTGTCTGCGCCCCTGCAATGGAATGCGAAAGACTGGGTCATGTTAGCGCAAGTGGGTTTTTTTGTTGTTGCAAGAGAGGCTATCTGATTATTGAAGCAGTGAGGCCACTTGAAACCTGTTCTGTTTGTTGGCAGGTTCGTACAACAATCGTGGACGTTTGGTTCTGAAAGTGTGTGTGTGTGTGTGGAGGGGAGGGGGGTGTTTGTGTGTGTGTTGGGGGAAGGGGCCTGGTTGTGTGTGTGTGTGTGGTGTGTGGTGTGTGTGTGTATTGTGTGTGTGTGTTAGTGTGTGTTGTGTTGTGTGTTGTGGTGTATGTGTGTGTGAGAGAGAGACTGAGAGTGTGTGTGTGTACGTGTGTTTTTGGGGGGTGAGGGCCTGTTTGTATGTGGTGTGTGTGTGAGAGAGAGATAGTGTGTGTGTGTGAGAGAGAAAGAGTGTGAGAGAGTGTGTGTGTGTGTATGTGTATGTGTGTGTGTGTGTGAGACAGAGTGTGTGTGTGTGCGGGGCGCGCGCGCGCGCGTGTGTGTGTGTGTGTGTGTGATAAAAACGTAGCAAATTCAAGTTAACAGTGAAGTTGCATGACATTGATGAAAAAGGTTGACTATTATTTCTACTTCTGTCCAATTCAGTATTGTAAACGTATTTTGTTAATGCAAATTATATCATAATTATTACAGTTGATTTTGTTCACTGAAATCCTCCGGGACCCAAGAAGGGTCAACGGCCAATTGAATTTGTGTGTGTGTGTGTGTGAGAGAGAGCAAGAGAGCGCGCGTTTGTGAGTGTGTGTTTGTGTGTATGTGTGTGTGTGTTGCAAACAGACAGACAGACGTTCACAGAGAGAAAGATAAGGGAAGAAGAGGGTAGGTGATAGAAAATATTTGTGCGTGTGTGCGTGTGTGTGTGTGCACGTGCCTTTGTATGCACACTTGTGTGATAAGACACAGACAGAAAGAGAGAGAGAGAGAGAGAGAGAGAGAGGAAATTAAAAAAATTTTTTTTACTGAACATCAGCCTTGGGCCACAATTCAAAACAAAGTGGGAGATGCTGGGGGGGGGGGGGGGGGGGGGAGTGTGTGTGCCTGTATACAACGAAACGAATGTGTACAAAAAATATACACACCAGGTACAAATATGCTTTTACGCTGAAAGCCTTGATATCTAATACTAAGATTAGATAAGTTCTGCCATGATCTTTCTTCTTTATTCTGTTATCTTTCTTATTTGCACCGAAATTTATTTTGTACAAATTGTTAGTACACTTTGCATTGGCACAATGTGATGAAATACAGAGAGACAGAGAGAGAGAGAGAGAGAGAGAGAGAGAGAGAGAGAGAGAGAGAGAGAGAGAGAGAGAGACAGACAGACAGACAGACAGACAGACAGGAAGACAGACAGACTGACAGACAGAGAGACAGACAGACAGACAGACTGACAGACAGTAGGAACTGCGCAAAAGACTATCTTACTTGACAATAACCACGCAGCACACATTATAATATGCACATTCAGAAACTGACATTACTCTTGCAGACTCTCTCTGTGAGTCATCTTATACAGACCACACAGACCCCACGCAGACACACACGCGCACACACGCGCGCGCGCGCATGCATGCATGCATGCACCCCTGTGTCTCTATGTTTCTGTCTCTGTCTGTCTGTCTGTCTGTCTGTCTCTCTCACTCACTCTCTTATGTTTATATATATATATATATATATATATATATCACTCTGTGTGTGTGTGTGTGTGTGTGTGTGTGCGCGCGCGCGCGTGTGCCTGCATGCCTGCATGCTTGCCTGCCTGCCTGCCCACGTGCGCGCTATGTGTGTGTGTGTGTCTGCGCGCGCGCGCGCGTACCGTGTGTGTGTCTGCATACGTGCGTGCGTGCACGCTTGTGTGTAACTTTCCAAATCCGTCTGTTATTGACCTAGTTTGTCTGCAAAACAAGTGGCTTGAAGGAAGGACAATGAGGGGGATATATATAGTCACAGGAAGATGACAGGGGACAGTAGACATCCGATAGACCTACTGTAGTGACAGAGGGGAGGAGGGGGGGGATGTGGAAAGAGAAAGGGGGCATGACGGTAGGAGGAGGGGTGGGGGGGGGGGGGGGGGGCAGTAGGAGGGGGGCAAAGCAAAACTCTGTTACACCGTGAAATGGCAGACCGATTGTTTCCCTTTGTTTTTGAGGGAGCAGTCATTTTTGTGGGTGAAGATCGTCTTGCTCACCTTTGACCTCTGTGGATTTGTTTTGTTTTTCTTTTAGCGTGCCGATCTATCGCTAGTTTCTGCTGGAAATTGCAACAAAAAAGTCCTTCGGACGAGACTATGAACTGAGGTTCGTGTGCGAACGCACGCAGAACGTCTTGCGCACACGTTAAAACCCGTTCCGCTTTTCGGAAGAGTAGGTCATTGTGTGCTGAAGGGAATGGATGACAAAATTGACAAAACTGCATACACATGGGGACTGGATGTTTAAAAAAAAAAAAGCACATACGTGCTTATTCCATTATCCTCAAAATGTAAGATTAAAAAAACAACAACCGTTGAACAAACATTTTCAAGATGTATTCAGTGGTAAGTATTGCTGTTGTTGGGTTTTGTTTTGTTTTTTTAGAATGGGAGAGGAATGGTGTTAGTTGTGTGAATAAACGCTACACACTACCTCCATTCCAAACGATAAACAAATGAATGAATAAATGCAGGGAAAAGGTAATGAAATGAATAATACGCGAGGTGTTTGGGGTCGTAGATGTATGTGTCAAAGTCAAAAATACTTGCACCATCCCTTGAAGGTAAGTTTTTTAAATAAAATGTCAATCACTGACAGGCATTGTCCCAGGCCAAAAAGCTGTGTCAGTTATTGATGTCAGCTAAATGCTAAAGGCCTACACTAAAATGTTGTTATGTTGTAAAACGTTGTGTTGAGATTTGCTTCTTCAGCCATGGCAAGCGCTTAACATAACAAACCTACACTCTCCTTTAAAGGAGATAACAAATCCTCTGAAGTCGGAGTATGGCTGCCTATATGGCGAGGTGCTTAGAAAACAGTCATACACGCAAAACTTCTCATCCGGTGTTTACTTCCTATCTCACAGTAATTCCCAGGTGGGATGATGTGAGTGAGTCAAGAGTGCATGTTCTGGGTGACATGACCTCCGGGATGTTAAGCTGGGGAACGCACAACGACAACAATTAACAGGGACACAGATGGGCAGGGATCATATTATTATTGGTGGATCGGTGGTCTAGAGGTAACGCGCCTGTCTAGAAAGCGAAAAGTCCGGGTCGGAAGTGTGCGGTGGTTCGAATCCCGTTTGGGCCCGAAACTTCTCCCCCATCCATTAGACCATGAGTGGTGGTCTGGGCGCTAGTCTTTCGGAATAGACGATAAACCGAGGTCCCGTGTGTTACACATAATTATTCAACGCACGTACGTAAAAGAACCCACGGCAACAAGAGAGTTGTCCCTGGCAAAAGGAAAAAGCCACTCTGATAGGGAAACAGTTGCACACCACAAAAATAAAAAAATAAAAAGGTGGCGCTGCTCTCGTGGCGACGCGCTCTCTCTCCCCGGGGAGAGAGCAGCCCGAATTTCACGCAGAGAAATCTGGCGTGACTTAAAAGTAGTATAAATAAATAAATAAATAAATAAATATTATGGTTCAGAAAACTTAACCGCTCCCTTCGTACGTCCTCGACCTTCACCCAGTTAACGTACCATCCCTTCAATTTCCCTTCGTCTTCCTCCTCCAGCCCCCCCCCCCCCCCCCCCTACACCCTCACCCTCCCACCCTCTCCTCCCGTCCCCCCCCCCCCCCCCCCCCATACCCCCCCTCCCCCATCATCCCCACTGGCCCCTTTGTTGACGAGAAGGGGTTAGTCGGATCAGTTACAAACTGTGGGTTAGGTGAGCATGATGGTATTGTAGGAGGGGGGTCATTGGCATTTGACATTTTGTCATTGTGTGTGTGTGAGTGCGCGCTGAACACGTGTTCAGGAGAATGAGCAGGAGAAGAGGAGGAGACCATCTCTATTCTTGTTGTTGTTGTTGTTGTTGTCACTCTTTTCAACGTGGTGTGGTGTTCTTGTATCCTTTTATTTATTTATTTTTGTTTTTGTTTAGTCTTTTATTTCGAGGATAATGGAATAAAGCATTCGTGTGTGGGTGTTTTTTTTTTCCTCCACCCAGTTCCCTTGTGTGTGTATGCAGTTTTGTAAAAAAAAATTGTCATCCGTTCGTTCCCACTGGCCACAAAATGGCCTACTCTTTCCAAAAGCGGAACGGGTTTTAAACGTGTGCGCAAGACGTTCTGCGTGCGTTCGGCACACGGGGCCTCGGTTTATAGTCTTTTAACCCGAAGGACTTTTGGGGAGAGTGGAGTCGGCCAAAAAAAAAGCACGTAAGTGCTTATTCCATTATCCTCGATATAAAAAGCATCAATAAATAAATAAATAAATAGATAACTGACACAGACTGTGGCCTGAGCCAGACGTTTGCAGTGAAGGTGGTTTTGCAAACTGAAACGTGTCACCCTGTGGATTTTTCAGGTGGACCTACCTACCTGCCTTGCTTGCCTCTACAACTTGCTGAGGAAGGGACATAAATCTGCACACATCAGCACACCGTACCCCTCCCTGTCAGAGCTTCCATTGGAGTGCTGAAGTCTTCTGAAGTTGGGGGGTTCAGGGGAGACCATTGCAACAAAGGGAAAAAGAAAGGAAGACAAATAGATTCTGAATGATGGTTACCTTGATTTTCGATATTGACAGATAAGTGTGTGATAGTTATTTTGTTGGTTACATTTAGTCTACGGTTCTTGGGAGAGGGAGAAAAAAAAACTTCAAAAGAATACGAAAGTTATACAAGAAAACGGCTGTGCTTGGTTTGGTTCCGCTGTTCCTAGTTTGTGTTCCTTCTGTGAATTGTTCTCTGGCATAGAACGATCAAAGACATAGATAGAGAGATAGATAGATAGATAGATAGATAGATAGATAGATAGATAGATAGATAGATAGATAGATAGATAGAGAGAGAGAGAGATTGATAGATAGGTAGATAGACAGACAGACGGACAGACAGACATACATTCATACATACATACACACATACATACATACAGAGAGAGAGAAAAAATTTTTAAAAAAAGATACATCAATAGATATAATTATCAACAAATTAACACACACAGAACACACACAGACCACACACCCCCACCCCACCCCCACCCACCCACCCCCACCAACACCACCCACCCACCCACCACCCACCCCAACCTCCCCACCCCCTCCACCCTCCCCCCACCCCCACACCACCCCAACCCAACCCCCACCCAACCTTCCCACCCCAACCCCACCACTCTTACCACCACAAATCTTCAAACACAGCACACACAAAAATTTTAACAACAATCACAATCCATCCCCCTCACCCTCTCCTACGCTAGTAGTTAAAAAAACAAAAAAACCAACACAAACCACCCAAAAAACAAAAGACAAGAAGAACAACGACGAAAGAACCCATGGCTTCAGACGACCCCAAACTGCCCAACGCCTCCAGCGACCTCTCCGACAGCCCGGAGGCCCCTCTCAGGGACAGGCCCAGCTACGTGAGGTCCCCGTCCCGTCAGTCTTCGGGCAGCAGGCAGCCCCGGGACGGCCGCGGGGCCACCAGCAGCAGCAGGCCCCGCCTGGAGCGGCTGTCTAGCTGCCACCTGCACCATGTCAACAGTCTGCCTTCCAAGCCGGACCTGAAGCGTCTGGGGTCCATCAACCTGGGCGATGGTGAGTGAGGGATTGAGGGAGTGAGTGAGGGAGTGGGTGAGTGAGGGAGTGGGGGAGGGAGGGATTGAGGGAGTGGGTGAGGGAGGGAGGGAGGGAGGGAGTGAAGGAGGGAGGGAGGTGAGGGAGGGGAGGGAGGGAGGGAGGGGTGGATTGAGTGAGGGAGGGAGGGAGGGAGTGAGGGGGGAATGAGTGAGGGAGGGAGGGAGTGAGGGGGGATGAGTGAGGGAGTGTGTGAGGGAGGAGGGTAGTGAGTGGGGGATTGAGTGAGTGAGGGAGGGAGGGATTAAGTGTGTGAGTGAGTGAGGGATTGAGTGTGTGAGGGAGGGAGGGAGTGGTGTGAGGGAGTGCGTGAGGGTGTGAGTGAGTGAGGGATTGAGTGTGGTGAGTGAGGGAGTGATTGAGCGAGTGAGGGATGAGTCAGGGAGTGAGTGAGGAAGGGAGTGAGTGAGGGAGGGAGAGATTGAGTGTGGGGGGGGTGAGTGAGGGATTGAGTGCGCGAGGGAGTGGGGAGTGATGTGAGCGCGTGAGGGAGGGAGTGAGGGATTGGTTGGTAAGGAGTGTGATTCTTGTCGTGTGGAGGGGGTGGGGAGGGGGGGTAATGTGTTGGGGAGGGGGTTGGGGGTGGAGTGGGGTGGGGGGGGGGTTGGGGTGGGGGGCGGGGGGGGGCGGAATGGTGGGTGAGTGGGCGGGGGGGTGGTGGGTGGGTATGGGGGTTGCTGGGTGTGTGTGTGTGTTGGGTGGCGGGGGGAGTGGGGGGGCTGTGTGTGTCTGTCTATCTGTCTTTATCTCTCTCTGTCTCTCTTTGCCTGTTGTCTTTCTCTCTCTCTCTCTCTCTCTCTCTCTCTCTCTCTCTTCACTCTCTCTTCTCTCTCTCTCTCTCTCTCTCTCTCACTCTCTCTCTCTCTCTTCTCTCTCTCTCTCTCTCTTCTTTCTCTCTCTCTCTCTCTCTCTCTCTCTGAAGGCTTAGAGAAATTGTAACATCATAGTGCATTATTATGACTCATATTGTTGATTGTATGTTTGTTTGACTGTTTTTGATGATTTGGTTTTTTGTTCACTTTCCCCTTCATTATGGGTTATAGCCTAATGGATAAACATCCGAATCCGAGT
>CM054159.1:40218134-40223134 GCA_028751875.1 Rapana venosa | reverse complement strand
ATTATCTGGCATATGATTTTAAGGGTCAGTGGAAATCTCCCTAATTCACCCAAAGTGGGTAGTACTAATGCTTTTTTATGAACTCCTATCATTTGTTTACAAAATTTTACATGAAAATTCTCATACAAAAACTGATTGGATAAGCATGCCTTGAACAGTTTATCAATATGAAATTCTGTATCCCCATTAAAACAAAAAGGAAACCAAACTTCTGCTCCATAGGTTAAAACAGGGGTTATCAGTGAGTCGAATAAACGCATTATTATAGTAGTCTTTAAATTTTGTCCATGAATTGCCCTTTTAAAGGCGTATATTGCTTTGTTGCTTTGTTTTACTAAATGTTCTTGTGTTGCTTGAAATTTCCCGTTCTGATGAAAAACGACACCTAGTGTGTGTGTTTGTTTGTTCGCGTGTGTGTGTGTGTGTGTGGTGTTGTGTTGTGTTGGTGTTGTGTGTGGGGTTGTGTGTGGTGTGTGTGTGTGTTGTGTGTGTGTGTGTGGTGTGTGTTGTGTGTGTGTGTGTGTGTGTGTGTGGGTGTGTGTGTGTGTGTGTGTGTGTGTGTGTGTGTGTGTGTGTGTGTGTGTGTGTGTGTGGTGTGTGTGTGTTGTGGTGTGTGTGTGTGTGTGTGTGTGTGTGTGTGTGTGTGTGTGTGTGTGTGTGTGTGTGTGTGTGTGTGTGTGTGTGTGTGTGTGTGTGTGTGTGTTGTGTGTTGTGTGTGTGTGTGTGTGTGTGTGTGTGTGTGTGTGTGTGTGTGTGTGGTGTGTGTGGTGTGTGTGTGTGTGTGTGTGTGTGTGTGTGTGTGTGGTTGTGTGTGTGTGTGTGTGTGGTGTGTGTGTGTGTGTGTGTGTGTGTGTGTGTGTGTGTGTGTGTTGTGTGTGTGTGTGTTGTGTGGTGTGTGTGTGTGTGTGTGTGTGTGTGTGTGTGTGTGTGTGTGTGGTGTTGTGTGTGTGTGTGTGTGTGTGTGTTGTGGTGTGTGTGTGTGTGTGTGTGTTGTGTGTGTGTGTGTGTGTGTTGTGTGTGTTGTGTGTGTGTGTGTGTGTGTGTGTGTGTGTGTGTGTGTGTGTCTCGTGGGTAGGTGAAAGGGTTAGTAAAAGCTGGGCGTTTAGATCACCTCTGTGTGTTTGTGTCTGTGTCTGTGCGTGCACATTTGGATTTGTAGTGACTGTTTAATTGATTATCGGTTGCATGATTGTGTAAGAATGGGTTGAGTGCAAGCGCTTCGATTTATCTTTGCAAGATCTAGCGCCATATAGATTCAATTTACTATTATTATTCTTCTGTTTCTTCTTCTTCTTCTTCTTCTACTTATTATTATTATTATTATTATTATTACTATTATTATCATTATTATTATCATTCTTATTATTCTGGTTGTTGTTGTCGTTCTCGGCATCATCATCATCATCATCATCATCATCATCATCATTATCATCATCATCATCATCATCAATAGTAGCAGCAGCAGCAGCAGTATCATCATCATCATCATCATCATCATCATCGTTGTCAGTAGTAGTAGATCTAGTAGTAGTAGTAGTAGTAGTAGTAGTATCATCATCATTATCATCATCATCACCATCGTCATCATCACCATCATCATCACCATCATCATCATCGCCATCACAGGTGAACAAATATTTGTATAAACAAATAAAAATGAACGATTCTTTTTTTTCTTTCTTTTTCTTTCTTTTCTTTTTTCTCTTTTCTTTTTCTCTTTCTTTCTTTTTTCTTTTGCACCTCGGGACTTCGCAGAAAGGAGAATTCGCCTGGAACAAGGAACTTCAAGGACTTATCCTGGGGGCCTTTTTCTGGGGGTACCTCATCCTGCAGGTGCCCGGCGGTGTCATCAGCGAGAAGTTCGGCCCCAAGCGAGTTGTGGCCTGCGGGATGTTTCCCGTGGCCCTCCTCAGCCTCCTGTCTCCCGTGTGCGCGCGAGCCGACCCCTACCTCTTTCTGGTTGTCAGGGTGCTGCTCGGGGTGGGGGAGGTGAGTGGAGTGGGGTGGGGGGTGGTGGGGGTGTGGGTGGTGTGGGTGGGGGGATTCGGGGTGGGGTGGGGGGTGGGGTGGGTGTCGGGGTGGGGTGGGTGTCGGGGGGTGGGGGGTTGGGGGTCTGGGGGGGTGGATAGGTAATCGGGGTGGGTGGATAGGTGGTTAGGGTGGGTGGATAGGTAATCGGGGTGGGGGGGTTGGATTGGTGGTTTGGGTGGATTGGTGGTTTGGGTGGTTTGGTAACCTGGGTGGATGGGGGTGGATTGGTGGTCTGGGTGGATTGATGGTCTGGGTGGGTTGGTTGTCTGGGTGGATCTGTGGTCTGGGTGGATTGATGGTCAGGGTGGATCGGTGGTCTGGGTGGATTGGTAATCTGGGTGGATTGATGGTTTGGGTGGATTGCTGGTCTGGGTGGATTGGTGGTTCTGGGTGGATTGGTAATCTGGGTGGGTCGGTGGTTTGGGTGGATTGGTGGTCTGAGTGGATTGGTAATTTGGGTGGATCGGTGGTCTGGGTGGATTGGTGGTGTGGGTGGATTGGTGGTCTGGGTGGATAGGTAATCGGGGTGGTAGATAGTTGGTCTGGGTGGGTCGGTTGTATGGGTGGATTGGTAATCTGGGTGGATTGGTGGTCTGGGTGGATTGGTGGTCTGGGTGGTTTGGGTGGATTGATTATGTGGGTGGATTGGTAATCTGGGTGGATTGGTGGTCTGGGTGGATCGGTGGTCTGGGTGGATGGGGGTGGATTGGTGGTCTGGGTGGATTGTTGGTCTGGGTGGATTGGTAATCTGGGTGGATCGGTAATCTGGGTGGATTGGTAATCTGGGTGGATTGGTGGTTTGGGTGGATCGGTGGTCTGGGTGGATTGGTGGTCTGGGTGGGTCGGTAATCTGGGTGGATCGGTAATCTGGGTGGATTGGTAATCTGGGTGGATTGGTGGTTTGGGTGGATCGGTGGTCTGGGTGGATTGATGGTTTGGGTGGATTGATGGTTTGGGTGGATTGGTAATCTGGGTGGATTGGTGGTCTGGGTGGATTGGTGGTCTGGGTGGGTTGGTGGTCTGGGTGGTTTGGTAACCTGGGTGGATTGGTGGTCTGGGTGGATTGGTGGTCTGGGTGGGTCGGTAATCTGGGTGGATTGTTAATCTGGGTGGATTGTTAATCTGGGTGGATTGTTAATCTGGGTGGATTGGTGGTCTGGGTGGATTGGTGGTCTGGGTGGATCTGTGATCTGGGTGGATTGTTGGTGTGGGTGGATCGATAGTCTGGGTGGATGGGGGTGGATTGGTAATCTGGGTGGATTGGTTATCTGAGTGGGTCGGTGGTCTGGGTGGATAGGTAATCTGGGTGGATCGGTGGTTTGGGTGGTTTGGGTGGATTGGTGGTCTGGGTGGATTGGTGGTTTGGGTGGATTGATGGTCTGGGTGGATTGGTGGTCTGGGTGGATCTGTGGTCTGGGTGGATTGGTAATCTGGGTGGATTGGTGGTCTGGGTGGGTCGGTGGTCTGGATGGATTGGTGGTCTGGGTGGATTGATGGTCTGGGTGGATTGGTGGTCTGGGTGGATCTGTGGTCTGGGTGGATTGGTGGTCTGGGTGGATCTGTGGTCTGGGTGGATCTGGGGTCTGGGTGGATTGGTGGTCTGGGTGGATTGGTGGTCTGGGTGGATTGGTGGTCTGGGTGGATCTGTGGTCTGGGTGGATCTGTGGTCTGGGTGGATTGGTGGTCTGGGTGGATTGATGGTCTGGGTGGATCGGTGGTCTGGGTGGATTGGTGGTTTGGGTGGATTGGTATTCTGGGTGGATTGGTGGTCTGGGTGGATTGGTAATCTGAGTGGGTCGGTAATCTGGGTGGATCGGTAATCTGGGTGGATTGGTGGTCTGGGTGGATTGGTAATCTGGGTGGATTGGTAATCTGGGTGGATTGGTGGTCTGAGTGGGTGGGTGGTCTGGGTGGATCGGTAATCAGGGTGGGTCGGTGGTCTGGGTGGATTGGTGGTCAGGGTGGATCGGGGTGGATCAGTGGTCTGGGTGGTTCGGTGATCTGGGTGGATCGTTGGTCTGGGTGGATTGGTAATCTGGGTGGATTGATGGTCTGGGTGGATGGTGGTCTGGGTGGATTGGTAATCTATGTGGATCGGCAATCTGAGCGGGTCGGTAATCTGGGTGGATTGATAATTTGGGTGGATTGGTGATGTGGGTGGATTGGTATCCTGGGTGGTTCAGTGGTCTGGGTGGATCGGTGGTCTGGGTGGATTGGTAATCTGGGTGGATTGGTAACCTGGGTGGTTCTGTGGTCTGGGTGGATGGTGGTCTGGGTGCTAGTCTTTCGGATGAGACGATAAACCGAGGTCCTGTCTGCCATAACCATTTAAAGCACACACAAAATAACCCACAGCAACAAAGACAGTGGTGTCTGGCAAAATTCTGTGAAAAAACCCAAAACAAACAAACAAAAAAAGCCACTTTAATAGGAACAAGTACAACATACAGAAAAAGAAAAGACGTACTTGGGAACGCTGCTCTCCCCCCCGAATTTCACAGAGATAAGTCTGCCGTGACTTAAAGTGATATACAATATATATATATTTGTTTCTTTGGTGTGTGTGTGTGTGTGAGTGAGTGTGTGTGGTGTGTGTGTGTGTGTGTGTGTGTGTGTGTGTGTGTGTGTGTGTGTGTGCGTGTGTGTGTGTGTGTGCGTGTGCGTGTGTGTGTGTGTGTTGGAAGGGGGGAGGGGGGTTAGTTTGTTTCTTGGCTAAAGTTGCATCCCCTTATCCACTTTATGGACGTCAGGATTGTGTTTGGGGTGAGCGGGTCAGTGGTGTTTGTTTGTTTGTTGTTGTTGTTTTGGGGACGGGATAGCCTAGTTGTTAGAACATTGCGCTCGCAAACTGACGACCCGGGTTCGATTCCCGTTCAAGGGGATATTTCCCCCCGGAGTTAACATCAGTGTAGACTCCACTCTTCCCCTAAACGTTCTTCGGATGAGACTATAAACTGAGGCCCCGTGTG
>CM054159.1:40205634-40208134 GCA_028751875.1 Rapana venosa | reverse complement strand
GTGTGTAGGGGGTTTGGGGGGTATGTGAGTGTATGTGTAGGGGGGATGTGAGTGTGTGTTTGTGTGTCTAGGTGTGTGTGTGTTTTTTTTAATTTTATTTCATTCTTTTATTTCATTCTTTTATTTCATTCTTTTATATCGAGGATAATGGAATAAGCACTTATGTGCTTTTTTACATCCAGTCCCCATGTGTATGCGGATTTGTGAATTCTGTCATCTGTTCCCACCGGCACACAATGGCCTACTCTTACGAAAAGCGGAACAGGATTTAACGTGTGCGATTGATATTCTGCGTGCGTGCGCACACGGGACCTCGGTTTATAGTCTCATCCGAAGGACTTTTGGGGAGAGTGGAGTCTGCACTGATGTTAACTCCAGGGGAAATTTTCCCCTTGAACGGGAATCGAACCCGGGTCGTCAGATTGTGAGCGCATGTTCTGACCACTAGGCTATCCCGTCCCCCACATGTAGGTGTATGTGTGTAGTAATAATTAATCTAAATATGAGATTTGATAAATATTAATATTAACATAAAAACTCTACAAAACATAATTAATACTGAATAAATTTATAATAATAATACACACATACATACCACCATCACCCCCTCCCCCACCAACCCACTAACCCCCACCATCCCTCCCCACCCCACACCACCTCCCACCCACCCCACCTACCTAACCCCCCTCCCCACGCCACCACCCCACCCCACCTCCACACCCCCCCCACCCCAACTCACCCCCCACCCACACCCCAACCCCCCCACCCCCCTACCCCCCACCCACCCTCTCACCCCCACCCCCACACCCACCCCACCCAACCCAACCCCACCCCCACCCACCCCCCTCCCCACCCACACCCCCCTCCCCACCCACAACCCCACCCACACCAACACACCCCACCCACCACCCCCCCACACCCTCCCCTCCAACCCCCACCACACCACACCCCACCCCACCCCCCCACCCCCACACCCCCCCACCCCACCCACACCCACCCACCCCCTCACCCCACCCAACCCCACCCACACACCCCCACCACCCCCACCCCCTCACCCCCAACCCCCCAACCCCCCCACCCCACCCCCCCCACCCCCACCCCCCCCCTCCACCCCACCCCCACCACCACCCCCCACCCAAACTCACCCCCCCACCCCACCCCCACCTCACCACCCCAACCCACCCCAACACCCACACCCACCCCCTCCCCACCACCACCACCCCACCCACCCACACCCACCCCTCCCCCACCATCACCACCCCACACCACCCACCCCACACCACCCACACCACCACCCCAACCACCCACACAACCCCCCCACCACACCACCCACCTCCCACCACCCCAACCACCCCTCCCAACCCCCCTCACCCCCCCCCCAACCACCCCTACCCCCCCACCCCACCACCACAAAACCCTAATCGTGACGGAACCCTCGTTGACAGTCTCCTCTGCCCACTCCTTGGAAGGCCATGCTGACCTCCAGGGCCCTGTGGGCCATCATCGTGGCTCACAGCTGCGGCAATTACGGGGCCTACATGCTGCTGACCCAGATCCCCACCTACATGAAGGAGGTGCTCAAGTTCGACATCAAGGCGGTGAGACTGGAGCCGTGACATGACAGAAGGGAGAGAGAGGGAGGGAGTGAGGGGGGAGGATGGGGGGGGGGAGGGTAGGGGGGTGGGGGAGGGTGGAGATGAGAGAGAGAACTAGGGGGCCTACGTGCTACTACCCAGATCCCCACCTACATGAAGGAGGTGCTCAAGTTCGACATCAAGGCGGTGAGACTGGAGCCGTGATATGGCAGAGGGGAGAGGGAGGGATGGGGGGGGGGAGAGGGAGGTAGGGAGGTGGATGGGGGGGTAGGGGAGGGAGGGAGAGGGAGGGGGAGGGTGGGAGGAAGGGGGAGGGAGGGAGGAGAGAGAGAGAGAGGAACTAGGGGGCCTACGTGCTGCTGACCCAGATCCCCACCTACATGAAGGAGGTGCTCAAGTTCGACATCAAGGCGGTGAGACTGGAGCCGTGATATGGCAGAGGGGAGAGAGAGGGAGGGACGGGGGGGGGGGGGGGGTAGGGAGGGGGGAGAGGGAGAGAGGGAGGGAGGAGAGAGGGAGGGAGGAGAGAGAGAGAACTAGGGGCCTACATGCTGCTGACCCAGATCCCCACCTACATGAAGGAGGTGCTCAAGTTCAACATCAAGGCGGTGAGGACTGGAGCGGTGACGTGAACATGGCAGAGAGAGAGGGGGGGTGAAAGGGGGGAGGGGTAGGGGAAGGGAGGGGGAGTGAGGGAGGAAGGGAGAGGGGGTAGAGAGAGGGAGGGGGAGAAGGGGTGAGAGAGGGAGGGGGAGGGAGAGGGGGAGGGGAAGAGGGAGGGAGGGAGGGGAGGGAGGAGGAGGGTGAGGAGAGAGGAGGGAGGGAGGGGGAGAGGGAGGGATAACTATAACGATAACGAAATCTTATTTTCTGAGGGTAATAGAATAAGTACAAGACTTTTTTTT
>CM054159.1:40193134-40200634 GCA_028751875.1 Rapana venosa | reverse complement strand
AGATGGCTTGATGGGGGGGGAAAAAGCAAATGCATTGCTTATTCAATGTACCATATGGCAATAAAAATTTTGACTTGACTTGACTCTCACTCACACTCTCACTCACTCACACTCTCTCAGTCACACTCTCACTCACTCACACACTCCCTCCCTCACTCTCACTCTCACTCACTCTCACACATACTCTCTCACTCACTCTCACTCACTCTCACACTCTCTCTAACACACGGGGACTGGATGTAAAAAGCACATGAGTGCTTATTCATTATCTCGAAATAAAATAATTTGTCATTGTCACTCTCACTCATCCTCTCCTCACTCTCACACACTCCCTCACTCTCACACACTCCCTACTCTCCCACACTCCCTCCCTCCCTCTCACACACTCCCTCTCACACACTCCCTCTTCACACTCACTCTCACACACTCACTCTCACACACACACACACACTCCCTCTCACACACTACTCACTCCCACCCTCTCACACACTCACACACTCACTCCCTCTCACACACTCCCTACCTCTCACACACTCACTCCCTCTCACACACTCACACCCTCTCACACCACACTCCTCTCACACACTCACTCCCTCTCAACACTCGCTCCCTCTCGCAACACACACTCATCCCTTCACTCACTCTCACACACTCCCTCCCTCTCTCACTCCCACACACACTCCCTCACTCCCACACACACTCCTCCCTCTCACACACTCCCTCACTCTCACACTCATTTCTCACACCTCCTCACTCACTCGTCCCTCTCACACACTCCCTCACTCTCACACACTCCCTCACTCTCACACACTCCCTCTCACTCACTCCCTCACTCTCACACACTTAGTCTCACACTCCCACACTCCTCTCTCACTCTCATACTCACAACACTCACTCTCACACTCCCTCTCACACACTCCCTCCCTCCCACACTCACACTTACTCTCCCCCACTCCCACCTCACACCCACTCCTCTCACACATCACTCTCACACTCACACACTCCCAATACAGTAGAATACAACATGTTTTTTTAGTGTACATCACTTTTAGCCAAAATAGATATAATAATTATAGTTGATGTTTTTGTTGGGTCAAATAAGTCTACATGACTTAAATGGCAATAAAATATTCTGAATCCCACTCTCACTCCCACCCTCTCCCACACTCCCCCACACACACTCCTCCCACACACACTCTCTCACTCCCCACTCTCACACTCCCCCACTTCCCCACTCTCACACACTCCCACACTCTACACTCTACACTCTCCAGGCACTGTAGGCCCCGGCTGTTTCCTGATCGGCACGGGCTTCATGCAGTGCCACCAACAGGCGGGGGCCGTGGCCATGCTGACCGTAGCGGTCGGCCTGTGCGGCTTCCACTTCTCGGGCTACTTCATCAACCACGGCGACATCGCTCCCGCCTTCGCCGGCACGCTTTTCGGCATCTCCAACATGGCCGCCACCGTGCCGGGCATTATCGCCCCTTACGTGGTCGCGGCCTTGACCGTTCATGTGAGTAGTAGGGTTTGGTGGGGGGATGGGGTAGGGGATTGGGGTGTGGGGGGGGGAGGGTTGTAGGGATGGGGTGGGGGGGGGGGGTGTTGGTGTGGGGGGTGGTGGGGGGGGAGTTTGGTTTGTGGGGGGGGGGGAGGGGAGGGAGGGTGGTGGGAATTTCCAACATGGCCGCCACTGTGCCCGGAATTTGGGGACGGGATAGCTCAGTGGTCGGAGCACTGGCTTTCCCCCCCAGCCCAGTTAAGCAGCGTCGAGCGTGGTTACCAGTTGGATGGGTGACCGTTTGCGCGCCTTGGCTTCAGTACAGTTCCCCCAGTTCACCCAGCTGTAAATGGGTACCTGCCCTCTTTAGGGTCAGGGAAGGTAAAGCAGCGAGGGAGAGGAGATGGGCGCCGCCCTCAATATGCTGGCCCCTAGAGAAGTGAGGTCTCTGACGCCTCGCTCCCCTACGACCTTATAGGTTATGGGACTCCTTTACCTTTACCTTTACCTTTTATATGGTCGCGGCCTTGACCGTTCATGTGAGTAGTGGGGTGGGGAGTTTGATGGGGTGGGGTGGAGAGTTTGATGGGGTGGGATGGAGAGTTGATGGGGTGGGATGCGGAGTTTGATGGGGTGGGGAGTTTGATGGGGTGGGGTGGGGTGGACAGTTTGATGGGGTGGGGTGGGGTGGACAGTTTGATGGGGTGGGGTGGGGTGGACAGTTTGATGGGGTGGGATGGGGAGTTTGATGGGGTGGGGAGTTTGATGGGGGTGGGATGGGGTGGGGTGGGGAGTTTGATGGGGGTGGGGTGGGGTGGGGAGTTTGATGGGGGTGGGGGGTGGGGAGTTTGATGGGGGTGGGGTGGGGAGGTTGGTGGGGTGGGGGGGGAGTTTGGAGGGGTGGGGTGGGGAGGTTGGTGGGGTGGGGGGGGGAGTTTGGAGGGGTGGGGAGTTTGATTGGGTGGGGAGTTTGATTGGGTGGGGAGTTGGGTGGGGTGAGGTGGGGAGTTTAATGGGGTGGGTGGGGAGTTTGATGGGGTGGGGTGGGAGTTTGATCGGGTGGGGTGGGGAGTTTGATGGGGTGGGGTGGGGAGTTTGATGTGTGTGGGGGGTGGGGAGTTTGGTGTGTGTGTGGGGTGGGGAGTTTGGTGGGGTGGGGTGGGGTGGGGAGTTTGGTGTGTGTGTGGGGTGGGAGGGAGTGGGGAAGGGGGGGAGGTGGTATGGTGGGGTGAGGTGCGGTTTGGTGTGTAGTGTAGTAGTGTAGTGTAGTGTAGTGTAGTGCACTGTAGTGTAGTGCGGTGTACTGTAGTGCAGTGCAGTGTAGTGTAGTGCAGTGTGTGTAGTGTAGTGCAGTGTAGTGTAGTGTAGTGCAGTGTAATATAGTGTAGTGTAATGTAGTATAGTGCAGTGTAGTGTAATGAAGTGTAGTGCCTTTGTAATGCAGTGTAGTGTAGTGTAGTGTAATGTAGTGTAGTGCATTGCAGTGTAGTGTAATGAAGTGTAGTGCAGTGTAATGTAGTGTAGTGCAGTGTAGTGTAGTGTAGTGTAGTGCAATGCAGTGTAGTGTAGTGCAGTGTAGTGTAGTGAAGTGTAGTGTAGTGTAGTGCGGTGTGGTGTGTAGTGCGGTGTGGTGTGGTGTAGTGTAGTGTAGTGTAGTGGGGTTTGTAGTGTAGTGTAGTGCAGTGCAGTGTAGCGTAGTGTAGTGTAGTGTAGTGCAGTGTAGTGTAGTGTAGTGAAGTGTAGTGTAGTGTAATGCAGTGTAGTGTAGTGTAGTGTAATGTAGTGTAGTGTAATGCAGTGTAGTGCAGTGTAGTGTAATGTAGTGTAGTGTAGTTGAGTGTAGTGTAGTGTAATGTAGTGTAATGTAGTGATGTAGTGTAATGTAGTGTAGTGCAGTGTAGTGTAATGTAGTGTAGTGTAATGTAGTGTAGTGCAGTGCAGTGTAGTGTAGTGTAATGTAATGTAGTGTAGTGCAGTGCAGTGCAGTGTAGTGTAGTCTAGTGCAGTGTAGTGTAGTGCAATGTAATACAGTATAGTTGAGTGGAGTGCACTGTAGTGTGGTGTAGTGTAGTGTATTTTTTATTTTATTCTTTTATGTCGAGGATAATGGAATAAGCACTTGTGTGCTTTTTTACATCCAGTCCCCGTGTGTATGCGGATTTGTGAATTCTGTCATCTGTTCCCACCGGCACTCAATGGCCTACTCTTACGAAGAGCGGAACAGGATTTAACGTGTGCGCAAGATGTTCTGCGTGCGTTCACGGACGGGACCTCGGTTTATAGTCTCATCCAAAGGACTTTGGGGGGAGAGTGGAGTCTGCACTGAAGTTAACTCCAGAGGAAAATATCCCCCTTGAACGGGAATCGAACCCGGGTCGTCAGATAGCGAGCGCAATGTTCTGACCACTAGGCTATCCCTTGTATTGCAGTGTAGTGTACTGTGATGTAGTGGAGTGGAGTGGAATGCAGTGTATTGTACTGTAATGTGGTGTACTGCTGTTTAGTGCAGTGTAGTGTACTATAATGTAATGTAATGTAGTCCTTTGGATGAGACTATAAACCGAGGTCCCGTGTGCGAACGCACGCAGGACATCTTGCGCACACGTTAAATCCTGTTCCGCTTTTCGAAAGAGTAGGTCATTGTGTGCCGGTGGGAACAGATGACAACATTTGCAAAACCGCATGAGTGCTTATTCCATTATCCTCGATATAAAAGAATAAATAAATAAATAAGTAGTGCAGTGTAGTGTAGTACACTGTAGTGTAGTCCAGTGTAGTAGTGAGGTTTATTGTAGAGGAGTGGAGTGGAGTGTAATGAGTGTATGCCACACTCTAGCAATCCTAAAGACTCTACTTACATATTATTGTCCTGCAATTCTAATCGGACGAGACTATATAATATAATTATTTAGATCCCGTGTGCGAACGCAAGCATAAAACCTTGGCACACATATCAAAAACTAGACAATTCTGTATTTTCACACACACACACACACGCGCGCGCGCGCGCGCGCGCGCGCGCGCGCACACACATACATACAGACGCGCACACGCAAGCGCAGACACGCACACAGACACACACACATACACACACACAGACAAAACAGAAGAGACATACATACATACAGACAAACACACACACACACACACACACACACACACAGCGAGAGAGGAGCATTGAATTGTATCGAATTGAATTGAATTCAATTTAATTTAATGAATTTTATTTAAAGAGGGTAATGGCATAAGCAAACATACATTTTTACAACCAGAGAAAGAGAGGAGAGAGACAGAGACAGAGACAGACAGACAGACAGACAGAGAGAGAGAGAGAGAGAGAGAGACAATGACAATGACAATGACAAATTCTTTTATTTCGAGGATAATGAATAAGCACTCGTGTGCTTTTTTACATCCAGTCCCCGCCCGTAGGACTACATCTCAATAATAACCCAACACTTATACAGTCACAGAGAGAGAGAGAGAGAGAGAGAGGAGAGAGAGAGAGAGAGAGAGAGAGAGAGAGAACTCTGAACTTTGAAATAGTTTAATAGTACATCGGCCTTAGGCCACAATACAACAAAAGGGAGTGTTGGGGGCGGGGGGCGGGTATACAATGGAAGAGAACAATGATTTCACAATGCAAATACAATTTTGAATCAGTTGAAAAGCTTCACTTCTATGTATGTACACATATTCCCCTGTCAACAGCTTAGGGTTTTAACTTGGTAACTATGTACGCTCACTCCAGTTTGATCACAAAGCACCAGCATAACTTACGAAAGAAGAAATGCGAAAAAACGTCCTGAGAATCATGGCTATGTGTCGTGAATCTAATTTACTGTCAACAGTCTAAGACAGCAATGCAATCTTGAATAAGAAAACAGTCAAACCAACCGAATGACAAATAACCCTACCGTGCTGTTCAGTATATGAAACGAAACTGATGATTCATTTTAGGATTACAGCATCCTAAATGGGTTGAGAGAGAGAGAGAGAGAGAGAGAGAGAGAGAGAGAGAGAGAGGAGAGGAAGAAAGACAGAGAGAGAGAAGAGACAGACAGACAGACAGAGCACAGACAGACAGACAGAGCACAGACAGACAGACAGAGACAGAAACAGACAGACGTAAACAGACAAACAAAACACAGAAAAACAATAACAAGATGTATTCATATACACAACACTACAGGGCAAGCAAGAGGAATGGCAGCTGGCCTTCTACATAGCGGCAGCCATATACTTCTTCGGAGCCGCCTTCTTCGCCATTTTCGGTCAGGGCGAAGTTCAACCTTGGGCCAAGGTCAAGGACGCGGAGGAGGAGGATGACGAGGAGGAGGAGGAGGAGGGAGGGGAAGGAGGAGGGTTCAGACTGGACATTCAAGACACGGTCCCTGAAGAGGAGGAAGAGGAGGAGGAGAAATTGGAGGAGGAGGAGGAAGCGGAGGAGAAGGCGGCTGTCAAAATGCTTGGTATGGGCCCGACCCTCAACACCACAGCGCCCGCTTAGAGAGATGTGTGGGTTGTGTCGTGGGATGTTTAACGCTCAAGAATGAAGGGTGGATTCCGGTGTTAAGGCGGCTGTTTGAGGTGGAGGGATGGGGGGAGGGAGGTGGGGGGGGGGAAACTGGATGTTTGATTGTGTGCCATTGATTTTGTTTACAGGCTTTTATATCTATAGATTTGCTGTGGGGTGTTTAACGCTCCAAGAATGAAGGGTGGATTCCGGTGTTAAGGCGGCTGTTTTTTTTTTGGGGGGTGGGGGGAGGGAGGGGGGGGGAACTGGATGTTTGATTGTGTGCCATTGATTTTGTTTACAGGCTTTTATATCTATAGATTTGCTGTGGGGTGTTTAACGCCCCAAGAATGAAGGGTGGATTCGGTGTTAAGGCGGCTGTTTGGGGGGGGGGGAGGACTGGATGTTTGATTGTGTGCCATTTTGGTTACAGGCTTTTATATCTATAGATTGCTGTGGGGTGTTTAACGCTCAAGAATGAAGGGTGGTTCGGTGTTAAGGTGGCTGTTTGGGGGAAAAAAAACTGGATGTTTGATTGTGTGCCATTAATTTTTTTACAGGCTTTTATATCTATAGATTGCTGTGGGATGTTTAACGCTCAAGAATGAAGGGTGATTCGGTGTTAAGGCTGTTTGGGGAAGGGGGGGGGGGGGAACTGGATGTTTAATTGTGTGCCATTAATTTTTTTACGGGCTTTTATATCTATAGATTGCTGTGGGGTATTTAACGTTCAATAATGAAGAATGATTCAGTGTTAAAATTGACTGGGAATGGTGACTGTGTCATTTCTTAAAGGCTTTTATATCTATAGATTGCTGTGGGGTATTTAATGCTCAATAATGAAGATTTATTTAGTGTTAGACTGACAGGAAACTAAATGGTGATTGTCATTAATTTTCTTACAGGCTTTTATATCTATAGATTGCTGTGGGGTATTTAACGTTCAATAATGAAGAATGATTCAGTGTTAAAATTGGCTGGGGATGGTGACTGTGTCATTTCTTACAGGCTTTTATATCTATAGATTGCTGTGGGGTGTTTAACGCTCAATAATGAAGACTGATTCAGTGTTAAGCCTGACAGGAAACTGAATGGTGACTGTCATTCATTTTCTTACAGGCTTTCATATCTATAGATTGCTGTGGGGTATTTAACGTTCAATAATGAAGAATGATTCAGTGTTGAGACTGACTGAGAATTTAACTGAATGGTGACTGTTCCGTGTATTACAAGCTGTTTTCAGAGATCTGCCATGGGATAGTTAACGCGCAGTAATTGACAGTCATTACAGTGTTCATAAAATATGTGAAAATTGAATGTTGAGTGCGACAGAGTGCTACATACAGCCTTTGTTTGTCAGGAAAACGTCAATATTGTACTGACAGTGGTTGTGTTGTGTTGTGATACATATTACGTGTGTGTTTTGTGTGTGTGTGTGTGTGTGTGTGTGTGTGTGTGTGTGTGTGTGTGTGTGTGTGTGTGT
>CM054159.1:40183134-40188134 GCA_028751875.1 Rapana venosa | reverse complement strand
CTCGGTTTATCGTCTCATCCGAAAGACTAGCACCCAGACCACCACGCAAGATCTAATGGATGGGGGAGAAAAGTTTTGGGCCCAAACGGGATTCGAACCACCGCACACTTCCGACCCGGACTTTTCGCTTTCTAGGCAGGCGCGTTACCTCTAGACCACCGATCCACATGAAGACCTTAAGTAGGTCTGTGTCCTCTTTCAGTTACAAAACTCACATTAACATTCGTTTACATTTCCAAGTCACTCATCCACTTGGTAAGCACGCTCGATGCTGCTTAACTTGGCTTGGGAAAAGCGAGTGCTCTGACCACTGAGCTGTCCCGTCCCCTCAATACTTATCTATCTCTTCAATATCCAAAAACTGCCAACCTTTAGGAAAATCACTTTAAATGACAAAACACCTTCATTGAGTTCACGTAGAAAAAGCTGCCGTAACCATAATTTATTTATTTATTTTATTTATTCTTTTATATCGAGGATAATGGAATAAGCACTTAAGTGCTTTTCTTTTACATTCAGTCCCCGTGTGTATGCGGTTTTTGTAAATTCTGTCATCTGTCCATAATGAGGACTTACGCTAATGACTAAGTATGATTATAATACAATGGTACTTTAAAAGGTTATTCCGAGTAAAAACCTTATATTTTCAAAGCGCATGCAGTACATATTGAGAGTAAGAAGGGGGGAAAAAAAGCTAGTGGTTTATTCAGCGCTTCAAAAAATAGAACATGAACTTTTTTCCCCCGAGGCAAAGCTACATTTCATTTGATTAAGCATCCCCACCTTCTGGAAATCCTGTACTAGAAATTTCCTCTTTTCTATCCCTCTCTTTGTTTTCTGTCTCGTTCCTTTTCTTCCTGTCACCACCTCCTTCTTGTCTATTTTCTCCCTTCTTGGTCCATTTCTCCTGCCTTTTCTCTCTAGAAAGACTTAAATGATAACAATTCTCTATTATATGCCGAAGTCGGATGCGCTGGGCCTGACTTGTCAGGCGCTTAAGGGCAGCGTGACGCATGCATTTTCGCTCATGTAACAGACAACAATAATTGCTGTTTTAGCGTTCGACGAAGAAGAATTTAAGGAAGAATTTAACTGGGCAACCGCTTGTTATAGTGTTTCAGTTCTACCAGCAAAGAACAAAATTGCTACGATCAATCTCTACTGCGATCACACAGACATGCCACAAAAGATGAAACAACAAAGAATATGACAAGTATATCAAAAAGTACAATATTCAGTCTGATTTGTACATCACTAATACATATTCATATATCTATATCTATATCTATATATATAGATATATATATATTAATTTTATTTCCTTTTATACTGTTATGGTGGTAATTTCATGAATATCGGATATACAAAAATGGATATAAAACAGTTGGCATTGTACATCAAGCAATACACGGGATTCATTTTCTTCACTTGTATACTCCTACAGTGATAATTTCATGAATATATGTATGTATGCAAGATGAATACAAAACCATGCAAATAAACAAATACATAATACACTGACGACATACTTCATAATTTAAAAAAATCTTATTTCAAGAAAAAAAACACCCTAATGGTTTATAAAATTGAACAACACTTACAATCTGCAGATGTGGGTTTTTATGAAAGCACTCACAACATAACCCTCTCATCACACAATTCAATCATATACGGTTGATATGTATATTATTATGAAATTTTCATAAGATGTAGAAGAATATTGCATGATTTACACGTAATACTATGGAGAAACAATATGCAGTAAACACATTTTTTTACATATTCAAAACAATACAAACGTAATAAGCAAAAGTACAAGCAAAAGTGTGAGTACATAAAAAGTCAGCTTAATTAATATGAAAAAATGATCCTTTTGCGTGATGTAAACAACTCCACAATGGGGTAATTAATGCAAGGGCAAAAACGAAACAGAATTCTAGAGGTAAAATTAATGCGAAAAAAGTACATTGCATTACAAGTGTGTGTGCGCGTACGTTCGTGCGTGTGTGTGTGTGTGTGCGGGGTGGGGGGGGGGGGGGAGGGGGTAAGGAGAGAGAGCGTGTGTGTGTGTGTTTTGTGGGGGGGGGGGGTAGTTTGTGTTATTATATTTGTGTGAGAGAGAGGGAGGGAGAAAGAGTGTGGTGTGTGTGGGGGGGGGGGGGGGGAGGAGGGGTGTTATCGTGTGTGTGTGTGTGTGTGTGTGTGTGTGTGTGTGTGTTGTGTGTGTGTGTGTGTGTGTGTGTGCGTGTGCTGCGTGCGTGCGTGAGACAGAGAGAGTGTGTGGGTGGGTGGGTGGGAGATCTTATTGTGTGTGTCATCGTGTGTGTGTGTGAGAGAGAGAGAGAGTGTGTGTGTGTGCGTGTGTGTGTGTGTGTGTGTGTGTGTGTGTGTGTGTGTGTGTGTATGTGTGTGTGTGTGTGTGTGTGAGAGAGATGAGAGAGAGAGAGAGTGTGTGTGTGAGAGAGAGAGAGAGTGTGTGTGTGTATGTGTGTGTGTGTGTGTGTGTGTTGTGTGTGTGTGTGTGTGTGTGTGTGTGTGAGTGTTGTGTAGGAGTGTGTGTATGTGTGTGTGTGCTTGCCTCTGTGCTTGTCTGTCTGCTTGCCTGTCTGTTCATCTGTCAATCTGTTCATGTCTGCTCACTTTATTCCAAATTTCATTCATTCGTAAGAACAGGAAACTACCTCTGAGATTGCAATAAAAACCTACCATATACCATACCATACCATAGGCCATATCAGCTCACACACACACAAAAAGAACAACAGGTCATGATTTTATGGCACACTGGTAGTGTCAAAAATCTGCGTTACCCCTCTCTTTAGCAATGAGTCACCGTTTAAACATTTTAGCATGACAAAGGTAAATTTGCACACTTTTTTTAAAAGAGATAAACGTTGACGTAAACAATTTTTTTCATGCATCAAAATTATTTTTTCCCCAAAAGTTAAAAAATGTCATCCCTTTGACACCTTCTGGGATACATAGAATATAAAGCAACCCTTTAAAAAAGAAAAGAAAGAAAAAAACACGTTGAAATTTATCTTGAACGATTATTTTGACTCACAAACTCAAGCTTGGTGATGAGTTTATCAAACAACAAAAATATCTCTTAACTTTTTGATAAAATGTCCTCAACTTTAAACACACAGCTCTTTCTGCTTTAAAAAAAAAAGGTAAAGGTGTCCCATAACCTATAAGGTCGTAGGGGAGCGAGGCGTCAAAGACCTCACTTCTCTAGGGGCCAGCATATTGAGGGCGGCGCCCATCTCCTCTCCCTCGCTGCTTTACCTTCCCTGACCCTAAAGAAGACAGGTACCCATTTACAGCTGGGTGAACTGGGGGACTGTACTGAAGCTAAAGCGCGCAAACGGTCACCCATTCAAGTGGTAACCACGCTCGATGCTGCTTAACATTGGCTGGGGGAAAGCGAGTGCTCTGACCACTGAGTTATCCCGTCCCCTATCCCTTTCCGCTTTAATAAACAAAAATATACAGAATTTGAAAACTGACATTCATGGTCTCAAGTACTTTTTTGGAACAAATCGATTTTTTTAACTCTTCAAATTTGGGACACCTCAATACTGAAATGAAACGAGTTCCCAATTAGACGCATATGACAATTGCAACATACATCAAAATTCTTGTTCGCTACATGCAAATCTTGGATATTTTAAATATAATTTTGACACAGTTATGGTATTTCTGTTAGTACAAATAATTGTAAAAAAAAAAGTTTTTTCCTGCTAGTAAGCAGCAAGAAAAAAATGATTATATCACCAGGGACAATCTCTCTCTCTCTCTCTCTCTCTCCTCTCTCTCTCTCTCTCTCTCTCTCATATATTATATTATATATATATATATATATATATATATATATATATATATATATATATAATATAATGTTTAACGCGGATGACTGCACGTTAAAATTACTGTTGAATGTCAGTGAATTTAAGTCATTGATGCTTGCGATGTCATTTCTGTGCCGCTACCTCCCTCTCCCCACCCTGGAAAAAAACACATTTAAAAAAAAAAAGCCCTTTAAGTATTGATTTGAAACAGAATCACATATTTCAAAGGAAAAAACTCTAACACAACAATAGAGTAATACTTTTAAAAAGAACCCACAAAACCCTAGTAAGAGTGATATATAATATTTGCAGAAATAAGCTTTTGACGCACAAAAGCACCCATACATTTCAGTTCCACGAAGCATCAGCCACAATCACGGCTGACGTACCAATAGCAAGAGTGACGTGGAAACTCCCAGAAGAAAGATGAATTCTCTTTATAGTAACAGTGATATAATCACTTTTGCAGAAAATTAATAAGCTTTTAACGCACAAAAGCACCCATACATTTCAGTTCTGTGAAGCATCAGCGAATCACGGTTGACGTACCAACAGCAACAGTGACGTTGGCACTCCCAGAAGAAAGATAGTAGCAGTGATATGATTATCTTTGCAAAATAAGCTTTTGACGCACAAAAGCACCCATACATTTCAGTTCGTGAAGCGTCAGCCAATCACAGCTGACGTACCAACAGGAACAGTGACGTAGACATTGCCAGGAGAAGGGTGGAGGGTGTGAGGAAGGATGCTGAGGCCAAGATTTCTGTGGTTCTGGGATCCAGCATCACCTGTCCCCCTGTTTTACACACACACACACACACACACACACACACACACACACACACACCACACACATACACACACATACATACACACACACATACATAACACACCATGCACACACATACATACACACACATACATACACACATACATACACACATCAACATACACACACATACATACACACATACATACACACACATACATACACACATATATACACACACACATACATACACACATGCATACACACACACATACACACACATACACATACACTCACTCACTCACTCACACACACACACACACACACACACACACACACACACACATACATACACACACGCACGCACACACACACACACA
>CM054159.1:40170634-40178134 GCA_028751875.1 Rapana venosa | reverse complement strand
TTGCTATCCCCAGGGAGAGCTTGTCGCCACACGAGCAGCGCCACCCATCATTTTTTTTTCTCTGTCTGAATCTGTATTTTGTTTCCCTCCCAGCGTGGATTTTTCCACTGAATTTTGCCAGGGACAACTCTCATAGTCCTGGTACTAAATGTACGTTCCACATGCGACTTCAGTTTATCGTCTCAACCGAAAGACTAGCACCCAGACCACCACTCATGCTCCAGGAGGATGGAAAGAGGAGGGGGGGGGGGAGGAGGGGAAGTTTCGGGCACAAACGGGGATCGAACCCAGATTTCTCGTTTTCTGGGCAGGTGTGTTACCTCTAGACCAGCAATCCACTATTCGCCGAGACACAAACCCAGGCCCTATGTTGCTGCCAAACCACGGAAGAGAACGCTTTAACCACTGGACCTCTGTTTCCTACCCAGGGTGGATGACGGGGTACCGAGGACTCACTTACCTTGAATCCAGACACGGGTGACTCCATCTGCTCTGTGGAGATACCCCGCCACGACACCCGCACACTCTCTGGGCCATTCGAAACCACCCGTACGTATTCCGGATAGTGCAACGGAGCTGGACAGTGACAGACAGTGTTTGTTATAAGGGTGGTGAGGTGATTGATTATTGATTGATCGATTTATCGATTGATACTGGCAAACACACACAGAAATACAAACACACACACACAGACACACACAGGCACTCACACACACACACACATACACACACACGCAGGTTATACAAGTAATATAATATAAAAGTCCTTCGGATGAGACTATAAACCGAGGACCAGTGTGCGAACGCACGCAAAACATCTTGCGCACACGTTAAATCCTGTTCCGCATTTCGTATGAGTGGGCCATTGTGTGCCGGTGGGAACAGATGACAGAATTTACAAAAACTGCATACACACAGGGAGTGGATGTAAAAAAAGCAGTTACGTGCTTATTCCATTATCCTCGATATAAAAGAATAGAATAAGAATAAAATAAAACACACACACACACACAGGTTATACACTTTAGCAGGATGATGACAATTTTGGCGTTGAAGGCAAGGAGAGATAATATGAAATGAAACAGGAGGGGAAAGTCTTAGGTTTGAAATGAGTCTGTCTTGATGCTGAATTTAAAAGACAAAATGTCATCTGTTGCAATGGGAAGTCATCCGTGACATTGTACGGTATGTTATGTATGTAAATATCACAGGACTATCAATAACTTCCTCTTTCACTTCGCCCAAAAAGCCTTCAACTTGATACCTTCAAATCCAGCCTCAAAACGCACTTATTTCCTACCTGAGACTTTCTTTCCCCTTCATATCTGTTCCTACTTTTTCAACAGCATCCTTCACCTCCTTCATCACCACCTATGTGTGTGTGTGTGTGTGTGTGTGTGCAGAGACTTGAAATATCTTGGGTTGTTTTTAGGAAAGTTGCATGCGAGTAAATGATTTGAATGCAAGCGATTCGATTTGTTTCTTTTTACAAGATTCACCGCTATATATATTCCATATCATTATTACTATTATTATTATTATCATTATTACTATTATTCTTGTTCTTCTTCTTATTATTATTATTAATTTACTCTCGTTGTCCTGTCAAGGTAAGCTTGTATTTTTTGTGTGTGTGGTGAGATGTGTTTGTTGTTGTTTTTTGACACATACATACCTTCATAGTTGGTGTTGAGGTAGTAGCATCCACTAGGACGGCTTAGTCCAGCGGAGTTGAACACTTGCACGTTGACCCAGTAATCGTCATTGGCGGAGAGGCCAATTACCGCCCCTTGCTTCGCTGTGCCGTAATGGCGGATGAACCGGATGATCTCCCTTTCCTCGAAGCCGTCGCAGTTCTCTCCCTTGCCTCCCCAGTGCCACCAGTTGATCTTAGCGGGCAGACAGAGAAAGCGTTTGATGTACATGCGTATAATTATATGTTTTAGATATACATTGTACGTGTGTGTGTGTACATATTATGTGTAAATACACACACATACGCACGTACACACACACAGAGTCTCTCTCTCTCTCTCTCTCTCTCTCTCTCTCTCTCTCTCTCTCTCTCTCTCACAGTCTCTCTCTCTCTCTCTCTCTCTCACAGTCTCTCTCTCTCTCTCTCTCTCTCTCTCTCTCTCTCTCTCTCTCTCTCTCTCTCTCTCTCTCTCTCTCTCTCTCACGCACGCACACACACACACGCGCGCAATTTACCCTCCTCTCTCTCTTCCTCCCTCTCTTTCCCTCCCCTTCTCCCCCTCTCTCTCCCCCTCTCCCTCCCTCTCTCTCCCCCCTCTCTCCATTCCCTCCCCCCTCTCTCCCTTCCCTCCCTCTCCCTCCCCCTTCCCCTCCCTCTCCCCTCCCCCTCCCTCTCTCCCCCCTCCCTCTCCACCTCTCTCTCACCTGGTAGCCCAGGATCTTGCCTCTCAGTCCCTCCCTGGTGTTGTTGGGCAGCTCCCAGTACACCATGCCGGCTGTAGCGTTCAGCCCCTCTGCCTTCACGTTCTGCGGGGTGGTGATGGGGACTGCAACCACAGACCACCACCCCCCATACTGCAGTCACCACACTGCTAAACAGTTCTTGATTAACCCATTGACGCTGGGGAGGGGGGGCAACAGACAGGAGTGGAGAACATTTGTTGCTGCCCTACGTGCCAATAAGGCACAAAAGGCATTGATAATGATGATGATGATGATGATGGTGATGATGATGATGATGATGATGATGATGATGCTGCTGCTGCTGCTGCTGCTGCTGCTGCTGCTGCTGGGGGGCAACAACAGCAAAGTGAGAGGCTGTGTAGTACGACCAGTGGCTTTCTTTTCCCACTTCATGGAATTCTTCCACTTTACAGCTTTAGTCTTTTAGTGATCGACTACGATGACTCTCTAAACTAGGAGGCTTGACTTGTGCACAGTCCTTATTATGTGCTGCAGCAGCCCTGGGGGGTTAGTTGGCCTTTGGAGAACATCTCCAACGCTGACTGTCCTTATGCCCACTTGGCCGAGAGAGTGGGGATGTACTGTGGGCAAGGCATCTCCACTATAATCAAATTTCTGCCCAGTTTCCCAAAACAGCAGCTGCCTCCTCTGCCTCCTCCTCCAAAACGGAGGTCATCGTCGGAAACGACGGACAAACAATAAACTACCGCCACTACACACCTGGGTTCCAATCTCGTTCAAGAGGATTTTTTTTTTAATCCCCTCTGGAGTTAACGACGTCAGTGCCGACTCCACTCTCCCTCCCCCCCTCCCTCCCCCACCAAAAAACGTTCTTCGGATGAGGTTATAAACTGAGGTCGCGTGTGCGAATATACGGCAGAACATCTTTGCACGCCCGTTCCGCTTTTCGGAAGAGTAGGCTATTGTGGTGCCGGTGGGAACGGGTAACAAGATTTACAACAACAAAAACCTGCATGCACACGGGGATTGGATGAAAAAAGCACATGAGTGCGTGTTCCTTTATCCTCGAAATAAAAGAAAAAAATAAATGAATAAATGAAATAAATAAGTACAGCACTGCCGTTACACTGCCATTCTACTGCTGCCACTACACTGCCAGTATAATGCAAACTGCAGTCACAACATTGCCATTACCACCCCCCACCCCTCCCCAACCGTATACAAAACTCTGCAGCTCGACTACCCTCTCTTGCGATCTCTCCATTGGCTGCCTGTGCCACAGAGGGTAAACTATAAGATCAATACCCTCTGTTACAAATGTCTCCACAAAACTGCACCCTCCTACCTTTGCAACTGTCTTCACCTGTACACTCTTTCTCGTTCCCTCCGCTCTGCTACAGATACCCTGTGCTTACTGTAGTGTTTCATAGATTAGTTTGTATTCAAGGGAAACAACTGTCACGTGGTCATTATTATTCATCTTTATGAGTTACATACCTTTTTACTGCTACTATGGTTTTCGATCATCAAGCTAACGAACGATCATTAAACTTTGGTCGCTCTATCATAACTGAGTTTGTTTACATCTATCGATGTAGCGAATGAATCGGATCACAAACACTACAAACATCACATTGGCGACGAGGATGGTGAAGGAATTGGCTACAAACGTCATTTCTTCAAGCTGAATCAAGATTGAAATTATCGTATGTACTGACTCAGTTAGTCTATGATTAAGTTAAAACGAACTTTTCATGGCTACTGCACTTCCCACGTATCCTCCTTTCGACTGTTCTTCAGAAGCAAGAGCTATCCGATGGCAGAAATGGGTATCAAGACTGAAAAATATTTTTGTAGCCTATAATATTCAAAATGATCATCGGCAAAAAGCTCTTCTTCTCACCTATGCTGGTGATACCTAAATGATATTGTGGACACTTTCACTGATGAACAGGTCCATCCTACTGGTGGTGAAACTCATTTTCAAAAGCTTGCTGATGCTATCACTGAACATTTCAATCCTCAAACTAATGTAGAATTCCAGAAGTACATTTTCCGTCGTTGTGAACAGAAAGGTGATGTAGATGACTATTATGGGGAACTAAAACAACTGGCAGCAACCTGTGGCTTCAATGATCCAGATGCAGAAATAAAATCTCAGTTTATTGCAGGCTGCCGAAGCAACAAGGTACGTGAAAAGGGACTAGCAACTCCTGCCATGACTCTAAAAGACTTGCTTACATATGCCCGCACACTAGAGCTCACATCAAAGCAAGCTAAAACAATGGCTACATCAGCAGAAGTACATCATGTTTCTTTCCCCAAATCACATCATCATCATCGACATCATGACCAACGTCATCAACCTTCTACCTGTCGTAACTGTGGTGGTGAATGGCCTCATCAGAGTGGACAGAGATCTTGTCCAGCATACAATAAACGCTGCAACAAATGTTCAAAGTTGCATCACTTTGCATCAGTGTGCCGTTCTAGTGGTGGTGCAATAGCAAAATCTTCACCAAAAGCACCCAGCTGGAAAAAGAAATCTAAAAAATCACACATCCACCTGGTCAACAACAGTGATGAGGATGCAGAAGAAACCAACACTATTGAGATTGATTCTACCGATCCTGATGACATAGAATATGTTTTCACAACACGTAGCTCCTCTGAACTACCCAATGCACCATGGACCGAGCTGTCCTGTGACTTTGGACATCTTCCCAATGGAAAATATATCCTGGTTGTCACTGATGAGTACTCCAGGTACCCCATAGTGGATGTGCTGGACTCAACATCAGCAAACACCGTTATTCCACACCTGGACAAAATTTTTGCTGAGTTTGGCATTCCTGAAATCCTGAAAACTGACAATGGACCCCCCTTCAATTCTCACAAGTTTGCTCAATTCTGTGAACACATGGGCATCAAACATCGCAAAATCACCCCTCTGTGGCCCCGTGCCAACGCAGAAACCGAACGCTTCATGCGCACCATCAAAAAAGTCATCAGATCCTCCACTTTTCCCAACTTCAAGCAGGAAATGTACAAATTTCTCCTGGACTACCGTGCTACTCCTCACAGCACCACTGGTGTTTCTCATGCCACTGCCTTGTTTGGTCGTACACTGAGGACGAAACTGCCCCAGCTCCCAGCACAGCGTCATGATGCTGACCACAACATGCGCAGCAGAGACACTCAAAAAAAAGCCAACATGAAACGCTACGCTGACAGTAAGGCATACATCAAACCCTCCTCCATAACCGTGGGTGATGCTGTACTCCTGAAGAATTCCCAGCCATCCAACGCTGACACACCTTACCAGCCAGCCCCTCTTGTGGTCATTAGCAAGAAAGGATCAATGGTTACAGCCCAGAGAGGACAACAGACTGTCACCAGAAACAGCAGTTTCTACAAGAAGTCTCCACAACAGCCCTTTACTACTGACACCGAGACTGATCCCACTTCTGAGCTGGATGAAGATGAAGCTGAGAACACTGCACCCCCAGACAGACCCCATGCACACACCACACCCAGCAATCACTCACACAACACTCATACATCTGCGACTGAACCCAGAAGATCCAATCGCCAAATCCAACTACCCAAGAAATTTGATGATTTTGTCATGTGACAATGTTAGTTATCAAACTGAAGTGAAATATGAATTTATTAGAATTTCAATGACA
This sequence comes from Rapana venosa, assembly GCA_028751875.1. Classification (NCBI taxonomy): domain Eukaryota; kingdom Metazoa; phylum Mollusca; class Gastropoda; order Neogastropoda; family Muricidae; genus Rapana; species Rapana venosa. Next base: position 40,172,045 of record CM054159.1, on the reverse strand, counting down.
CTTCATTATGTTTAGTTACTCACTCAGTTACTGTTAGAATCAAGAGTTCCTGTTGAACTGTTCATTCTTTTCAAACTTGCATTTTATCTCCGGTATCAACACTCGGTATTTAAAAAAAAAAAATATTTCATTGGTTTTCCATGTATCAATTTATAAATTTTGTGCACCAAACTTCATTTGAACAAGTAATTCAAAAGTCTACATTAACTTTGCTACCATCTTGGAGAGGAGAAGGAGGAAAGAATTACAAGTATAGCTGATGAATTAAGAAGTTGAACAATTTATTTAGAATATCATCATCTCAGATTCAAATGTTAGTATATCATCCATCAAATGTTATTGGAAAATTATCTGATTATCTCCGTTCAATTTTTCAACCATTTTTCATCCGAGGAAGGAGGTGATGTAGTGTTTCATAGATTAGTTTGTATTCAAGGGAAACAACTGTCACGTGGTCATTATTATTCATCTTTATGAGTTACATACCTTTTTACTGCTACTATGGTTTTCGATCATCAAGCTAACGAACGATCATTAAACTTTGGTCGCTCTATCATAACTGAGTTTGTTTACATCTATCGATGTAGCGAATGAATCGGATCACAAACACTACAAACATCACACTTACGAATACCTAGATTCAACCAGTCCACCATTGGCCCACGCTCTTTCTCTATTTCTGGTCCATCGATCTGGAATGACTTCCCTCTCGTTTTCTCTCTCTCTTATCGGGGAGAGTTATCCATGTTGAACCTGACCAGTTTACGACATCAGCCACTTAACAGCACCACAGACTAAAAGAAAGAAAAAAAGAAAGAAAGATTGGAAGAAAGAAAGAAAGAAAGACAGACAGACAGAAAGAAAGACAGAAAGACAGAAAAAAAGACAGAAAGAAAGGCAGAAAGGCAGAAAGACAGAAAGAAAGAATGAAAGAAAGAAAGAAAGACAAAGAAAGGAAGAAAGACAGACAGAAAGATAGAAAGAAAGAAAGAAAAGAAAGAAAGAAAGAAAGAAAGACAGACAGAAAGAAAGAAAGAAAGAAAGAAAAGAAAGAAAGATTTAAACTCAAACAGAAAGACAAACAGACAAACACACATACACGAACAAACGAACAAACAAGCAAACACACACACACGTACACACACACACACACACACACACACACACACAAACACACACACACACACACACACACACACAAACGAACCCGAACCAATATAACAACCAAGCAAGCCAAACCAAACCAAACCAAACCCAAACCAAACCAAACCAAATCAAACCCAACCCAACCCAACCCAAGCCAAACCCAACCCAAACATAGCTATACATACTCACTGTCTTCAGCGGACATGACCATTTCCACAGTAGAATTTGGCCCGGGACCTTTTGAGTTGAGGGCCTGGATTTTCAC
>CM054159.1:40153134-40160634 GCA_028751875.1 Rapana venosa | reverse complement strand
ACAGAAGACTTCACTGACCAGCCACTTAACACGCGGGCATGCCCACGTCTAATATCACAACTGTGAAAAGTCGTTAAATGAATTGAACACACACACAACACAAAACACACACACAACACACACACACCACATTACAAACAACCCACACACACACACACACACCTCTCTCTCTCTCTCTCTCTCACACACACACTCACACACACACACACACACACACACACACACGGGGACAGAAGACTTCACTGACCAGCCACTTAACACGCATTCCACCACACACTCACACCACACACACACACCACACTCCCACACACACCCCCCCACACACTCACACACACCACACACACACACCATCACACACAACACAAAACCCCAAAAACACCACACACACACACCCACTCACCACACACACCCCACCCAAAAACCCACACCACCCCCCACACACACACACACACACACACTCACTCACACCACACACTCACACCCCACGCCACTCCCCACACACACACACACACTCACACACACTCACCACACACACACACACACCCCACATCCACACTCACACACACACATTTCACACACACTCACACACACACACACAAACCACACACACACACACAACACACAACAACACAAAACTACACACCCCCACCACACACACACTCCCACACACACCCCACCACCCCACACACACCCCACACACTCACACACACACACACACTAAACCACACACACTCACACAACACCACTCACACACACACTCACACACACACACACTCACACACACTCACACACACACCACCACACACACACTCACACACACACACACACACAGGACAGAAGACTTCACTTACCGCCACTTAACACGCAGCATGCCCACGGACCCTCCCCCTCCAGACACCACGTCCACTGCATACACCGGGGCAGCGTCCTCTATCTTGATGTACTCTGTCACCACAATCACCATCACCACCGTCATTGTCACCGCCTTAATCACCGTCATAATCACCATCGTAATCATCATCATAATCAACATCGTAATCACCATCGTAATCATCACCACAATCACCATTGTAATCAACATCGTAATCATCACCCTCTTCACCACCATAATCACCATCGTAATCATCACCCTCTTCACCACCATAATCACCATCATAATCACCACCATAATTACCACCATCGTCAACATCATAATTACCACCATCGTCAACACCATAATCATCATCGTAATCACCACTGTGTGAAGATGGTGGTGGTGGTTAGGTTATTGTTATCGTTATCATTAACATCACGAAACCAACCCTCCCTTCTCTCACCTCTCCATATCTCTGTCTGTGTCTGTCTGCCTGTGTCTGCCAGTCTATCTGTCTGTGCCTCTATCTGTCTGTGTGTCTGTCTGTCTGTCTGTCTGTCTCCTCTCTCTCTCTCTCTTGGTTTTCTTTTATTAGTTTGCTTTCGGGGGGGGGGGGGGAGTTGTTGGGGGGGGGGGGCTGTTTTGAAAAGGGTTATTTCCCCATGTTTCTACTGCGAGACTGTATAAGTGTTGGGTTATTATTAAGATGTATCCCTACGGGCGGGGACTGGATGTAAAAAAGCACATGAGTGCTTATTCATTATCCTCGAAATAAAAGAATTTGTCATTGTCATTGTGTGTGTCTCTCTCTCTCTCCCCTCTCTCTCTCTCTCTCTCTCTCTCTCTCTCTCTCTCTCTCTCTCTCTCTCTCTCTCTCTCCATCTCTCTCTCTCTCTCTCTCTCTCTCTCTCCCTCCATCTCTCCTCTCTCTCTCTCTCTCTCTCTCTCTCTCTCTCTCTCTCCTCCCTCTCTCTCTCTCTCTCTCTCCTTCTTCCCTCCCCCTCTCTCTCCCACCCTCTCTCTCTGTACGTTATACTACACTACACTACACTACACTGCACTGCACTACACTGCACTACACTGCACTACACTACACTGTCCACTGACTGGTGGCTTCGCTAGGAAGACCAATGCCGAAACTCCTTTTCTCTCTTCCTCCCTCCCTCTCCTCTTCCTCTCCCTCCACCCTCTTCTCTCCTCTGTCTCTCTCTCTCTCCTTCCCCCCCTCCCTCTCTCCTCCTCTTTCTCTCTCTCCCCTCCCTCTCTCTCACTCTCCTTCCCTCCCCCCTCTCCCTCCCCCTCCCTTCTTCTCTCTCCATCCCTCCCTTTCTCTCTCTCTCCCCCTTCCTCTCTCACCATCTCTGTCTCCCCCTCTCCCTCCCTGTCCCTCTCCCCCCCCCCCTCTCTCTTGTCTCTCTGTACTATACACTATACTGCACTATATACTATCCACTGACTGGTGGCTTTGCTAAGAAGACCAATGCCAAAACTCTTTTTTTCTCTTCCTCCCTCCCTCCCTCTCTCTCTCTCTCTCTCTCTCTCTCTCTCTCTCTCTCTCTCTCTCTCTCTCTCTCTCTGTCCTTTATTACACTACACTATACTACACTATATTACACTAAACTACATTACACCAAACCACACCACGCCACGCTACACCACGCCACACCACACTTCACCACACCACACTACACCACACCACACCACACCACACCACACTACTCTACACCACACTACATCACACCACACTACACCACACCACACTACACAACACCACACCACACTACACCACAATACACCACACCACACCACACACACCACACCACACCACACCACACCACACTACATCACACCACACCACACCACACTCCACCACACCACACTGAATGTTTGTCCGTCGTGTTCAACGATGACCTCCAAAACAGCAGAGGAGGCAGCTGCTGTTTCGGAAATTGGGCAGAAATTTGATCATAGTGGAGATGCCTTGCCCACAGTACATCCCCCACTCTCTCGGCCAAGTGGGCATAAGGACAGTCAGCGTTGGAGATGTTCTCCAAAGGCCAACCAGCCCCCAGGGCTGCAGCACATAAGGACTGCGCGAGTCAAGCCTCCTAGTCAGAGAGTCATAGTCGATCACTAAAGACTAAGCTGTAAAGTGGAATTCCATGAGTGGGAAAGAAAGCCACTGGTCATACAGCCTCTCACTTTTAGCCAAAATAGAAAATAATTATAATTGATGTTTTTGTTGCGTCAAATAAGTCTACATTACTTAAATGGCAATAAAATATTCTGAACCTGAATCTGAATCTTTTGCTGTTGCCCCCAGCGTCAATGGGTTAATCCAGAACTGGGATAAAGCCCAGGCGCTGACGGCACAACACAACACTACACTACACCCCACTACACAACACTACACTACACCACACTACACTAGACTACACTACACTACACTACACAACACCACACCACACCACACTACACCACACCACACTACACCACACCACCTTACACTACACCACACCACACCCCACTACCCTATACTACACTACACCACACTACACCACACTACACTACACCACACTACACCACACCACACCACACTACACCACACTACACCACACTACACTACACCACACCACACCCCACTACACTACACTACACCACACTACACCACACTACACCACACTAAACCACACCACACCCCACTACACCACACCACACTATACCACACTACACTACACTACACCACACTACACCACACCACACAACACCACACTATACCACACCACACCACACTACACCACACTACGCTACACTACACTATACTATACTCTTTGATTTGTCTTTGCAAGATATAGCGCTATATAAGTTCCATTTATTGTTATTATTATTATTATATTATTATCATTATTATTATACTACACCACACACACACACCACACCACACCATACCACACCACACCACAACACTACACTACACCACACCACACCACACTACACTACACTACACCACACCACACTACACTACACCACACCACACTACACTACACCACACTACACTACACTACACCACACTACACTACACTACACTACACTACACCACACTACACTACACCCCACTACACCACACAACACTACACAACACTACACCACACTACACCACACTACACAACACTACACTACACGACACGACACTACACTACACTACAGTCAGGACAGTCAGCGTTGGAGATGTTCTCCAAAGGCTAACCAGCCCCCCAGGGCTGCAGCACATAAGGACTGTGCGAGTCAAGCCTCCTAGTCAGAGAGTCCTAGTCCATCACTAAAGACTTTAGCTGTAAAGTGGAATTCCATGAAGTGGGAAAGAAAGCCACTGGTCATACAGCCTCTCACTTTTAGCCAAAATAGAAAATAATTATAATTGATGTTTTTGTTGTGTCAAATAAGTCTACATTACTTAAACGGCAATAAAATATTCTGAACCTGAATCTGAATCTGAATCTTTGCTGTTGCCCCCAGCGTCAATGGGTTAATCAAGAACTGGGATAAACCCCAGGCGCTGACGGCACAGCACAACACTACACTACACTACACTACACCACACTACACTACACCACACTACACTACACTACACCACACCACACTACACCACACCACACCACACCACACTACACCACACCACACCACACTACACCACACCACACCACACTACACCACACTACATTACACTACACTACACCACACTACACTACACTACACTACACTACACCACACCACACCACACTACACTACACTACACAACACTACACCACACTACACTACACCACACCCCACTACACTACACTACTACACTACACCACACTACACTACACCACACTACACCACACCACACCACACCACACTACACCACACCACACCACACCACACTACACTACACCACACTACACTACCACACCACACCACACTCCACCACACCACACCACACTGTAACTATGTTTGTCCGTTGTGTTCAACGATGACCTCCAAAACAGCAGAGGAGGCAGCTGCTGTTTCGGAAACTGGGCACAAATTTTATTATAGTGGAGATGCCTTGCCCACAGTACATCCCTACTCTCTCGGCCAAGTGGGCATAAGGACAGTCAGCGTTGGAGATGTTCTCCAAGGGCCAACCAGCCCCCAGGGCTGCAGCAACATTAAGGACTGCGCGAGTCAAGCCTCCTAGTCAGAGAGTCATAGTCCATCACTAAAGACTAAGCTGTAAAGTGGCAATTCCATGAAGTGGGAAAGAAAGCCACTGGTCATACAGCCTCTCACTTTACATCACTTTTAGCCAAGATAGATAATAATTATAGTTGATGTTTTTGTTGTGTCAAATAAGTCTACATTACTTAAACGGCAATAAAATATTCTGAACCTGAATCTGAATCTGAATCTTTGCTGTTGCTCCCAGCGTTAATGGGTTAATCCAGAACTAGGATAAACCCCAGGCGCTGACGGCACAACACTACACTACACTACCCTACACCCCACTACACTACACTACACTACACTACACCACACCACACCCCACTACACAACACTACACTACACTACACCGCACTACACTACACCACACCACACTACACTACACCACACTATACAACACTACACTACACCACACTACACTACACTACACCACACTATACAACACTACACTACATGACACGACACGACACTACACTACACTACACTACCCTACACTACACTACACTATGTCTCCACAAAACTGCGCCCTCCTATCTCTGTGAATGTCTTAACCTGTACACTCCTTCACGTTCCCTCCGCTCTGCTGCAGATACCTTGTGCCTACGAATACCTAGATTTAACCAATCTACTGTTGGCCGCCGCTCTTTCTCTATTTCGGGTCCATCGACCTGGAATGAGCTCCCTCTCTCTCTTCGCCAGAAGCCTAGCTATGACACTTTTAAATCAAGCCTCAAGACATATTTATTTCAAACCTAAGATTTCCCCCTCCTGTCTCATATCAGAACTATCCCACCCTTCACTAACCCATGTCCTATCACCCTGCTAAAGTATATGACCTGTGTGAGTGTGTGTGTGCTTTTGAAAAACATTTGACTATTGCAATTTTATTTCATAGATTTGGTCTGCAGTACCATGTTTGTAACATCTGTTTGAACTATTGATTATTTGTCATTGGTTGTATGACTGTGAAAGATTAGGTTGAATGCATGCGCTTTGGTTTGTCTTTGCAAGATATAGCGCTATATAAGTTCCATTTATTATTATTATTATTATTACACTATACCACACCACACCACACCACACCACACCACACCACACTACACTACACAACACCACACTACACCCCACTACACTACACTACACCACACCACACTACACCACACCACACTACACTACACTACACCACACTACACTACACCACACCACACCACACTACACTAAAACTACACCACACTACACTACACCACACCACACTACACTACACTACACTACACCACACTACACTACACCCCACTACACCACACAGCACTACACAACACTACACCACACTACACCACACTACACTACACGACACGACACGAGACTACACTACACTACAGTCAGGACAGTCAGCGATGGAGATGTTTTCCAAAGGCCAACCAGCCCCCAGGGCTGCAGCAAATATTAAGGACTGCGCGAGTCAAGCCTCCTAGTCAGAGAGTCATAGTCGATCACTAAAGACTAAGCTGTAAAGTGGAATTCCATGAAGTGGGAAAGAAAGCCACTGGTCATACAGCCTCTCACCTTGCTGTTGCCCCCAGCGTCAATGGGTTAATCAAGAACTGTAATAAAGCCCAGGCGCTGACGGCACAACACTACCCTACACAACACAACACTACACTACACTACACTACACTACACCACACTACATCACACTACACCATACCATACCACTGGTCATACAGCCTCTCACTTTACATCACTTTTTAGCCAAGATAGAAAATAATTATAATTGATGTTTTTGTTGTGTCAAATAAGTCTACATTACTTAAACGGCAATAAAATATTCTGAACCTGAATCTGAATCTTTGCTGTTGCCCCCAGCGTCAATGGGTTAATCAAGAACTGGGATAAACCCCAGGCGCTGACGGCACAACACTACACTACACTACACAACACCACACTACACTATCCACTGACTGGTGGGTTCGCTAGGAAGACCGAAGCCAAAGCTAGCGCTGGCAGCGGATACTCGGAAGACGTAGAGTGTCCCAGGGGAGAGCACCCCCTCCTCCACCACGTACTGCCTCCAGTTCACGTCCTCCATCACTTGGGTCTGGGAAGCCGGAATGTCTGCAGCAAGTGAAGTGAAGTGAAGTGAAGTGAAGTGAAGTGAAAAGAAGTGAAGTGAAGTGAAAAGAAGTGAAGTGAAGTGAAAAGAAGTGGTGAAAAGATGTGAAGTGAAGTGAAGTCAAGTGACGTGAAAAGAAGTGACGTGAAAAGAAGTGAAGTGAAGTGAAGTGAAGTAAAGTCAAGTCAAGTCAAGTCAAGTCAAGTGACGTGAAAAGAAGTGACGTGAAAAGAAGTGAAGTGAAGTCAAGTCAAGTCAAGTCAATTGACGTGAAAAGAAGTGACGTGAAAAGAAG
>CM054159.1:40143134-40150634 GCA_028751875.1 Rapana venosa | reverse complement strand
TAAAAGAAGGGGACGGGATAGCTCAGTGGTCGGAGCACTCGCTCTCCCCCAGCCAAGTTAAGCAGCGTCGAGCGTGGTTACCAGTTGGATGGGTGACCGTTTGCGCGCCTTGGCTTCAGTACAGTTCCCCCAGTTCACCCAGCTGTAAATGGGTACCTGCCCTCTTTAGGGTCAGGGAAGGTAAAGCAGCGAGGGAGAGGAGATGGGCGCCGCCCTCAATATGCTGGCCCTAGAAAAGTGAGGTCTCTGACGCCTCGCTTCCCTATAACCACGTAGGTTATGGGAACACCTTTACCTTTAATAAAAGATTTTTTTTTTTTAAAACAACCTCACCTGCTTTCAGGACCCTCCAGGAAGGGTCAAAGATGCTGCTGAACTCGATGGTGTAGAGACTGACCGGCTCGCCGTGCACCTGCCCCCTCTGCCACCACAGGGTGACCACTGTCCCCACCGGTCTTCCGTGCAAGTGCATCCCGCCTGGCTGACCAGGTGGCCCTGGTGATGGACAGGGTAGTGCAGGGAAGAGTGGAGTAGAGTAGAGCAGAAGGTCATGAGAATACTTATACTACTACTTCTTCTTCTACTACTGCTGCTGCTGCTGCTGCTGTTTCTGTTTCTATTACTGCTGCTGCTGCTGCTACTATTGCTGCTGCTGCTGTTTCTATTACTGCTGCTGCTGCTGCTGCCTGCTGCTGCTGCTGCTGCTGCTGCTGCTGCTACTGCTGCTGCTACTGCTGGTGCTGCTGCTGCTGCTGCTACTGCTGCTGCTAAATACTGCTTCTGCTGCTGCTGCTACTAGTTCTGCTTCTGCTGCTGCTGCTACTGCTGCTGCTGCTAAATACTACTACTACTACTACTACTGCTGCTGCTGCTGCTGCTCTGCTGCTGCTGCTCCTACTACTACCATTCCTACTGCTGCTGCTGCTGCTAATACTAAATACTGCTGCTGCTGCTGCTAAATACTACTACTACTACTACTATTGCTGCTGATGCTGCTGCTTCTGCTACTACTACTACTACTACCACTACTACTACTACTATTACTACTGCTGCTGCTGCTGCTTCTGCTGCTGCTGCTACTGCTAAATACTGCTATTGCTGCTTCTTCTACTACTACTATTACTACTGCTGCTGCTGCTGCTACTACTGCTACTACTATTACTTCTGCTACTAAATACTACCACTAAATACTACTCCTACTACTACTTCTACTAAATACTACTTGATACTACTACTACTACTACTACTAATAATAATAATAATAATAATGATAATACTAATGAGGAGGAGGAGGAGGAAAAGGAGGTGAGATAATAATAATAATAATAAATGGATTTTATAAAGCGCTATAACTTGTAAAAACAAATCAAAGCGCTTGTATTCAACATACTCTTACACATGCAACCAGCAACGATTAACAGTTTTAATACATTAAAATGCACACACACACACACACACACACACACACACACACACACACACACACACAGGTTATACACTTTGGAAGGGTGATTAGAATTTTGGCTGTTGAAGGCAGGGAGAGATATGAAATGAAATAGAAAGGGAAGTTCTTAGGTTTGAAATAGGTATGTCTTGAGGCTGGATTTAAAAGTGTGTTAAGTAGGCTTTTCACGAAGGGAGAGAGGGAGGTCATTCCAGATTGATGGACCCGAAATAATAATAATAATAATAATAATAATAATAATGTATGGAATTTATATAGCGCTGAATCTTGTAAAGCAACAAATCAAAGCGCTCAGATTTCATTTCATACCACTTTAAGTCACGGCAGATTTCTCTCCGTGAAATTCGGGCTGCTCTCCCCGGGGAGAGCGGGAGAGCGCGTCGCCACAAGAGCAGCGCCACCCTTTTTTTTCTGCAACTGTATTTGTTTCCCTATCAGAGTAGCTTTTTTCTAAGAATTTTGCCAGGGACAACTCTCTTGCTGCCGTGGGTTCTTTTACGTGCGCTAAATAATTACGTGTAACACACGGGACCTCGGTTTATCGTCTCATCCGAAAGACTAAGCGCCCAGACCACCACTCATGGTCTAATGGATGGGGGAAAAGTTTCCGGTCCAAACGGGGTACGAACCGCCGCACACTTCAGACCCGGACTTTTCGCTTTCTAGACAGGCGCGTTACCTCTAGACCACCGATCCACCGAGATCTGCCGAGAAAGAGAGTCGGCCAACGGTGGACTGGTTGAATCTAGGTATTCTTAAGCACTCTTAAGGTATCTGCAGCAGAGCGGAGGGAACAAGGACTGTACAAGTGAAGACATTCACAGAGGTAGGAGAAGAGACCTCTAGGTTGTTATTCTTCTTGTCGTCGTTGTTGTGCGTTCCCCAGCTTAACACCCTGGGGGTCACCCAGAATGTGCACTCTGACTCAACATCCCACCTGGGAAGAATCACTGTGAGATTGAAATTGCACACTACTCAATGAGAAGTTTACGTGTAGGACTGTTTTTTAAGTACCTCGCCATATAGGCAGCCATACTCCGACTTCAGAGGATTTTTAGTTCTCCTTTAACAAAGGAGAGTGCAGGTTGTTATGTTAATTAAGAGCTTGTCACGGTTGAAGGCAATCTCAACACAGCAATTTACAACATAACAACATTTTAGTGTAGGCCTTGGCAATTAGCTGACATCAATAACTGACAGAGATTTGGCACAGCCTGTGGGTAAGGTAAGTATTGTTTTCAAAGTTCTTTCTTTCGTTCTTTCTTTCTTTCTTTCTTTATTTGTTATGTATTCTTTTATTTCTTCTTTTTTTCGAGGATAATGGACTAAGCACTCGTATGCTTTATTACATCAAGTCCCCGAGAGTGTGTATGCGTGTAAGTGTGAGTGTGTGTGTGTGTGTGTGTGTGTGTGTGTGTGTGTGCGTGCGTGCGTGTGTGTGTGTGTGTGTGTGTGTGTGTGTGTGTGTGTGTGTGTGTGTGTGTGTGTATGTGTGTGTGTGTTTGTGTATGTGTGTGTGTGTATGTGTGTTATTGTGTGTGTATGTGTGTGTGTATGTGTGTGTGTGTATGTGTGTGTGTATGTGTGTGTGTATGTGTGTGTATGTGTGTGTGTGTATGTGTGTGTGTGGTTCGTGTCTCTGTGTGTGTGTGTCCGTACGTGTATGCGTCCGTGCGTGTGTGTGCGTGCGTGCGTGCGTTTGCGCGTGTGTGAGTGTATGCGCGCGTGCGTGCGTGCGTGTGTGTGTCTGCAAAGACTGCCTTACCCATGACGGTGAGACAAGCCTGAGCAGTGACACTGTCATACACAGTCATAGCTCGACACTCAAATGTATGTACGTGCGTGTGCGTGCGTGCGTTTGTGCGTGCGTCTGCAAGTGTGTGCATACACCTAGATTCAACCAGTCCACTGTTGGCCGTCGCTCTTTCTCTGTTTCTGGTCCATCGATTTGGAATGGCCTCCCTATCTCTCTTCGCCAAAGACCTTCTTGTGACACTTTTAAATCTGGCCTCAAGACATATTTGTTTCAAACCTAAGAATTTCCTCTCCCGTTTCATTTCACAGCTATCCCTGCTTTTCAACAGCCAAAAATTCCATCACCCTGCCAAAATGTATAACCTGTGTGTGGTGTGTGTGTGTGTGGTGTGGTGTGTGTGTGTGTGTGTGTGGCGTGTGTTGTGTGTTTGTGGTGTTGCATTTGGACTTTTGCAAGAACTATATTTGCATTGTTAACTGTGTTAAGACATGATTTGATGTCAACCTTGATTTTCCCTCGTTTCGATCACAGCTACCTCTTACAGCAAAAATTCTCTCCATTTGTATAGTAGTTGGTGTAGTAGTAGTAGTGTAGTAGTGTGTAGTGTAGTAGCAGAGTAGAGTGTGTCATGACTGTAGTAATATTATATGCTATTGTTGCATACGTAGTAAGAAGAGTTGATATGCAAGTTGATTGTACTGTGAGTAGTAGGTAATAAGTCATTAGTAATAGTAGTTGTAGTAGTAGTAGTAGTAGTAGTAGTGTAGTAGTAGTGTAGTAGTAGTAGTAGTATAGTAGTATAGTAGTAGTAGTAGTAGTATTAGTAGTAGTAGTAGTAGTAGAGAGTAGTAGAGTGAGAGAAGTATAGTAGTAGTAGATAAGTAGTAGTATAGTAGTAGTAGTAAGTAGTAAGTAGTAGTAGTAGTAGTAGTAGTAGTAGTAGTAGTAGTAGTAGTAGTAGTAGTATAGGAGGAGGAGGAGGAGAGAGAAAGTAGTAGTAGTAGTAGATAGTAGTAGTATAGTAGTAGTAGTAGTAGTAGTAGTATGTAGTAGTAGTAGTAGTAGAGTAGTAGTGGAGGAGGAGAGAGTAATAGTAGTAGTAGTAGTAGTAGTAGTAGTAGTAGTAGTAGTAGTAGTAGTAGTGTAGTAGAGTAAGTAGAGAGTAGAGAGTAGTATAGTAAGTAGTAGGAGTAGAGTAGTAGTAGAGTAGATAAGTAGTAGTAGTAGTAGTAGTAGTAGTAGTGAAGTAGTGAGTAGTAGTATAGTAGTAGTAGTAGTGTAGTAGTAGTTAGTAGTAGAATAGCGCCTTACCCATGACGGTGAGATAAGCCTGAGCTTTGACGCTGTCATACACGGTCATGGCTCGACACTCGAACCAGCCCTCGTGGGTAAACTGCGCTCCGATGATGTACAGGCCTTGCACCCCCCTGAAGTGGTCCTGAAGTCACACGTACGTTGTTGTTGTCTTCAATTTAACGTCTGTTCACTCTTAGTGATATTAGGCAAGGGATGTGGAAAATGTAGTGGAAGTTAAAACAGAGAGGGGAATGTACAGAGAAAAGACTGATTAGGCAACATGTGTGTTGGTATTTTCATGCAATTAAAGGGGTGGGGGGGAATCTTAAACATGAGTAAACATTTAAAGTCAACAAATTGTTAACATGAAACAACTATAAAATAACTACAACAAATACTCTAATGGGCTGTGCAATAGACATTTAACAATGGCAAAGGCTAATTTTGGATTTTTAAAAATAGTTTCCACAGACTGCTCACAAAATGTGGGTAAAAAAGGTTTTACAATTGGACAATTGGACGTACGTACGTATGTATGTATGTATGTAACATGTACGTGCGTTCATGCATGCATGCATAAACGAACGCGTGCGCGCACAGGCATGGATGGATAAGTATGTATGTATGTATGCATAAGCATGCCTGCATGCATATAATGCACGTAGACAGGACAGATACAAACCACTCACACGCATATGTACACACAAGAGCGCGCGTGCGCGCACGCACACACACACGCGCGTGCGCCCAAACACATATATACACACATAAACACACAACACCTTCATCCCTCCCCCCCCCAACCCACCCACCCACACATACACACACTCGTATATATCATTGTTTCTCCTTTCACACATACGCACGCACGCACGCACGTACGCATACATACACACGCACGCACGCACACGTGAACACACACACACACACACGCGCGGATGGGAAAGAATGACAAAATTTACAAAACCACATACATACGTAAAAATCTACATGAGTGCCTATTTTGAATTATCCTGCAAATAAATGAATGAATAAATAAAATTTTAGAAAATAAATAAACAAACACATAAAATTTTAGAAAACACACACACACGCACACACACACTCTGTGTGTGTGTGTGTGTGTGTGTGTGTGTGTGTGTGTGTGTGTGTGTGTGTGTGTGTGTGCGCGCGCGCGCGCGCGCGCCCGCGCGTGTGTGTGTGTGTGTGTGAGGGCAGGATGAAACAGTTGTATAAACTCTTTATCTTTTACCCTCAATAAAAATCATATCGACTAGACACGCACAGAGCACACATATAGACACACAGACAGCGGCAATTTCTTTTAACTCATTCCATCCCAAGTTTTTCACACAAAAACCAACAAAACAACCACCAAAACTGCACACTTACAATTTTGTACTCCGGCTCGTAGTTAAGATCCAGGCGTCTTCCGTTGAAGTACCACCCGTACACCAGGTCTGTTTTGTTGGCGGAGAAAGAAGCTTCACAGGCGATGTGAGCCGTGCTGTTCTGGCTCACCGATGTCGCCACAGGCCTTCGTATCAGCGTCGTATGGTCTGAAAGAGTTAAAACAGATTACGCGTGCTGAGACCATGATAGCTCAGTGGTCAGAATGCTCACTGACTTTCCCCAAGTCAAGGTTAAGCAGCATCGAGCGTGGTTACCACTTGGATGGGTGACCGTTTGCGCGCCTTGGCTTCAGTACAGTTCCCCCAGTTCACCCAGCTGTAAATGGGTACCTGCCCTCTTTAGGGTCAGGGAAGGGATGGAAGGAGATGGGCGCCGCCCTCAATATGCTGGCCCCTGGAGAAGCTGAGGTCTCTGATGCCTCGCTCCCCTACGACCACATAAGGAAGGCAAAATATATTATTTTATAGTTCAAGGGAAAAGGACTTCACAGTGCCACGACACAAGATCAGAGCAGCAACAACCTTACAACTTAGATCGTGCTCCTTCAACAACAAAAGGTAAAGGTGTCCCATAACTTATAATAATAATAATAATAATGTATGGAATTTATATAGCGCTGAATCTTGTAAAGCAACAAATCAAAGCGCTCAACTTATGAGATCGTAGGGGAGCGAGGCGTCAGAGACCTCAGCTTCTCCAGGGGCCAGCATATTGAGGGCGGTGCCCATCTCCTCTCCCTCGCTGCTTTACCTTCCCTGACCCTAAAGAAGGTAGGTACTCATTTACAGCTGGGTGAACTGGGGGACTATACTGAAGCCAAGGCGCGCAGTCGAGTCAGCCATCCTTTTGGTAACCATCCAAAGCTGCTTAACCTTAGCGTGTGGAACGCAAGTGCTCTGACCGCTGAACTATCGACCCACACATACACACACTGACAAACACACACACACAAGACACACACGCGCGCAGACACACACACACACACACACGCACGCATACACACACTCTCTCTCTCCTCTCTCTGACAAACAAACAACAAACAAACAAACAAGCAACACACACACACACATACACACACACCGCACACACACAAACACCCCCATCCCCACCACTCCACCCACACGCACACATTGACAAACACACATATATCCCCCAACACCCCCAACACCACACACACACACACACACACCCTCCCACACACAAACACACACTGACAAAACGCCCCCCACCCCACAAACCACTCTACCCACTCCACCCCTACACACACATCATCCCCCCAACACCCTCTCAACCCCCACCCCACCCCCACACACTGACAAACACATACATATCCCCCAACACCCCCAACACTCCACACACACCACACACGTACCCCCCACCCACCCCCCACTCCTCCCCCCCCCCCCCCACACACACACACATCCCCCACAAACACCCTCCCACACCCACAAACAAACACTGACAAACAAACACCCACACCCACCACTCCACCACAACCCCCCCACCCACCCCACCACCCTCCCCTCCCCCACCCACACCACCACCCACCCCACCACTCTACCCCCCCTCC
>CM054159.1:40118134-40140634 GCA_028751875.1 Rapana venosa | reverse complement strand
TATAATATAGTATAGTATAATATAATATAATATATTATAATATAGTATAGTATAGTATAATATAATATAATATAATATAACATAATATCATATGATATAATATAGAATTTGATGTTGAGTTTAGTGGATGTATGTGGCGCGTGTTGTTGTTGGTGGTGGTGGTGGTGGTGGTGGTGGTGGCGGCGGTGGTGGTGGTGGTGGTGGTGGTGGTGGTGGTGGTGGTGGTGTGTGTGTGTGTGTGTGTGTGTGTGTGTGTGTTGTGCTGTGGTTGTTGTGGTGTGTGTGTGGTGTGGTAGTGTGGTGTGGTAGTGTGGTGTGGTGTGGTGTGGTGTCGTGTGGTGTGGCATGTGTGTGTGGTGTGGTGTGGCGTTTTGCTGTGTGCCGTTGAGTTGTGCTGCGATATGTTGTGGTGTTGTGTTGTGTTGTGGTGTGGTGTGGTGTGATGTGGTGGGGTTTGGTGGCGTGGTTTGATGGTGGTGATGTGGTGTGGTGTAGTGTGGTGTGGTGTGGTATGTGTGTGTGTAGTGTGGTGTTATGCTGTGTGACGTTGAGTTGTGCTGCGGTGTGTTGTGGTGTAGTGTTGTGGTGTGGTGTAGTGGTGTAGTGTGGTGTTGTGTGGTGTTGTGTGGTGTGGTGTACATAGTCATCTGTTAGTGTATGCTGGTCTGGAATGGTCTGGAATGGTGTGGTGTGCTGTGGTGTGCTGTGGTGTGGTGTGGTGTAGTGGTGGGGTGTGGTGTAGTGGTGTTGTGTGGTGTAGTGTGGTGTAGTATTGTGGTGGTGTGATTTGGTGTGGTGGTGTGGTGTGGTGGTGTGGTGTAGTGTAGTGGTATGATGTGGTGTGTGGTGTGCAGATCAGAGTCCTCTGTGAAAGTGTTAGGATTATTATGGTGTGGTGTGGTGTGGTGTGGTGTGATGTAGTGTGGTGTGGTGTGGTGTGGTGTGATGTGTGGTGTGCAGATCAGAGTCCTCTGTGAGTGTGTTAGGATTATTATGGTGTGGTGTGTGGTGTGGTGTAATGTGGTGTGGTGTGGTGTGGTGTAGTGTAGTGTGGTGTGGTGTGGTGTGGTGTGGTGTGGTGTGGTGTGGTGTGGTGTGGTGTGGTGTGATGTAGTGTGGTGTGGTGTGGTGTGGTGTGCAGATCAGAGTCCTCTGTGAGTGTGTTAGGATTATTATGGTGTGGTGTGTGGTGTGGTGTAGTGTGGTGTGGTGTGGTGTAGTGTGGTGTGGTGTGGTGTAGTGGTATAGTGTAGTGTGATGTGGTGTGGTGTAGTGGTGTGGTGTGGTGTAGTGGTGTGGCGTGGTGTAGAAGTGTGGTGTGGTGTGGTGATCAGAGTCCTCTGTGAGTGAATACTGGTGTGGTGTGGTGTGGTTTGGTGTTGTGTGGTGTAGTGGTGTATTGGTGTGGTGTAGTGTGGTGTAGTGTAGTGTGGTGTGGTGTGGTGTAGTGTAGTGTAGTGTAGTGTGGTGTGGTGTAGTGTGGTGTAGTGTAGTGTGGTGTGGTGTGGTGTGGTGTAGTGTAGTGTAGTGTAGTGTAGTGTGGTGTGGTGTGGGTGTAGTGTGGTGTAGTGTAGTGTAGTGTAGTGTGGTGTGGTGTGGGTGTAGTGTGGTGTAGTGTAGTGTAGTGTGGTGTGGTGTGATGTGATGTGTGGTGCATTCGTGGTGTGGTTTGGTATAGTGTGGTGTGATGGTAGTGATGTGCTTTAGAGAGATTTGTGGTGTGGTGTGTTGGAGCGACTGAAAGTGGTATATCATACAATACAACACAACATATTACAACACTGTTTAACACAATATAACACAACAGAACATAACATAACACAAGACATGCGTTTTGATTGTTAAAATAAAATATGTATGGAACCAGCGCACCACAGTATAATACAGTATATACACAACACAGCACAATACTACACCACACCACACCACCCACACACACCACATACACCACACACTACCACACTACACCACACCACACCATACCACCACCACCACCATCAAACCACATCACACTACACCACACCACACTACACCACACCACACCACACCACAACCCACCCCCACCATCAAACCACGCCTCCAAACACCACCACATCACACCACACCACACCACACCACACCACACAACACCACACCACACCATTCCAGACCATTCCAGACCAGCATACACTAACAGAGGACTATGTACACCACACAACACAACACCACACAACACCACACTACACCACTACACCACGCCACACCAGCATTCATTCACAGAGGACTCTGATCACCCCACCACTACACCACACCACTACACCACCACACCACACCACGCCACACCACACCACACTACACCACATCACACCACCACACCACACCACACTATACTAATCCTAACACACTAACAGAGGACTCTGATCTGCACAACCACACACCACACCACTACACACCACCACACCACACCACACCCACACCACACTACACCACACCACACTATAATAATCCTAGCACACTCACAGAGGACTCTGATCTGCACACCACACCCCACACCACACCACTACACTACACCACACCACACCACACCACACTACACCACTCCACACCACACCACACCAGTATTCACTCACAGAGGACTCTGATCACACACACACATCCCACCACATCACACCACCACACCACACCACACCACACTACACCACACCGCACCACACACACCACACAATACCAGTATTCACTCCAGAGGGACTCTGACCCTGGGCGAGGAAGCAGTGACCCCACACTACACCACACTACACCACACCACACCACACTACACCCACACCACACCACACTACACCCACACCACTACACCACACTACACCACCACAAAACACCACACCACACCAGCATTCACTTATAGAGGACTCTGATCTGCACATCACATCACATCACAGCACACCAAACCACTCCAGCCCAAATTCCAGACCAGCATTACACTAACAGAGGACTATGTACACCACACAACACAACACCACACAACACCACACTACACCACGCCACACCAGCATTCATTCACAGAGGACTCGATCACCACACCACTACACCACACCACTACACCACCACACCACGCCACCCCACACCACACTACACCACATCACACCACCACACCACAACCACACTATAATAATCCTAAACACACTAACAGAGGACTCTGATCTGCACACCACACACCACACCACACCACACCACACAAACACTACACCACACTACACACACCACACCAGTATTCACTCACAGAGGACTCTGAATCTGCACATCACACCACACCACACCAAACCACTAGACCAGACCACACCACACCACACCAGCATTCATTCATAAGAGGACTCTGATCACCACACCACACCACTACACCACCACACCACACCACACCACATTACACCAACCACACCACATTACACCCACACCACATTACACCACACCACACTATAATAACTCCTAACACACAAAACAGAGGACTATGTAAAACCACACCACACCACACTACACCACACCACATCACACCACACACCACACCATATAATCCTAACACACACACAGAGGACTCTGATCTGCACACCACACCACACCACCACACCACACCCACACCACACCACACTACACCACACCACACCACCACCCCACTACACCACACCACACACTACACCACAACCCACACCACACCACACCACACCACACCACACCACACCATAATAATCCTAACACACTCACAGGGGACTCTGATCTGGGCAAGGAGGCAGTGACCCCACACTACACCCATACCACACCACACCACACCACACCACTACACCACACCACAACCCACACCACACACACCACACCATACCACACCACACCACTACACCACACACACCATACCACACCACACCACACCACACCATACCACACCACACCACATCGCACCACACCACACCACACCACTCCAGACCATTCCAGACCAGTATACACAAACAGAGGACTATGTACACCACACCACACTACACCACACCACACCACTACACCATATCACACCACACTACACACACCACCCCACACCCACACACTACACCACACCACACCACACACCACACTATAATAATCCTAACACTCACAGAGGACTCTGATCTGCACACCACACACCACACCACACCAAAACCACACCACCACACCATACCCACACACACCCCAAACCCCAATAATAATCCTAACACACTCACAGAGGACTCTGATCTGCACCCACACACCACACCACATTACACCACACCACACTACACCACACTATAATAATCCTAACACACTAACAGAGGACTATGTACACCACACTACCACACCACACCACACCACTAAACCACACCACACCACACCTCACCACACCACACCACCACCTCACCACACCACACCACACACACCTCACCACACCACACCACAACCACTCCACACCACTCCAGACCAGTATACACTAACAGAGGACTCTGTAACACCACACCACACCACACCACCCCACACTACATTTAAAACCACTACACCACACCACACTACACCACACACCACACCACACCACACCACACCACACACCACACCATAATAATCCTAACACACTCACAGAGGACTCTGATCTGGGCGGAGGAGGCAGTGACCCCACACCACACCACACCACACCACCCCAAACACCACACCATAATAACCCCTAACACACTCACAGAGGACTCGTACACCACACCACCCCACACCACACCACACCATAATAATCCTAACACACTCACAGAGGACTAATGTACACCACACCACACCACACCACACTACGTCACACCACACCACACCACACCACTACACCACACCACACCACACCACACCACACCACACCACACCACTACACCACACCAGCATTCACTCACAGAGGACTCGGATCTGGGCGGAGGAGGCAGTGACCCCCAGACTGTTGGTGGCCATACACTCGTACATCCCGTCATGCTTGACACTGTCTGCGCTGGAGATGGTCAACACGTTCTTGTCCACCTGGTCAATCCGTCAATCCATCAATCAGTCAATCAATCAATCAATCAGCCAATCTGTCAGTCAGTCAGTCAGTCAGTCAATCAGTCAGTCAATAAATCAGTCAGTCGGTCAGTCAGTCAATCAATCATCAATCAGTCAGTCAATCGATCAATCAGTCGATCAGTCAGTCAATCAATAATCAACCAATCAACCAACCAATCATCAATCAGTCAGTCAGTCAATCAATAACCAATCAATCAATCTGTCAGTCAGTCAGTCATTCTTTCAATTAGGGTGTTAATTAATCAATCGATCAATCAATCCATCTATCCATTCCCCCTCCATCCATCCCTCCATTCATTTATCCATCCATCTCTCCATCAATCAATCGATCAATCAATCAATCGATCAATCAATCCATCTATCCATCCCCCTTTCTCTCCCTTCCTCCCTCCATCCATTCATTCATCCATCCATCAATCTGTGGTGTGGTGTGGTGTAGTGGTGTGGTGTGGTGTGATGGTGTGGTGTGTTAGTGTGTTTGGATTATTATAGTGTGGTGTGGTGTGGTGCGGTGCGGTGTGATGGGGTGTGGTGTGGTGTGGTGTCCTCTCCATCAATCAAGCAATCGATAGATCAATCAATCAATCCTGTATTGATTAATCCAAAAATCAAATCAACCAGTCATTCAGTCAGTTATTCAATCAAGGTATTGGTTATTTAATTCATAAATGAATGAATCAAGCAATCAGGTGTTGATTAATCAAAGAATCAATCAATCAATCAGGGTATAGATTAATCAATCAATCAATCAATCTGACAAGAACCAATCAGTCTATAAACTGACCAAGCAATCCGATATCAACAATGAATTATCAGACCCCACAATCCAAATCGAAGCAAAGCAAATCAACCAGCCACCCGCCCAGCCAGCCAGCAATCGATCAACCATACAATCAATTAACCAATCAACAGTTCAATCAACCAATCAGTCATTCAATCAATCGATCCACCCACCCGTCCAGCAGCCAATCAACCAACCATACAATCAATTAATCAATCAATCAATCAAATGTTTAATAATAATAATAATAATGTATGGAATTTATATAGCGCTGAATCTTGTAAAGCAACAAATCAAAGCGCTCAGATTTTATTTCATACCACTTTAAGTCACGGCAGATTTCTCTCCGTGAAATTCGGGCTGCTCTCCCCGGGGAGAGCGGGAGAGCGCGTCGCCACTTAGCGCTGCGCCACTCTTTCACCCTTTTTTTTTTTTTTTTTTCTTCTGCAGCTGTATTTGTTTCCCTATCACCCAATTATCACCCTATTAACCAATCATTCAATCAATCAATCAATATATCAACCATTCAATCAACTAATCAATCGGTCAATCAATCGGTCAATTAACTAACTGATCAGGAAGGGCTACAAGAGATAGACACAACATACAATTATACACTAGACTGACCTGTCGCCATGCATGGTACTTTTTTTAAACATTATTATTCTTTTATATCGATGATAATGGAATAAGCACTCAAGTGCTTTTTATTTACATCCAGTCCCCGTGTGTATGCGGTTTTGTAAATTCTGTCATCTGTTCCCACCAGCACACAATGGCGCGGAACAGGATTTAACGTGTGTTCTGCGTGCGTTCGCACACGGGGGCCTCGGTTTATGGTCTCATCCGAAGGACTTTTGGGGAAAGTGGAGTCGGCACTGATGTTAACTCCAGGGGAAAATATCCCCTTGAAAGTAGGTGGTGGTGTGTGTATGTTCGTCCACACCAGACACAGTTGAACTCCACTAAAGTGACCCAGCAGCAAAAAATGCGGGGCCCTTCTAGCCGGTGGCCCTATGGCGGCCTCATATTAAATAAGCTTCCTATAGACTTCTGACTCTCAGGAGAGAACATAACGAGTCTGGATGGGATACGGCTGGATCAGGGACTGAAATTCTCCTTCGTCGAAACACCCAAGCAGCAACTGTCTGTCATATGAGCGAGAATGTGTTGTGCGGCCGTTGAATCAGGCCTAGCGCATCTTACTTCGGCGTAGTGTGGAAGGGCTTGTTATCTTTTAAGGTTTTTTTAGGGGCGGGAATAGCTTAGTGGTTAGAAGATTGCGCTCGCAATCTGACGACCCGGGTTCGATTCCCGCTCAAGGAGGATATTTTCCCCCTGGAGTTAACATCAGTGCTGACTCCACTCTCCATAACAGTCCTTCGGATGAGACAATAAGCCGAGGAGGTCCCGTGTGCGAACGCACGCAGAACATCTTGCGCACACGTTAAATCCTGTTCCGCTTTTCGTAAGACTAGGCCATTGTGTGCCGGTGGGAACAGATGACAGAATTGACAAAACTGCATACACACGGGGACTGGATGTTAAAAAAAGCACATAAGTGCTTATTCCATTATCCTCGATATAAAAGAATAAAATAAAATAAAATTTAAATAAGTCTTTCTGGGAAGAAAAAAAAAGGCAGGCGAATGGACCGAGAAGGCAGAACGTAATTATTCACGGGGAGATGACAGGAAGAAAAAAGAAGAGAGGGATAGAAAAGAGAGAATTCCTAGCACTGATTTTTCAGGTGGCACAAACACCACACCATCAGTCCAGACCAGTATACACAGAGGACTATGTACACCACACCAGTCCACACCACACCACTCCACACCACGCCACACCACACCAGTACAAACCAGTATACACAAACAGAGGACTATGTACACCACACCACACCACACCACTCCACACCACACCACACCACACCACACCAGTACAAACCAGTACACACAGAGGACTATGTACACCACACCACACCACTCCACACGACGCCACACCACACCACACCAGTACAGACCAGTATACACAAACAGAGGACTATGTACACCACACCACACCACACCACACCACACCACTCCACACCACACCACACCACACCACACCAGTACAAACCAGTATACACAAACAGAGGACTATGTACACCACACCACTCCACACCACACCACACCACTCCACACCACACCACACCACACCAGTACAGACCAGTATACACAAACAGAGGACTATGTACACCACACCACACCACTCCACACCACACCACACCACACCACACCAGTACAAACCAGTACACACAGAGGACTATGTACACCACACCACACCACACCACTCCACACCACGCCACACCACACCACACCAGTACAGACCAGTATACACAAACAGAGGACTATGTACACCACACCACACCACACCACACCACACCACTCCACACCACACCACACCACACCAGTACAAACCAGTATACACAAACAGAGGACTATGTACACCACACCACTCCACACCACACCACACCACTCCACACCACACCCACACCACACCACACCAGTACAGACCAGTATACACAAACAGAGGACTATGTACACCACACCACACCACACCACTCCATACCACACCACACCACACCACACCACTCCACACCAGTATACACAAACAGAGGACTATGACGCCACACCACACCACACCACACCACACCAGTACAGACCAGTATACACAAACAGAGGACTATGTACACCACACCACACCACTCCACACCACGCCACACCACACCACACCAGTACAGACCAGTATACACAAACAGAGGACTATGTACACCACACCACTCCACTCCACACCACACCACACCACACCACACCACACCACACCAGTACAGACCAGTATACACAAACAGAGGACTATGTACACCACACCACACCACACCACACCACTACACCACACCACTCCATACCACACCACACCACACCACACCACTACACCACACCACTCCATACCACACCACACCACACCACTCCACACCAGTATACACAAACAGAGGACTATGACGCCACACCACACCACACCACATCACACCAGTATACACAAACAGAGGACTATGTACACCACACCACACCAGTATACACAAACAGAGGACTCTGTACACCACACCACACCACACCACACGACACCAGTATACACAAACAGATGACTATGTACACCACACCACACCTCACCACATCACACCCCTCCACACCACACCACACCACACCACTCCACACCAGTATACACAAACAGAGGACTATGACGCCACACCACACCACACCACATCACACCAGTATACACAAACAGAGGACTATGTACACCACACCACACCACACCAGTAACACAAACAGAGGACTCTGTACACCACACCACACCACACCACACGACACCAGTATACACAAACAGATGACTGTACACCACACCACACCTCACCACATCACACCCCTCCACACCACACCACTCTACACCACACCACACCACTCCACACCAGGAGATGCTGTTTATACTGACAAGCCCCACGAAGGGGGAGAAAAACAAAGGTACACAGAGGATGACTGTTCACTGACCTGGATGTCGTTAGCGAGGTTAGTGGTCAGATTTTGGCCGTTTTTAAACCAGGTGTAGGTGGCCCTTGGAATGGCCACAGCGTCACACACCCAGGTGAGCCGGCTACCCACATCCAGATGCTGGTTCCGTAACGGGAACTTGAAGTAGGGTACGGCTGGGTACACCGGGTGGATTCATTCAACAGAGTTATAATGATAATAATAATAATAATGTATGGAATTTCTATAGTGCTGAATCTTGTAAAGCAACAAATCAAAGCGCTCAGATTACTTTTTTTTTTATATATCGAGGATAATGGAATAAGCACTCATGTGCTTTTTTTTTACAATCCAGTCCCCGTGTGTATGCAGTTTTGTCAATTTTGTCATCTGTTCCCACCGGCGCACAATGGCCTACTCTTTCGAAAAGTGGAACAGGATTTTAACGTGTGCGCAAGCTGTTCTGCATGCGTTCGCATGTTTTATGTTGTGAGGTTTTGGTTAAAGGCTAGATAAAAATTGCTGTCGATGGTTTTTGGTCTAGACAAGGACTAAGGTATAGGTAAAGGTGTCCCCATAACCTAAGTGGTCGTTGGGGAGCGAGGCATCAGAGACCTCAACTTCTCTAGGGGCCAGCATATTGAGAGCGGCGCCCATCTCCTCTCCCTCGCTGCTTTACCTTCCCTGACCCTAAAGAGGATAGGTACCCATTTACAGCTGGGTGAACTGGGGGGACTGTACTGAATGAAGCCAAGGCGCGCAAACGGTCACCCATCCAAGTGGTAACCACGCTCGATGCTGCTTAACCTTGGCTGTGGGAAAGCGAGTGCTGTGACCACTGAGACAGACTAGATAATTACAGTCGATAGTTTTCGTCACGACAAGGAGAGTAGTCTTTGTAGAAGTCTTGTCTGTTTGTGGGTTTTGGTTTTGAGTGAATAAGATTGATGCACAGTATCTTTTCTTCATTTAGTGTTGTTGTCATCATCGTTGTCATTATTACTGTCGTCGTTATTATTTATCATCGCCATAGGCATCGTCTGACATTACCATCATCACAACCACCACCACCACCAATACCACCACCACAACCAACACCAACACCACAACCGACACCACCACCACAACCACCACCACCATCATCAACCCTACCAACACCACCACAACCAACACCAACACCACAACCAACACCACCAACACCACCAACACCACCACAACACCTACCACCACCACAACCACCACCACCACCACAACCGACACCACCACCACCATAACACGAATGCTAAGCAAACAATACAACAGTAAGCAGACGATATAACACTACCTGAGACAGTGACGGAGATGTTCTTGCTGTCGATGTTGTCACCACCACCACCACAATCACCCCCCCTCCACCACCCCCAAAAACCCCCACCAAAAACCCCACCCCAAACCCACCCCACCACCACCACAACCCCCACCCCCACCCCGGGGAACAAAACCTGAGACAGTGACGGGATGTTTTGTGTCGGGGTTGTCACCAACAACATCACCCCACCAACCAAAAACAAACACCCCACCACCCCCTTTCCCCCACCACCCCCCACCACTCACACCACCACCAAAAAACCCCCACCACTACAACCACCACCACATCCCCGGAAAACAAAAACCGGGACGGTGGGGAAAGATGTTCTTGCGTCGATGTTGTCACCCCCTACCCCCACCCCCACCACCAACAAAACCCCCACCCCCACCACACCCACCACACCACCACCACCCCCCGGGGCAATAACCTGAGCTTGACGGATGTTTTTGCTGTCGTGTTGTCACCCCCACCCCCAAAAACCACCACCAAAAAACCACCCCCCCTACCCACCACCCCCACCCCCCCAAACCCCCACCCCACCCCCCCCAAAACCCCCAGAAAAAGTCCTGAGACAGTACGGAGTGTTTTTGCTGTCGATTTTGTCACCACCCCCAAAACCACCCACCACATAAACACGAAACTAACCAAAAAAACCCCCCCAAAACCCCCCCCCCAACACCAAACCCCCCAAACCCACAACCCCCCCAACCCCCCCCCCACCACCACACCGGAAAAACTACCTGAGCGTGCGGGTTGTTCTTGCTGTCGAGTTGTCACCACCCCACCCCACACACCCACCACCCCCCCCACCACCACCCACCACCACCACCACCACCCCGGGGGAAACAAAAAACTAGACGGACGGAGTGTTCTTGCTGTCGATTTTTTATCACACCCCCCCACCACCCCCCCCCACCCCTTTTACACACCCCCAAAACACCCCCCCCACCAACCCAACTTTTAAAACCCTAACTGAGGAAAGGTTCCGTTTTTGTCACACACCCCCCCACCATCCCCAAAACACCATCCCAAACCCCCAAAACCACCCCACCACCACCCCCTCCCCCACCCCCACCCCACAACCAACCCCCCTTTTTACCCCCCACCCCCATCCCCCCATCAAACCACCACACACCACCCCACCAATACCAACCCCCCACCACCAACAAACCAACCCAACTACAACCACCCACCCCCAAACCCACCACCACCATAAACAAACAAACAAAAAAACCCCCAAAAACACCACCCCACCCCCACCACCATACCGATACAACCAAAACAAACCCCCCCAAACCCCACCCCAACAACAACCAAAACCCCACACCACCACCATACCAACCCCCAACACTAAACCCCCCCTTAAGTCCCCCCAATCCCTTCCCCCAAATCCAAACACCAACACCAAACCCCACACCCACCCCCATCAAAACCACCCCCACCATCACCCCCAAAAAAACAAAAAACAACCAACCCCCAAAAACCCAACCCCCCTCAGTTAACCAAAACAACCCCAAACCCAAACCCACCAAACAACACCCCCACCATCACGAAAAACACTAACCTGAGAAGTGACGGAGATGTTTTTCTGTCGTGTTGTCACCCCCCACCCCCCCCAACCACCCTACAACCCCCCCCCAGAGCCTAACCTGGACTACGGAATTTTCTTCTGCGAGGTCCCCAAACCCCCAAAAAAAAAAAATAGGGGAAAATAAGGGGAAGGAGGAGAGTTTTGTTTTGATTTTTGTGGAGGAAGGGGGAGGGGTAGGATTTAAGGAAAAGTTTGGAGGAGAGAGGGGAGGAGGGGAGGAAAAGGGAGGAGGAATATAAGGGAATTAGGAGGAGGAGAAGGAGGAGGGGAAAAGGGAAAGGAGGAGGAGGGGGGGGAGGAGGGGGG
The DNA here is from genome assembly GCA_028751875.1 of Rapana venosa. Lineage (NCBI taxonomy): Eukaryota > Metazoa > Mollusca > Gastropoda > Neogastropoda > Muricidae > Rapana > Rapana venosa. The sequence goes on along the minus strand of CM054159.1, from coordinate 40,127,987 downwards.
AGGAGGGGGGGGAAAAGGGGAGGAGGAGGAGTAAAAAGTGTGTAGTGAGTAGGAGGGGAGGAGGAGGAGGGAGGGGAGGAAATAGTAGTAGGAGGGGGGAGGGGAGAAGAGGGGGAGGAGGAGGAGGGGAGGAGGAGGGGAGGGTAGGGGAGGAGGAGGAGGAGAGGAGGGGGAGTATTTAGTGTGGAGGGGAGGGGGAGGGGGGAGGGTAGGAGGAGGGGGGAGGAGGGGAGGAGAGGGGGAGTAGTGTAGTAGAGTGTAGGTAGGGAGAGGAGGGGAGGGGAGTAGTGTGTATTTAGGGGGAGAGGGGGAGGAGGGGAGGAGGAGGAGGGGGAGGAGTAAGGAGGAGGAGGAGGGTGGTAGGAGGAGGAGGAGGGGGGTTAGTTGTAGTAGGGGGGGAGGGGAGGGGAGGAGGAGGAGGAGTAGGAGGGAGGAGGAGGAGGGGGGGAAAATTTGTAGAGGAGGAGTAGGAGGAGGAGGAGGAGGGGAGTAGTGGTAGTGGGGGTGGGGAGGAGGAGGGGAGGGGAGGAGGAGTAGTATTTAAGGGGGGGAGGAGGGGGAAGGGGAGAGGGGAGGAGGAGGAGTGGGAGTGGAGGGGGAGGGAGGAGGAGGGGAGGAGTAGTAGTGTAAGGAAAAAGGGGGGAGGGGGGGGAGGAGGAGGAGTGTAGTAGTAGGAGGGAGGAGGAGGAGGAGGGGGGTAGGAGGAGGGGAGGAGGGGGAGGGGAGGAGGAGAGAAGGGGGGGGGGAGGGGGGGGGGGTAGAGTAGTAGGAGGAGGAGGAGGAGGGGGGGAAGGAGGAGGGGGAGGGAAGGAGGGGGGGAGGGGAAAGGAGGAGGGGGGGGGGTAGAGTAGGAGGAGGAGGAGGAGGAGCGGGAGGAGGAGGGAAGGGGGAGGAGGAGGGGGAGTTGTAGTGGGGGGGAGGGGAGGAGTGTAGGGGAGGAGGGGAGTGGAGGAGGGAGGGGAGAAGGGGGAGGAGGAGGAGGAGTGGGGAAGGAGGAGGGGGGGAGTAGGGGAGGAGAGGAAAGGGGGGGAAGGAGTGGGGAGAGGAGGGGAGAGGAGGAGGGAGGAGAGGGGAGGGAGGGAGGAGGGGAGAGTGGAGAGGGAGGAGGGAGGGGGGGGGGGGGGGGGTAGGAGGGGGAGGAGGAGAAGGAGGAGGAGGAGGAGTGGGAGGAGGGGAGTAGTAGTAGGAGGAGGAGGGGGGAGTGGGGAGGGGAGGAGGAGGGGAGTAGTGTAGGAGTTAGTAGGGGAGGAGAAGGAGGAGGAGGGGAAAGTAGTAAAGTAGTAGTTTTGGGGGAGGGAGGGAGAAGGAGGGGGAGTAGTAGGGGGGGAGGAGGAGGGGGAGGAGGAGGGTAGTAGTAGTAGTAGAAGGAGGAGGAGGAGGGGGGAAAAGGAGGAGGGGGAGTGTAGGTGTAGTAGGAGGAGGAGGAGGAGGAGGGGGGAGGAGGGGAGTGGGAGGAGGAGCGGGGAGCAGGGGGAAGGGGGAGGGGAGGAGCAGGGGGAGGGCAGGAGGGGAGGAGGAGGAGTGTAGTAGTAGTAGTGTAGTATTTGTAGCGGGAAGAGGAGTAATAGTATAGTGTAGTAGTGGGTATAGTAGTGTAGTAGTAGTAGTATTTTTTTTTAGTAGTATTTGCAGCAGCAGCAGTAGCAGTATTTGTAGTGCAGTGTACAGTAGTAGTGCAGCAAAAGTAGTATTTGTAGTAGCAGGTGTAGTAGGAAAAAGGAGGGGGAGAAAGTAGTGTAGTTGTAGTTTTTAGTATTTTATTTAGTGTAGTATTAGTATAGCAGTAGTAGTAGCAGTAGCAGCGCATCAGATAGCTAGTTTCAGCAGCAGCAGCAGTGATAAGTCGTGTAATTTAGGGCTTTTGCAGCAGCAGCAGCAGAAACAAAAACCCAAACGAAGTATCGCGCGCAGCGCGCAGCAGGCACAGCGCGCAGCAGCAGCAACAGCAGCAGCGAATAAGTCATGTAAATGTGGAGGTGGTGGGACGAGAGGGGATCCGGGGGTTACGGTTATGTATATTGGTGCGGATTCAGATTTGTTGGGTATGTGGTGTGTGTTTTGTGGGGGGGGGGGGGGGGGGGGTTTTGGGGGGGGTGATTTGTGTGTGTTGTGTGGGGGGGGGGGGGTGTGTTTTGTTGGGTGGGAGGGTGTGGGGATTTTATTCAGATCCTTTTGTGAGTGATGATGATGTTGATGATGATGATGGTGGTGGTGGGGTGGTGGGGGTGATGATGATGATGATGGTGATGATGATGGTGTTGATGATGATGATGATGGTGGTGGTGGTGGTGGTGGTGGTGGTGGTGGTGGTGATGGTGGTGGTGGTGGTGATGGTGATGATGGTGATATTGCCATTAACGGATTCCTTCAAACTCCAGAAGCACACACAGACTAACAGACACACACACACGCACACATACTCACACACACACAGACACACAAGCACACACACATGCACACACACACAAACACACACACACACACAAACACACACACACACACACAAACACACACACACACACACACACAAACACACACACACACAAACACACACACACACAAACACACACAAACACACACACACACACACACACACACACACACACACTGACCTGCCATAAGCCAGACACTCCAGGCGTAACTCCTGTCCTTTCAATGGTTGCTTTGGAAACTGCGCGGGAAAGTCGTTGTGGATTTCGGGACCGAATTTGTTAGCAACTAAAAGAAACCAAAAAGCCAAAAATCAAAACAAAAAACCACACAAAAGAAATGCATGTCAAAACTTGCGATTTCTCTCTTTCTGGTCCATCGATCTGGAATGACCTTCTCTCTCTCTCTCTCTCTCTCTCTCTCTCTCTCTCTCTCTCTCTCTCTCTCTCTCTCTCTCTCTCTCTATCTCTTGTTATCCTAAGTCATATTTTTGTAGCTGATTTTTTGTTATACAGTAACATTTTGTCGTTACTATTGCTTTTTACCCCCACCAAAATACTAAGCAGTTCGGCAACCCCCTTCATGTATGGGTCAATGGTCTTTTCGTGAATAAATCATTCGAGTTCGAGTTCTCTCTCTCTCTCTCTCTCTCTCTCTCTCTTCTCTCTCTCTCTCTCTCTCTCTCTCTCTCTCTCTCTCTCTCTTCGTCAAAAGCCTTCTTATGATAACAATTTGAAATCCAGCCTCAAGACATACTTATTTCAAACTTACGATTTCTCTATTTCTGGTCCATCGATCTGGAATGACCTCTCTCTCTCTCTCTCTCTCTCTCTCTCTCTCTCTCTCTCTCTCTCTCTCTCTCTCTCTCTCTTTTTTTTTGGGGGGGGAGGGGGATGTTTTTAGGGTTTTCTTGTATTTGTTTGTTTGTTGTTGTGGGTTTTATTTCGGTTTTTTTTTTGTTGTTCTGTTTTTTTATTTATTTTGTGTGTTTTTTAAAGGGTTATTTCCCTTTGTTTCTACTGTGTGAGAGTATAAGTATTGGGTTATTATTAAGATGTATCCCTACGGGCGGGGAATGGATGTAAAAAAGCACATGTTTTTTATAGTCTCATCCGAAGGACTTTTGGGGAGAAGTGGAGTCTGCACTGATGTTAACTCCAGGAGGAAAATATCCCCCTTGAACGGGAATCGAACCCGGGACGTCAGATTGCGAGCGCAATGTTCTAACCACTAGTCTATCCCGCGTTGAGATTGCCTGCTTTCAGCCATAACAACAAGCTCTTTAACGTAACAAACCTGCACTCTTCCTTTAAAAGGAGATAAAAAAAAATCCTCTTAAGTCGGAGTATGGCTGCCTATGATTATGGCAGAGTACTTCAAAACAACAGCCATACACGCAAACCACTCATACATTGTGCAACTTCAGTCTCACAGTGATTCATTCCCAGGTGGGATGATGAGTAAGTCAGAGTGCACATTCTGGGTGACCCCCAAGAGCGTTAAGCTGGGGAACGCACAACAACAATAACATCATCAACAACAACAACAATAATAATAATCAAAAGTGTTAAACAAAAACAACAACAATCAAGAGTGTTAAGTTTGGGAACGCACAACAAGAACAACAAAATCATCATAAACAACAACAACAATCAAAAGTGTTAAGCTGGGGAACGCACAACAACAACAAAATCATCAACAACAACAACAGCAACAACAATCAAGATGTTAAGCTGGGGAACGCACAACAACAAAAACAACATCATCAACATCAACAACATCACAATCAACAATAACAAAACAACAACAACAGCATCATCAACAACATCATCAACAACAAAAACAACAACAAAAGAAAACAACAACAACATCATCATCAACAACAAAAAAACACACAACAACAAAACAACAGCAACATCATCAACAATAACGACAACAAAAACAACCACAACATCACCACCACCAACAACAACACCAACAGCAACATCATCAACAACAAAAACAACATCAACAACAACATCATCATCATCAACAACAACACTACAACCACCCCAACCACCAAACCATCAACCACCACACCAACAACAACACCACCAACCACAACCACCACCAACAACAATAACAACATCATCAACAACGTCACCATCAAAAACAACATCATCACCGTCACCACAACCACCACCAACCAAACCACCACCAACCAACCCCCACCCCCCCACCCCAACAACACCACCATCAACAACCAACCAACTCACAGAAGCCGGTGATCTGCAGAGGAATGCCCAGGCTCATCTTCAGCTCGCTCTGCGAAGATGCCATCACCTGACCAGGCTTGGCTACCAGGGAGAGGATGCAGTGGTAATCTGCCGCATCTGTCGACTGCACTTCCGAAAAGTACAGATTCCCGTTCTCCGACAAGAAGGTGTGAGGGTTCATCTCTGGACGTACCACGGCCCTCCCCTTCATCCATTGATAAATCACGTCTGTTTTGGGGCAATGGGTGGGAAGGGGGTGGGTGGGGAGAGAAAGCAGACACGCGCGCATGCACACACGCACACGCACGCACGCGCGCACGCACACACACACACACACACACACACACACACACACACACACACGCACACACACACGGCTTGATGAGAAAAAGCAAATGCACTGCTTATTCAATGTACCATCTGAAAATAAAAGTTTGACTTTGACACACACACACACGTACACACGCACACACACACCACACACACACACACACACACACACACACACGCACACACACACACACACGCACACACGCACACACACGCGCGCACACACACACACACATGGCTTGATGAAAAAAAAGCAAATGCACTGCGTATTCAATGTACCATCTGAAAATGAAACTTTGACTTTGACTTTGACACACACATACACACGCGCACACACACACACACACACACACACACACACACAACACACACACGCCACACAACACACACACCCACACACACACACACACACACACACACGCGCACACACACACACATCACGCGCGCACAACACACACGGATGATTATAGCAGGTGAAGTAATGTGTTTGTCTTGACGTTTTATGATTTTATTTGTTAATAATTCTTAAAACCTTCTTTATCTAAGTGTATGTGTGTACGCGTGAGCGCAGTGCGCAGGTGTGTATGAGTATGTGTGTGCGTGTGTATGTATATGTGTGTAATTTGTGTTTTCCAATGTATTATTTTATCGATTTTTTCTCCTTTTACTGGTTTAATCTCTTGATAAAGGTTGTAATAATTGTAGTTTTCAGTATATCTTTTAAGAAATTGTTCTTAGGTAGTGGCTTGATGAAAAAAAGCAAATGCATGCTTATTAATGTACCATCTGGACATAAAAAATTTGACTTGACCTGACTTGATTTCTCACTCACACACACACACACACACACACACACACATACACACACACACACACACACACAGAGCAAAGAGTTAACGTCAGTGCCGACTCCACTCCCACCCACCCCTCCACCCCCCAAAAGAGAAGTCTTTCGGATGATACTATAAACCGAGGTCCCGTGTGCAAACGCAGGTAGAACATCTTGTGCACACGTTAAAACCCGTTCCGCTTTTTTTGGGAGTAGGTCATAGGGTGCCGGTGGGAACGCGCGCACACACACACACCATACATAACACACACAAACACACACAATTACACATACACACACACACATATGCCCAACACACACACATACATAACACACACAACACACAACACACATACTACCCAACACACACACAACCCCCCACACACACACACACACACCCCCACACACACACCCCACCCTCACACACACCACACATACAGCCCAACACACACACCCCACCCCACACACACCCACACCCCACACCCACCCACACCCACACACCCCCACCCCCACCCTCCACACCCACCCACACACCCCACACCCACACACCCGGATAGTAGACAGGAGGTTTGCAATCCAGGACTGCCCCGTGGTGAAGGGTGGCTGTACGTATGCCGGGTTTGTCGTTGGAGAAGTCCTCGATACCTGACAACGATCGATCGATCAATCAATCAATTAATCAATCAGTCAGTCAATCAATCAATCATTCAGTCTGTCTGCCATTCAGTCAGTCGATCAATCAGTCAGTCAATCAATCATTCAGTCTGTCTGTCAGTCAGTCAATCAATCATTCAGTCAGTCAATCAACCAATTAGTCAACCAATCAGTCAATCAATCAATCAATCAGTCAGTCAATCAATCAATTAATCAAACAATCAACAGGTCAATGAATGAAACAATTGGGCAACCCATTCATTCATCTATCCATCCATTCATCTATCCATCCACCCATCCATCCATCCATCCATCTATCCATCCATCCATCCATCAATTCATCCATCCAACCAGCCAGCCAGCCAGCCTGCCAGCCATCTATCCGTTTGTCTAGCGCTCGAGCCAGCCAGATAGCTAGACAGTCAGCTAATCAGCAAGCAAGCAACCAGCCAACTAACCAGCCAGCCAACCAACCAACCAACCAAACTCACCAACCAACTAACCAACCTGCTAACCAACCAATCAACTAACCAGCCAACTGCTAACCAGCCAATTAGTCAACCAGCCAACCAACCAGCCAGCCAACCAACTAACCAGCCAGCCAACCAACCAACCAAACAACTAACCAAGCAGCTAACAAACCAGCCAGCCAAACACCTAGTCAACTAACCAATCAACCAACCAGCCAACCAACTAACTATCCAACCAACCAACCAAATAAACCAGCCAAGAAGCCAACCAACAAACCAACCAGTCAATGAAGCAAGCAACCAACCAACTATATAATCAATCAATCCATGAATCAATCAACCAACTATATAATCAATCAATCCATGAATCAATCAATCAATCAGTTAACTGTTCAGTCAATCATGTTTTTCCTTTTCTTTCGCAAGGTAAGTCTTCCATCTTTAAACTTTCCAGTTTCTTATTGATCACTTTCCTATTTCTGTCTCTTCCTCTTTTTTGAAAAATATTCTTTTCAATTTTATTTTTGTGTGTAACACATACTACATAAAACATATTTAAATCAATAACAATAACAATCCGTCACAATCAATATGATCAAAATCCATTTTCCAGAAACGTGAAAGAAGAAAACCAGAAAACAAAAAACAAAAAATTAATGAAGAGGAATGGACACTTGCACTGGGAACTTTACACTGCATATGATAATTGTCACCTGTTTGCTTCTTTTTGCTTTTATTCTTTTATATCGAGGATAACGGAATAAGCATTCATGTGCTTGTTTTACATCCAGTACCCGTGTGTATGCGGTTTTGTAAATTCTGTCATCTGTTCCCACCGGCACACGATGGCCTACTCTTACGAAAAGCGGAACAGGATTTAACGTGTGCGCAAGGTGTTCTGCGTGCGTTCGAACACGGGGCCTCGGTTTATAGTCTCATCCGAAGGACTTTGACATTCAGTTCGATTTTGTTGTCATACTGGGGAGAAAGGGCGAGGCTGGGAATCGAACCCACAACCTCACGGTTTACTTGTTGGCAGGCGAACATCTTAACCATCCTGCCACCTTCCTTCTTTTCCTATTTTTCATTCCACGCTTCCCTGTTTCCTTTTTTCAAATTTTCCTGTTTCTTATCCAATTCTTTCCCGTTTTCCATATTTCACCCCTTTCTGTTTTTCCATTCCGCGCTTTCCTGTTTCATACGTATCACTATCCTGCTTTCCATATTTCACACCTTTCTGTTTTTCCATTCCACGTTGTCCTGTCTCTTATGTATCACTTTCCTGCTTTCCATATTTTACCCCTTTCTGTTTTTTCCATTCTCGCTTTCCTGTTTCTTATGTATCACTTTCCTTCTTTCCATATTTGACACCTTTCTGTTTTCCATTCCACGCTTTCCTGTTTCATACGTATATCACTTTCCTGTTTTCCATATTTAACACCTTTCTGTTTTTTCCATTCCACGCTTTCCTGTTTCATACGTATCACTTTCCTGCTTTCCATATTTAACACCTTTCTGTTTTTCCATTCCACGTTGTCCTGTTTCTTATGTGTCACTTTCCTGCTTTCCATATTTCACACCTTTCTGTCTTTCCATTCCACGTGTTCCTGTTTCTTATCTTACGCTTTCCTGTTTTCCATATTTCACCCCTTTCTGTTTTCCTGTTTCATACATATCACTTTCCTGTTTTCCATATTTCACACCTTTCTGTTTACCATTCCACGCTTTCCTGTTTCATACGTATCACTTTCCTGCTTTCCATATTTCACACCTTTCTGTTTACCATTCCACGCTTTCCTGTTTCATATCGTATCACTTTCCTGCTTTCCATATTTCACACCTTTCTGTTTTCCATTCCACGCTTTCCTGTTTCATATGTAACACTTTCCAATTCCTGTTTCATACTTTCCAGTCTCATCTTTTCACCTTTCCTGCTTTGTATGTCAGACAGGATAGCCTAGTGGTTAGAACACTGCGCTCGCAATCTGACAACCCGGGTTCGAATCCCGTTCAAGGAGATATTTTCCCCTGGAGTTAACATCAGTGCAGACTCCTCCACTCTCCCCAAAAGTCCTTCGGATGAGACTATAAACCGAGGTACCGTGTGCGAACGCACGCATAACATCTTGCGCGCACGTTAAATCCTGCTCCGCTTTTCGTAAGATCACGCCATTGTGTGCCGGTGGGAACAGATGACAGAATTTACAAAACCGCATACACACGGGGACTGGATGTAAAAAAAAGCACATAAGTGTTTATTCCATTATCCTCGATATAAAAGGAATAAAAGAAAAGAAAAAAAGAAAAAAAAGACTGGTTTTTTTCTATTCTCTCTTCTTCTTCTCCGTCGAACGCTCACACAGCAATTGTTCATGTCTTTCCTAATTTATGAGCGAAAATGCGTCACGCTGCCGTTAAGCGCCTGACAAGTCAGGCCCAGCGCATCCGACTTCGGCGTGGGAGAAAATTTGCTACCTATTAAGTTTGTTCTTGTTGGTTTGTTTGGATTTTGTTTGGGTTTTTTTGGGGGGGAAATAAGATAAAATAAATCTTTTATAGGGCGAAAAAAATGTGCCAAAAAGAACGGACCGAGAAAAGCAAGAAACATACACAAAACGGGCCGATTGGTCTTCATTTTTACCAACCAACCCACCAACCAACCCACCAACCAACCAACCAGCCAACCAAGAACGGGTATGACGGGAAAGAAAAGGAAGAAAAAGGTAGAAACAAAGAAAGAAAGAGAGAGAGAGAGAGGGGGATAGAAAAGAGGAACATTCCTAACACACTGCCGGAACTTACGTCCAGCGGCCACGATAATGGGACTGCTGAAGACGATGCCTGCCGGATTTTGTGCCAGACAGGTATAGGCTCCCACGTCCTCC
>CM054159.1:40110634-40115634 GCA_028751875.1 Rapana venosa | reverse complement strand
GAAGAAGAAGAAAGAAGAAGAAGAAGAAAAGAAGGAAAGAGGAGAGGAGGAGGAGAGAAGAATTGCCAAGAAGAAGAAGAATTGCGAAGAAGAGAATGCGAGAAGAAGAATTGCGAAGAAGAAAAGAAGAAGAAGAAGAAGAAGAAGGAGGAGGAGGAGGAGGAGGAGGAGGAGGAGGGAGGAGGAAGGAGGAGAGGTGGAGGAGGAGGAAAGAGGAGGAGGGGAGAAGGAGGAGGAGGAGAAGGAGGAGGAGGAGGAGAAGGAGGAGGAGGAGGAGGAGGAGGAGAAGAATTGCGGAAGAAGAAGAAGAATTGCGAAGAATTGCGAAAAATTTGCGAAGAATTGCGAAGAAGAAGAAGAGGAAGAAGGAGGAGGAGGGGGAAAGGAGGAGGAGGAGGAGGAGGAAGAGGAGGGGGAGGAAGGAGGAGGAGGAGGGGGAGAAGGAGAAGGAGAAGAAGAAGAAGAGAAGAATTGCGAAGAATTTGCGAAGAAGAAGAAGACAAGTTACAATGAACAGTTTTTACAAATTCAAATGTATACACACACGCGCGCGCGCACACACAAGCACACACACACGCACACAACACACACACGCGCGCGCGCGCGCACACACACACGCACACACACACGCACACACACACAACAACCCCCCCCCACACAAACACACACACAACAACAAACCCCCCCACACACACACACACACCACACAACATCCCCACCCCCCACCCCACCCCACACACACACACCCCGCACCTCCCTCCCCCCACCCCCCACCCCACCCCCACCCCCACTCCAGTAGTCCCTGTCTCTCTGCAGTACCCGGTACACCTCATCACGGGGTATTCGCAGATGAAGGCCAGTGCTTCAGCCCGCCCACCCACGTCCACCCGTAACCGTTCCTCTGCACTGAAAACAGCAGCCACCTGATCTGTTAGTGCTGGTGGTGGTGGGTGGTGGTGGGGTTGGTGGGGGGTGGGGGTGGGGGGTGGTGGAGGGGGAGGAGTGGGGGGGGGGGTTGGTGGTTGGTGGGGGTGGGTGGTGGTGGTGGGTGATGGAGGTGGGGGGGGTTGGTGGTGGGTGGATGGTGGTGGGGGGGAAGGAGGGGGGAGTGGTGGTGGTGGTGGTGGTGGGTGGAGGTGGTTGGTGGTGGTGGTCATGGTGGGGGGGGGGGGGGGGGGAGGAGTGAGGGGGTGGGGGTGGTGGTGGTGGTGGTGGGGGTGGTGGTGGTGGTGGTGGTGGGGTGGGTGGTTTGGTGGAGGGGGTTTGGTGGTGGGGGGTGGTGGTGGTGGTGGTGGTCATGGTGGGGGGGGGGGGGGGGGGGGAGTGAGGGGGTGGTGGTGGAGGTGGTGGTGGTTTTTGGGTGGTGGTGGGGTGGTGGTGGTCATGGTGGGGGGGGGAGGAGTGAGGGGGGGGTGGTGGTGGTGGTGGTGGTGGTGGTGGTGGTGGTGGTGGGGTGGGGGGTGGGGTGGAGGGGGTGGTGGTGGTGGTGGTGGTGGTGGTGGTGGGGGTGGAGGTGGTAGTGGTGGTGGTGGTGGTGGTGGTGGTGGTGGTGGTCATGGTGGGGGGGGGGAGTGAGGGGGTGGTGGGTGGTGGTGGTGGTGGTGGTGGTGGGGTGGGGGTGGGGTGGGGTGGTGGTGGTGGTGGTGGTGGTGGTGGTGGGGTGGTTGGTGGTGGGGTGGTGGTGGTGGTGGTGGTGGTCATGGTGGGGGGGGGGGGGTGAGGGGGTGTGGTGGTGGTGGTGGTGGTGGTGGTGGTGGGGGTGGGGGGGGGGTGGGGTGGAGGTGGTGGGGGAAGGTGGTGGTGGTGGTGGTGGTGGTGGGGTGGGGTGGGGGTGGGGTGGAGGGGTGGTGGTGGTGGTGGTGGTGGTGGTGGTGGTGGTGGTGGTGGGGGTGGGGTGGAGGTGGAGGTGGTGGGGGTTTGGTGGTGTGGAGGTGGTGGTGGGGTGGGGGGTGGGGGGTGGGGTGGTGGTGGTGGTGGAGGTGGTGGTGGTGGTGGTGGTGGTGGGGGTGGGGGGTGGGGTGGAGGTGGTGGTGGTGGTGGTGGTGGTGGTGGTGGTGGGGTGGGGTGGAGGTGGAGGTGGTGGTGGTGGTGGTGGTGGAGGTGGTGGTGGGGTGGGGGGTGGGGTGGGGTGGAGGTGGAGGTGGTGGTGGTGGTGGTGGTGGTGGGGTGGGGGGTGGGGTGGGGTGGAGGTGGTGGTGGTGGTGGTGGTGGAGGTGGTGGTGGGGTGGGGGGTGGGGTGGGGTGGAGGTGGTGGTGGTGGTGGTGGTGGAGTGGTGGTGGTGGGGTGGGGGGGGGTGATGGTGGTGGTGGTAGCGATGGTGGTTGTGGGGATAGTAACAGTTGTTGTGTAATGTAATGAGTTGCATTGTAATGTGTTATGTTATGCCCTGTTGTACTGTAATATACTGTATTGTATTGTACTGTTTTTACTATGTGGTGTAGTGTACTGTACTGTCGAATAGTGTTGTCCATTATATTGCACTGTATTGTATTGCATTGTATTGTTTTGTATTTTTGCTATGTATTGTAGGGTATTACACTGCATTATATTGCATTGTATTGTAATGTATTGTATTGTTTTGCATTGTATATTTGCTATGTATTCTAGGGCATTACACTTCACTGTAATATATTGTATTGTTATGTAATGTGTTGTATTGCACTGTATTGTATTTTCGCTATGTATTCTAGTACATTACACTCCATTGTATTGTTTTGTAATGCATTGTATTGTTTTGTTGTGTGGAATGGTGTACGGAAGTGTAGTGTAGTGCATCACATTGCATTGTAGGCTCTTGCATTATATTGTACTGTATTGTATTGTATTGTATTGTATTGTATTGCACTGCATTGTAGTGTGGTTTGGTTTTGTGTGGTTTTGTGTGGTGTGGTTTGTGGTGTAGTGTAGTGTGGTGTGGTGTGGTGTGGTGTGGTGTGGTGTGGTGTGGTGTGGTGTGGTGTAGTGTAGTGTAGTGTAGTGTAGTGTGTAGTGTAGTGTAGTGTAGTGTAGTGTAGTGTAGTGTAGTGAGCCGAGGACCGAGATGGATGGAGGAGGCTTACCACGGCATCGTCTTTCGTGACTCCCCCACGACCGCCAAGGTCACGGGACTGATGATGATGATGATGATGATGATGATGATGATGATGATGATGATGATGATGAGTGTGGTGTAGTGTAGTGTAGTGTAGTGTAGTGTAGTGTAGTGTAGTGTAGTGTAGTGTAGTGTGGAGTGGTGTGGTGTGATGTAGTGTAGTGTGGAGTGGTGTGGTGTGGTGTGGTGTGGTGTGGTGTGGTGTGGTGTGGTGTGGTGTGGTGTGGTGTATTGTAGTGTAGTGTGCTGTACTGTAGTATAGTGTAGTGTAGTATAGTGTAGTGTAGTATAGTGTAGTGTAGTGTGGTGTGTGGTGTGGTGTGGTGCGGTGTAGTATAGCGTTAGTGTGGTGTAGTGTAGTGCAGTGTGGTGTGGTATAGTGTAGTGTGGTGTACTGTAGTATAGTGTAGTGTAGTAGAGTGGAGTGGAGTGGAGTGGAGTGGAGTGGAGTGGAGTGGAGTGGAGTGGAGTGGAGTGGAGTGGAGTGGAGTGGAGTGGAGTGCATTACATTGCATGTATATTGTAAAACGAAACAAAAATAAGAAGGCCGCTATCTATTTTCCCAACAAACCAATCACCTAGTCCCCCTGTTAATAAACCAACCATCCAACCATATTCACTCACTGAAACACACACACACACAGGTACACACACACACACTAACACACCACACACACACAAACACACCACACACACACACACACACACAAACACACACACACACAAACACACACACATACACACAAACACACACACACACAAACACACACACAAACAACACACACAAAACCCCACTCCTTTCCACACACACACACACACACACACACACACACACACACACAAAACACAAACCCTACCGGAATATTGATACACCAGATGGGCCTCGCTGAACTGATTAGCCAGCTCGCGCTCTTTGGCAGGGTCGATAACCCAGTAGGCATCTTCAGCGGACATGGAATCCCCATCCCCCCTCCACTCCCTCCCTCCTTCCTTCAAGTCCACGCCACTTGTGTACCACTGGCTCAGTCTGTAAGGTATGGTAGACAGACAAAGACAATCTGTGCATTAATTTTGTTGTTGTTGTTGTTGTTGTTGTTGTTGAAACAGTTTATTTTTCAAGAAAAGTGTCAGCGGAAAAATACAACCATACTTTGAGAGGACAACAAAGCAAACATCATCATAGTCATGTCGTGTGTGTGTGTGTGTGTTCTTTCTTTTTTTTCTTTCTTTTATTCTTTTATGGGGACGGGATAGCTCAGTGGTCGGAGCACTCGCTTTTCCCCAGCCAAGTTAAGCAGCGTCGAGCGTGGTTACCAGTTGGATGGGTGACCGTTTGCGCGCCTTGGCTTCAGTACAGTTCCCCCCAGTTCACCCAGCTGTAAATGGGTACCTGCCCTCTTTAGGGTCAGGGAAGGTAACGCAGCGAGGGAGATGAGATGGGCGCCGCCCTCAATATGCTGGCCCCTAGAGAAGTGAGGCCTCTGACGCCTCGCTCCCCTACGACCTTATAGGTTATGGGACTCCTTTACCTCCTTTACCTATTCTTTTATAGCGAGGATAATGGAATAAACACTCATGTGCTTTTTTTTTACATCCAGTCCCCGTGTGTATGCGGTTTTGTAAATTTTGTCTCACAATCATTGTGTGTGTGTGTGTTGTGTGTGTGTGTGTGTGTGTGAAGTCAAGTCAAGTCAAGTCAAAGCAAAATGATCTTTATTGAGGGTAAAAGATAAAGCTTATACTTTTTTCAGCCTGCCCTCACACACACACACACACACACACACACACACACACACACACACACACACACACACACACACACCACACACACACGAAAGAAAATCAAGAAAATTGACATATAAAAGCAATCCAAATACAATGTTCACACATGTTGAAAACAAAATCTAT
>CM054159.1:40085634-40100634 GCA_028751875.1 Rapana venosa | reverse complement strand
AGAAAGAGAGAGAGAGAGAGAGAGAGAGAGAGGAGAAGAGAGAGAGAGAGAGAGAGAGAGAGAGAGAGAGAGAGATCTACTCTTTGTGTGTGAGTGTGCGTGGGCGTCCCTACATGCATGCGCGCTCGTGTGTGTAATAAATAGTAATAACAAAGGAAATAGTATTCTTAACATGAACAAATCAAGAACAGAAATTTTTTTTTTTAATTGAAACTAAAAAATGACTACAATAACTACAATAAGTGCGCTATAGGACTTAACAATAAACCCTTAGCAGTCTGAAAGCAGTGTCAGTGTTGCTGTCATTAGCATCGTCATCATCAGCGCCATCGTCGTTGTCATTGTTGCTGTCATTAGCATCGTCATCATCAGTGCCAGTGTTGCTGTCATTAGCATCGTCATCATCAGTGCCATTGTTGCTGTCATTAGCATCGTCATCAGTGCCATTGTTGCTGTCATTAGCATCGTCATCATCAGTGCCACTGGTGCTGTCATTAGCATCGTCACAATCAGTGCCATTGTTGCTGTCATTAGCATCGTCATCAGTGCCATTGTTGCTGTCATTAGCATCGTCATCAGTGCCATTGTTGCTGTCATTAGCATCGTCATCAGTGCCATTGTTGCTGTCATTAGCATCGTCATCAGTGCCATCGTCGTTGCCATTGTTGCTGTCATTAGCATCGTCATCAGTGCCATTGTTGCTGTCATTAGCATCGTCATCAGTGCCATTGTTGCTGTCATTAGCATCGTCATCAGTGCCATTGTTGCTGTCATTAGCATCGTCATCAGTGTCATTGTTGCTGTCATTAGCATCGACATCAGTGCCATCATCGTTGTCATTGTTGCTGTCATTAGCATCGTCATCAGTGCCATCGTCGTTGTCATTGCTGCTGTCATTAGCATCGTCATCAGTGTCATTGCTGCTGTCATTAGCATCGTCATCAGTGCCATCGTCGTTGTCATTGCTGCTGTCATTAGCATCGTCATCAGTGTCATTGCTGCTGTCATTAGCATCGTCATCAGTGCCATCGTCGTTGTCATTGCTGCTGTCATTAGCATCGTCATCAGTGTCATTGCTGCTGTCATTAGCATCGTCATCAGTGCCATCGTCGTTGTCATTGTGCTGTCATTAGCATCGTCATCAGTGCCATCGTCGTTGTCATTGTTGCTGTCATAAGTATTCATGTCGTCGTCGTCCTTGTCGCCGTTGTTGTCGTCGTTGTCATAATTTTCATACTTCTTTTTCTTCATACTGTCTTCGTTGCTGTTGTCGTCGTCATCGTCATAATATTAACTTTTTTTTTTTATTCAGGTTTGGGTGGGGGGGGGGGGTTGGGGGGGGGGGGGGTTGGGTTGTTTTTTTTGTTTTTTTTGGGGGGGGGGTTGTAATTCTTTTTCTTCTTCCTCTTTGCAGTTCCTAGGTAAATCCTCACAATTCTTCTTGCTCTTCTTCTTCTTCTTCGAAATTCTTCTTCTTTGCAGTTCCTACGTAAATCCTCACAATTCTTCTTGCTCTTCTTCTTCTTCTTCGAAATTCTTCTCTTCCTTCTTCTTGTCGTCGTTTTCTTCCTCTTCTCCCTTCTCATATTTCTTCTCACCCGCTCCCTTTTCTTCTTTTTGATCGTCATCTTCTTCGTCGTCATCTTCTTCTTCATCATCATCATTATCTTCTTCTTCCTCTTCTTCTTTTTCTTATTCGTCTTCTTCTTCCTCCTCTTCTTCTTTTTCTTCTTCTTCTTCTGTTCTTCTTCTTCTTCCTCTTCTTCTCTTCTTCTTCGTCTTCCTCCTCCACCTCTTCTTCCTCTTCTTCTTATTCTTTTTCTTCTTCTTCTCCACATTCTTTACAATTCTTCACATTTCTTCTTCATATTTTTTCTTTGCAATTCCTCTCCTTTGCAATTCCTCTTCTTCGCAATTCTTCTTCTTCGCAAATTTTTCTTTTCCTCCGTTTCGAAATTCTTCTATTCTTCTTGGCAATTCTTCTTCACCATTCTTCTTCTTGCTAATTCTTTATGTGCAGCTCTTTTGTTATTCTACTTCTTCGCAACTCTAAATTTACTGTTCTTCTTCTTCACAATTCGTCTTCTTTGTTCTGTTAGAATCGAAGGGTTTTAAGGCTGTACATCTCTATTGGGTTTGTTCTTGGCCCATCTTGTTATTCTGTGGTTTCATTTACCTTAGTACATTACGATGCTATACAATGCAGCACAATACAACGCAATACTTTACAATCCAATGCAATACAAAACAAAGCAATACAGTGCAATACAATTCAATATAATGCAATACAATGCAATACATTTTTTAAACATTTTTTTAAAGTAAAAGTGTTCCCATAACCTATGCGGTGGTAGGGGAGCGAGGCATCAGAACCTCAACTTCCTTAGAGGCCAGCATATTGAGGGCGGCGCCCATCTCCTCTCCCTTCGCTGCTTTACCTTCCCTGACCCTAAAGAGGGCAGGTACCCGTTTACAGCTGGATGAACTGGGGGACTGTACTGAAGCCAAGGCGCGCGAACGGTCACCCATCCAAGAGGTAACCACGCTCAACGCTCCATTACTTTAAGCTGAGGAGGCAAGTGCTCTGACCACTGAGCTATCCTGTTGATAATAATATATTATGATACGTCACAATACGATATAAAAGGAGACATCACAAAGACTACAACAAAAGACATTAGGTACATCAGTGGTCTTGTGGTAATGCACCTGCCTAGAAAGTTAAAAGTCCGGGTTTGAACTGTACGGTGGTTTGAACCCCGGTTCGTGCCCGAAACTTTTACCCCCATCTACTAAACCGTGTGTGGTGGTCTGTGTAACACGTATTTAGTGCACGTAAAAGAACCCATGGCAACAAGAGATTTGTTCTTCGCAAAATTTCCATGGTAAAAAAGCCACTCTAGTAAGGAAAAAGATACACATACAGACAGGAAAAGCAAAAAACAAAAAACGGGGGTGGCGCTGCTCTTGTGGAGATGTGCTCTCACCTGAGAGACAGCAGCCCGAATTTCGCGCAGAGAAATCTGCTCTGACTTGAAGTGGTATACAATGCAATACTATATCACAACACAGGACCATAGCATGCAATCTTAATCAAAGCTAAACAAGACACACAAGACAACACAACACGAACACAACACATGACAAGACATTACGAACAAGACAACACATTTCGAACAAGACAACACGAACAAGACAACACATTACGAACAAGACAACACAACACAAGACAACAACAACATGAATACGACAACACAACACGACTATGACAACACAACACGACTATGACAACACAACACGACTATGACAACACAACACGACTATGACAACATGGCATGAACAAGACAACACAAGACAACATGAATAAGACAACACAACACGAACAAGAAAACAAGACAACACGAAAAAGACAACACAACTAAGACAACATGAACAAGACAATACAACATGAACAAGACAATACAACATGAACAAAACAACACGACTAAGACAACATGACATGAACAACACGACTAAGACAACATGAACAAGACAACACGACTAAGACAACATGACAAGAACAAGACCACACAAGACAACACAACTAAGACAACATGACATGAACAAGACCACACAAGACAACACAACTAAGACAACATGACATGAACAAGACCACACAATACAACATGAACAAGACAACACGACTAAGACAACATGACATGAACAACACGACTAAGACAACATGAACAAGACAACACGACTAAGACAACATGACAAGAACAAGACCACACAACACCACACAACTAAGACAACATGACATGAACAAGACCACACAAGACAACACAACTAAGACAACATGACATGAACAAGACCACACAAGACAACATGAACAAGACAATACAACACGAACAACACAACACGACTAAGACAACATGACAAGAACAAGACCACACAAGACAACATGAACAAGACAACACGACTAAGACAACATGACAAGAACAAGACCACACAAGACAACATGAACAAGACAACACGACTAAGACAACATGACATGAACAAGACAACCAACTAAGACAACATAACATGAACAAGACAACATGAACAAGACAACCAACTAAGACAACACGACTAAGACAACATGACATGAATAAGACCACACAAGACAACACGACATGAACAAGACAACACATCTAAGACAACATGACATGAACAAGACCACAACAAGACCAAGACAACACTGACCAAAGGTATAAGTGACTTGAGAGTGGGCAGGGAAAGAGCTGGCGAAGATGACCAGTACAACTGAAAATAGCCAGCGTTCCATGTCTTCCTGTGGTCATTTCTGAAAAAAATAAAAGACAAAATAAAAGACAAAGTGTTCGTGTGATGGGAGGGGAGGGGGAGGGGGGGGGGCGCAAGCAAACAGACAGACATCTAGCGCACACGTTCAATCCTGTTCCGCTTTTCGTAAGAGTATGCCATTGTGTGCCGGTGGGAACAGATGGCAGAATTTACAAATCCGCATACACACGGGGACTGGATGTTAAAAAAAAGTACATAAGTGCTTATTCCATTATCCTCGATATTTAAAAAAAATCTGAGCGCTTTGATTTGTTGCTTTACAAGATTCAGCGCTACATAAATTCCATACATTATTATCATTATTATTAAAGAGCATTGGATTTTTTGTTCTACTGATAATGCAAGTCCATTTTCTGTCAGAGAATCGTGAAGCTTGTCAAGCTCTCAAATTGGTATACTTTCCTGGTATAATTCATAGACTCTAGCTTGGAGTCTTCTGTTTCATAGTAACTCCCATCCACAAACAGTAATGTTTTCAATGTCATCTGCATACTTAACACAGAAGAAGAAGAAGAAGAAGAAGAAGAAGAAGAAGAAGAAGAAGAAGAAGAAGAAGAAGAAGAAGAAGAAGAAGAAGAATCATCATCATCATCATTATCATCATCATCATCGTAATCATAATTATCATAATTATAATAATGGGTGGCGCTGCTCTTGTGGCAACGCGCTCTCCTCGGGGAGAGCAGCCCGAATTTCACGCGGAGAAATATGCGTGACTTTAAGTGGTATGAAAATGAAATGCAGTGAAATAAAAACTAGCAGTGATTCTTCGGATAATTCCTTTTCATCAGACCAGCTTACAAGACATTAAATAAGTTTGGAGAGATGACTGAACCTTGGGGTAAGTCTGTTTCGAGTGGTCTAGGGTTTGAGTAGGTACTATCTATCCATGTTTGTAGATATCTGTTGCAAAACACACACACACACACACACACACACACACACAAACACACACACACAGAAGTAAAATGCCACATGCTATAGTGTACATCAATTTGAGCCAAAGAGGTGATTATAACTGATGTTTGCTTGTTTTGTTGTTGTGTCAAATATGTCTACTTGACTTAAATGGCAATAAAATATTCTGAATCTGAATCTGAATCTGAATCTCACACACACACACACACACATACACACACACACACACACACACACACAAACACACACACACACACACACACACACACACACACACAACTCAACTAGTTATAGATATGATCTGTAAAGCCAAGGTTTTCCAGTTTATATGAAAGACGACAGTGCCTTACCTTTTCTCAAATCAAAGAATGTAGCCAAAATATTGTTTCGTCTAAGCAAACTGTTCTTTTATTTGTGTTGTGCGTTCGACTGCAATGATCAGTTGTGCATCTTTCTTTTCTGAAACCTGCTTGATTTACAGAATTGTTTATATCATTATTTTTCACAGTGATGAACGACTCTTAGTGATTTTTTTTTTGCATGAGTATAAGTATGTTAAGGCAATTGGACGATAGCCGGTTTTGTCTGTTCTGAGGTTTCCTTGTTTGTGCAGTGGAACAACTATGGAGTGTTTCCAGAGTTGAGGGATTCTGCCCTCTTCCCAACATTTTCAAAACCAGTGAAGAAAATGGAATAAATGTTGTGGTAAGTGTTGCAGCATTCCGTATTAAATTCTATCAAGACCCATTGATGCTTCATTGCCATTCTTTTAATTCTTCTAGAGTAATAAGAGCATTATGAGAATGGTGATTTAAGGGATCTGGATCCCTACTATGTCTTTTTTTCAGTCTGACTAAACATTCTGCTTTCTTTCTGACAATCTTTTGTTACAACGATTTGTTGCAAACAAGTCAGCAAATGTTCAGCCTTTTCAAAATTTGACGGCAAGTCACAGTGGTCTAACCTGATAGCGCGTTGTGGTGAATCTATTCCATTGTTCGTTGCTTTCAGTTCTTTCCAGACTTTTGGAAGATCTTTATGGTTAGTTATGTCATTCGCGCAGTTCGAAGACCAATATTGTGCTTTAGCTTGTGCATACATATACTCTGTTAGCTTTATTCTTGGCCACTTTGGACAAAAAAACTTGAACAGTCTTAGGTTCAATTCCACCCCAACACACACTCTCTCTCTCTCTCTCTCTCTCTCTTTTTTTTATTAAGTTTGGTTGTGTTATTTTTCTTGGCTTTGTTGTTGCTCTTGTTCTTGTTGTTTGTCTGTTTTTCTCTTTTTTATCATCTTTTGTTGGTTTGGTTTTTCCTTCTCTTTTGTTTGTTTGTTTGTTTTGGTTAGGGTTTTTGGGGGGTGGGGGTAGGGGTGGGGTATTCTTAGGATTTTCTTTTAATTGCTTGCTTTGGGGGGGGGGGGGGGAGGGTTGTTGGGGGGGAGCTATTTTGAAAAGGGTTATTTCCCCTTGATTTTTATTGCGAGACTGTATAAGTATTGGGTTATTATTATTAAGATGTATCCCTAACGGGCGGGGACTGGATGTAAAAAAGCACATGTGTGCTTATTCATTATCCTCGAAATAAAAGAATTTGTCATTCTCTCTCTCTCTCTCTCTCCTCTCTCTCTCTCTCTCTCTCCTCTCTCTCTCTCTCTCTCTCTCTCTGTGTCTGTCATTATATATATATATATATATATATATATATATATATATATATATATCCCTAAGGGCGAGGACTGGATGTAAAAAAGCACATGGGTGCTTATTCATTATCCTCGAAATAAAAGAATTTGTTATTGTCATTGTCTATTTTTAGTCGACTTTTCCTTGAGATACGTTGGTTTTCCTGTTTTCATCAAGGAATAGACTTGGATTTAGTAGCAACACACACACAGCATATTTGAATAGTGAATATAAGCTAACAGTATCCTGAAGCACAAGAAGTATGTACGTGAAATGACGATAATAGCTTGGAAAACTTGATCCAGACTGTTTAGTTTGTAGCCTTTTGGAGCCTCTCCTCGGGCAGATCTACAAGGAGAGTTTTCTTCATATCAAAATTACAGAGTTATAGGAATATGATCACTATTGGGATTGTCATCTATAGTGTTGTTCCAGTTGTAGATTGGTGTTAGATCTGGAGACACTAATGCTAGATCCCTAACAGAAGGTTTATGAAAGGCTTGACCTAGTAGTTCTTCAGTTTAACGTCCTTCCACTAAATAGTGATATCAGTCGGGAAAGTGTGTGTGTGTGTGTGTGTGTGTGTGCCTATCTGAATGACTCTCTACATTACGGAGATGTAGAGAAGAATCGGCAACATTTTCAATGAAATGATTTCTAAAAATAGAATGACAATCTTTTTCCCCCCCAAATTACGAACGAGCATAAAAATCTTCTACAACAATTTTAGAAGACTTTGAATCTAATCAGTGTCGGGATCGTTAGGTCCCTGTGGTAGATAAATAAAATAAATGACATGGAGACAGTAAACTGAGATGAATTTATTGAGACTGTCAGCACAAGAAATATATGCCAGGAATACTTTATGGAATAGGTGTATATCATACCTTCATATCTGTAAATAGATGCCTATTTTCCCGTTGGTATCTTCCTTTTGATGAATTAGAGGATAACGATGATGACTTGTTATAAGCAGCTTTCCTTTTTTTGCTTTTAATGACTGAAGAGCTTGGATGTGATATGCATTATGTTCAAGATTTAGCTCCAAATGTTTCATCATTAGGCTTAGTAGCAATACAGCGACAGTTTACTGATATCGGTTAAAGTGGGAAGACGTTAAAACTGAAGAAAGAGTTTCATTTAATGAGTCTCCCCAGCTGATCTCTGAAGTCGGAATATGGCTATCTATATGGCGAGGTACTGAAAAACAGTCATACGCGCAAACTTCTCATTCAGTGAGCAATTTCAATCTCACAGTCATTCCCAGGTGGGATGAGTGAGTCAGAGTGCACATTCTGGGTGACTGACCCCCAGAGTGTTAAGCTGGGGAACGCAATACAACTGACTTCAGATGGTCAAAAAATCAATCTTAGCCAAAAGGAAGATTTAAAAAAAAATACACTGAAGTAATAATGAAAAAGCATTTATACAAAAAACCAATTTCAAACCAAAAATCCAAAAGATAATCCCAAATGACTGATCTAACATATGTAATAACAACAAGAAGAGCACTGTAGATCTAGCTCTTTAGTGATCGACTATGACTCTCTGACTAGGAGGCTTGACTCGCACAGTCCTTATGTGCTGCAGCCCTGGGGGCTGGTTGGCCTTTGGAGAACATCTCCAACGCTGACTGTCCTTATGCCCACTTGGCCGGGAGAGTGGGGATGTACTGTGGGCAAGGCATCTCCTCTATAATCAAATTTCTGCCCAATTTACGAAACAGCAGCTGCCTCCTCTGCTGTTTTTGGAGGTCATCGTCGAAAACGACGGACTAACATACACACAGCAGTTAAGTCCACAGTCAAAAGGATATCAATGGTGGAGGGAATGCTCACACAGAATATCCAATCAGCTCATGACTCGTGCATCACTCTCGTGTTTAAGCGGGGCTGGCACAGTTGCTTCAAGAATTATGTACTATTTTTAGGGTGGCCTTCGGTGACTTACAACCACAGTCCCTAAATCACATAACTCCGCTGCGACTATAATAATTATATTCTCAAACGAATAAAGAAGGAATGTTCAGCAGCAGATCTGCGACGTTCGCGGCAAGAAAAAAAAACAAATAAAATTTTTAAAATGTTGTTGTGTGCACAATGGCAACAAGTTTGACGCAATAGATTAAGTAGCAGGGTGGTTAAGACGTTTGCCTGCCAACAAGTAAACCGTGAGGTTCTGGGTTCGATTCCCAGCCTCGCCCTTTCTTCCCAGTTTGACCAAACAAATCGAACTGAATGTCAAAGTCCTACGGATGAGACTATAAACCGAGGCCACGTGTGCGAACGCATGCAGAACATTTGCGCACACGTGAAATCCTATTCCGTTATTCGAAAGAGTAGGCCATTGTGTGCCGGTGGGAACAGATGACAAAATTTACAAAACCGCATACACACGGGGACTGGATGTAAAAAAGCACACGAGTGCTTATTCCAATATCCTCGATATAAAATTTTTTAAAAGCGCTTTGATTTGTTGCTTTACAAGATTCAGCGCTATATGAATTCCGTACAGTATTATTATTATTATTATTATTAAAACATCGGCTAGGCTAGTCCCTCCCCAGAACGTCATAATTATCGGCTGATCTAGGCGTGGAGAGGGAGGGGGGGAGGGGGGTAGCAATGGTTTGTGTATTATATATATATATAGTAGGGTTTGGTCAGGGTGGTTGGTAGCTATGTCTTTCTTAGGGTCTCGGAATGTAGGTTTCGAACTTAGCGTTCTAGGTTGCCTTGCCAGAACTGTTACTCTGTGTGTGTGTGTGTGTGTGTGTGTGTGTGTGTGTGTGTGTGTGTGTGTGTGTGTGTGTGCTTCCTATTGAGGTTGGACGTTTCCATAATATACCAAGGGAAGAAAGAATATGTTCAAAATGCAATATGTCTGTTTTAGGGGATAAATTTCAGTTTGTCATGGAGCGTCCCCACTTCAAACATTTACGACAAGATTTTATTCCCCGACATTTTCTCCAGCCCATGTCCAGTTATAATTTTTGTAGGCTAACGAAATGTAAATCTCGAAAAGTTCTCCTGTCGCTCTCAAAATTCATAAGATTTGCAGGTATTTCTTGAAATTTCAATTGTCTTTCATATGTGTAGATTATGTCTTTTAAAGAAATGTGTATACTTTAAAATAGTATTGAGTCATTAACACTGTTTGCATATCATTATGCGATGAACTCTTGCTTTTCAGTCACTGTTAGTATTCACATTATTTTGGGTGTATTGCTGTTAGGTTTATTCTCCTGTTCAATTTGTAATCCTCCATACCCCAAAGGGGGTGAAAGGAATTAAAATCTTGAATCTTGTCTTTCTTAGGGTCTCCGAATGTAGGTTTTGAACTTGGCGTTCTAGGTTGCCTGCCAAAATGGCTGCTGCATGTATGTGTATGAGTGGGGAGGGAGGGGGGAATGGGGGTGAGTGAGTGAGAGTGTGATGATGATGACGACGATGATGAAGATGGTGGTGGTGCTGATGATGATGGGGGTGACGATGATGATGACGGTGGTGGTGGTAATGATGATGATGATGACGGTGGTGGTGGTAGACAAGCGTTAATTTACATACTTTTTTTCATTTCGCCAGAGGCTACAATAATACAAACCTAAAACAGTACCATAATAATGAGAAGAAGAAGAAGAAGAAGAAGAAGAAGAAGAAGAAAGTCTCCATACAAACGACAGATTTTTGCTAAAATAGTAATGAATAAACCAGACAGACAAACAGACTAAGAGGGAATGAATGAATGAATGAATGAATGAATGAATGATATTTAATATACAAAGATAAAAACTTTCTGCCAAACCAAGTCTGACAATTTATCCTTGTAAGCGCGCACACACACACACACACACACACACACACACACACACACACACACAAAAAGTTTGAATGGTTGAAGGTTTTTATGTGTGTGTGAGGGTGGGGGTAGGGAGGGAAGCAGTTGGTGTGTCTTTTTTTTAATATTTTGTTTTGTCTTCTTTGTTTGTTTTGGTTTGGTTTTTCTTTGTTGCTTGTTTGCTTGTATTATGATGGGTATATTTTCAAGATTTTTGAATTATATGAATTGTATGGTTTAATATTGTTCAGGACTTTTTGTTTTGTTTTTAATTCCATGCATGCATATGTTATTGTCTTTTCTTGTTTGATTTGTATAGTTTATCATTGATTAGGGGTGTGTGTTTTATTCGATGTCTGCATATATATATTATCCTTTTTTTCTTTTTTTTCTTTAGATAGATGGCTTGATGAAAAAAAGCAAATGCACTGCTTATTCAATGTACCATCTGAAAATAAAAGTTTGACTTTGACAAACACACACACACACACACACTACTTGGAAAAGACTACTCCTCCTCCTCCTCCTATTACTGCTGCTACTTCTACTGCCACTGCTTCTGCTACAACTACTACTGCTACCGCTACTACTACTGCTACTACTACTACTACTACTACTGCTACTACTTCTACTACTACTACTACTACTACTGATCATCATCATCATCCTCATCATCATGAAAATAATGGTAAGAAGAAGAAGAGTGATGATAATAATAATAATAATAACAATGATGATGATGATGATGATGATGTTGATGATACACACGCACGCACGAACGCCCCTTCACACCCACCCGCCACCCCCATACACAAGTGTGTCACATACACACACACACACACACGCGCGCGCGCGCGCGCGCGCACAACACACACACACACACACACGCACACAACACACACGCACACACACACGCACACACACACACACAGACAACAAACACACACACACAACACACATACATACACACACACCCACAGCAAAGTTTGTTTTAAACATTCACGGTTAATGGATAAAATAATAAAGGTAGTGCATTCCTAACTCTGGACGTAAAATGAAAGAAAGGCTGCACAGCTTTTGCTGTATGGAAGTCAAAAATGGCCGACAATTAAAGAACGGGCTGACATTTACGTGCTAGACTTCATAACCTTTTAAAATTACCCCTTCATTAATACAAACTTAACACATCTTAATTCAAACCACCAAATACCCAAATCCGAACAACAGAAATAACGCAATAAGATACCAATAAATGAAATCTTTAAAAGGTAGAAAAAGTGTTAAATTATTCTAACAAATTTTCAACGAAAATATTTTGTTCACTTCCGCGTTTCATTTCATTCCTCATCCTAAGTTCACCAATTTGTTGACGCTCGTTTTAACCAAAACTCCGAGACCATTCTTAAATGCAGACGACAAAGTAGTATACCAAAACATGGCAAGGACGTCATTCAACAAAAGAAACGTTCCAACGATGCATTTGAATGAAAGTAGTGGTTTACTTACGAATAAAATCAGGAAATGTACACGAATTTGGTCCAAAAATGGCGGGTCTATGTCATGTCTTCATTTGTATGTAGTTCAATATGGCGCAGCAAAGGTAATCAGCGAGTGTTATCACTAGAACTAGTTCAGAAAAATGGCGTTTGGGGGGAAACTTGTTTAATCTTCCTTTGAACTCAGAAGTAAGGGGCACGTTTTGGATCGGTATGAATGAGAGAGAGAGATTTCTTTTGATTTATCTATTTATTTCTTTATTCTTTTATTTCAAGAATAATGGAATAAGCACTCATGTGCTTTTTTTTTCATGCAGTCCCCGTGTGTATGCACAGAGAGAGAGAGAGGCAGACAGACAGACAAGTGGATAGACAGACAGGCACGCGCGCACACACACACACACCCCTACCCGCCCCACCAGACAGGTAAAATTGAGCACGCGCGCACAATATGTTTCTGTGTGTGTGTGCATGTGCACGCCCGTAAAGTGCGGGCACGTATAGTATACATCTTGCAGTATGTGCGTGCAAAGTTATCATGGAACTACCTTAAAAAAACACACACAAAAAAACTAATAATAACTCATAGACTTAACTAGTTTAGTAACAACACCAAATAACTAATAAACTAATTGAATAGCTAGGGGGGGGGGGGGGGGGGGGGGGGGGGGGGGTATTGTGACGCCAACGGAAACAATGATAACAACAACAACACAACACACACACGAGCGCATGCACGCACACCCACGCACGCACACACACACTCACATACACGCGCGTGTGCGCACGCACACACACACACACACACACACACACAGAGTCCGGATGAGACTATAAACCGAGGTCCCGTGTGCGAACGCACGCAGAACATCTTGCACACACGTTAAATCCTGTTCCGTTTTCGGAAGACTAGGCCATTGTGTGCCGGTGGGAACAGATGACAACTTACAAAATCGCATACACACGGGGACTAGATGTAAAAAAGCACCTCAGTGCTTATTCTATTATCCTCGAAATGAAAGAGTAAATAAGTAAATAGATAAATAAAATAAATCAAACACACCCACATACACACACCACCACCACCACACCACACCACACCAACACAACACAAAACACCACACACGCGCGCGCACACACACACACACACACACACACACACACACACACACACAACTCCATTACAATACCATTACAACTACAAACACAACGCAATAGCAATAACATCACAAACCATTTGATCCGAACACGCTCCCCCCCTACTACACACAAACCCCCACCTCGATACACTATCAGCAAAGCAGACAGGACCGACAGACAGAGAGGGAGACTGTACTGAACTCGCTCTGTGGCTGACATGGTCCGGCGTTATCTTCGCAGCAACCGAGGTGTTTCCCTTCAGTTCAACAATTCTTTATCAGCAAAGCTTTTGTGTCCTGCTGGTAAACGCTTCTCGCGAACTCGTGTATAGTAGAAGAGAAAAGAAAGACAAGACGTTATGTTCAGTCCTCGTGATGGTACGTTATAGCCGAGTGGTTAAAACAGTTCGATTTTTTTGGGGGGGTCAAATCCCACGAGGTCCATGAAATCGTGGGTTCGAATCCCGGCGGCTTCTGGTGAATTAATATTAATAATAATAATAATAATAATAATAATAATAATAATAATAATAATAATAATAATAATGATAATAATGTTTGGAATTTATATAGCGCAAAATCTTGTAAAGCAACAAATCAAAGTGCTCAGATGACAATTTTTTTTTTCCCGAGGATAATGGAATAAGCACTCATGTGCTTTTTTTTTATATCTAGTCCCCGTGGGTATGCGGTTTTGTAAATTTTGTCATCTGTTCCCACCGGCACACAATGGCCTACTCTTTCGAAAATCGGAACAGGATTTAACGTGTGCGCAAGATGTTCTGCATGCGTTCGCACACGGGGACTCGGTTTATAGTCTCATCCGAAGGGCTTAAGAATTAAGAGTAGGGCCGGATTTTTTGACGATCTCCCAGACTAATGCCTTAATTCCTTTCTGTATATTTTATATATATATATATAGGCCTACTACACACATTCACCTTCACTTATCCCGTAGTCGCTTGGACTGTGGGGGGCACCACTGAAGATTTTGCAACCAGCTTCCTCCATCCTGCGCGGTCCTCTGCTTTCCGTAGCAATTCGTTCCTCTCAAATACGCATGCAGAAGATCAAATATGCACGTTTATGGTCCCGTAATTCATGTCAGTATTCGATGGGTTACGGAATCACCACGAACATGCCCAGCATGCAACCTGTGCAGTGGAATGAACTGCTCTGAAGTTTGGAATGTGGCGGCTGAGGCCAGTATAGCGGGCAGACCTCCTGCAGAATGACAAGCACAGGAGAAAGAAGACCAGGCATTTTGGTATCCTTCCCTGTAAGAGAGACAGATTGATTGATTGATTGATTGATAATCTTTATTCCCAAAGGTTCCAGATAAGTACTGATTGATTGATTGACTGATTGATTTATTGATAATCTTTATTCCCAATGGCTCCAGATAAGTACTGATTGATTGGTTGATTGACTGATTGATTGATTGATTGATTGACTGATTGATTGATTGATTGATTTATAATCTTTGTTCCCTAGGGTTCCAGATAGGTACTGACATAGATGTGGTTGTTTTGTTTTTTCATCCGGCTCTTGCCAGATCATTAGTTATGACAACTAATCATTT
>CM054159.1:40048134-40078134 GCA_028751875.1 Rapana venosa | reverse complement strand
GCTCAGAGCACTCGCTTTCCTCCTAGCCAAGGTTAAGCAGCATCGAGCGAGGCTACTAAGTGGATGGGTGACCGTTTGGGCGCCTTGGCTTCAGTACAGTTCCCCCAGCTGTAACTGGGCACCTGTCCTCTTTAGGGTCAGGGAAGGTAAAACAGCAAGGGAGAGGAGATGGGCGCCGCCCTCAATATGCTGGCCCTAGAGAAGTTGAGGTCTCTGATGCCTCGCTCCCCTACGACCAGGTAGGCTATGGGACACCTTTACCTTTTCATAACGTTGTGACGTAGGTCTCCGTCTGTCTTTCAAGTTTGATCCTGGTTGTCCATGTCTGGCCTTTCCATGTTCTAATATATTGGTGGTGTTTCCGAGTCCTGCCGTGTCAGATACAGCTTTACCAGTGACAGTTGTGAGGTTCACGGTAGATGGTTCAAATCCCAGCACTGCCTGAGGATTACGGATGAAGATTTGTTTGTCTCTTTTTTTGGTGCAAACTTACGGGTGGGTGTGCAAGTACCTCAACAACCATGGTGTACACCCAAAGCACTGCAGTGCGGTGACATACATAGGCAAAAATGAAATAGCCATACAATTCAAGACTCAACTCAACTGTTTCCATTGCCCGTGGGCAGGAGCTCCACGCAATGCCACCACCAGAGTTCACCATCTTTCTTTCTGTCTTTGCCGAGTTCTACCATCTCCTGTAGCCCTCCTCCCAGACCACTGATCTCAGTGATGTTGGCGATGTAGGATGTTGGTGGTCTGCCTCTTTTCCTTCTGCCCTCAACTTTACCTTGGAGAACTGTCGTCATCAGTCTGTGTGTTTGTGAAGTGAGGAATTTTTACTTTAAAAAAAAAAGAATATCTGGGTACATTTTCCCCCAGTTCATGTGGCAAAGGTTTAAGGTGACCGTACAGTTGATGAACTTTTAAAATCTGTCAATGTAATGTTGTTTAGTCTTCAAACGTGACAAGGCTATGTTGTAGTCAGCAGATATTGTACACCATTTGTAGTTATAACAGATTTTTCTTTGTATAATTCGGGATGCTCTTTCCATGCAGTCCGTGTTGGCATTAGAGATCTGCCACCCTTTATTTATTCATTTTATTGTCATCAACACTTTGTGTTTTTCAATGAGAGTGGTAGGGCTTTTTTCTACAGAGGGGCTACATTCTTCTTGCTATAGGTCCTATTACATGCATCAACTTTGAGTTGCATACACATGTTGCAGTTCATTGTCTCATCCAAAAGACTATCTCCCAGACCAACCTCTTACAGCTCAATGGGTGGTGAAAATGTCTGGATTCATACAGGAGGTATCAGTCTCATGACCTTCGCTTTCTAAATGGGTGTCTCACTGTTCTGATTTTATTTTCCATGCTCCCATCCATTCATTTATTTTTATTTTCTTTTATTTCGATGATAATGGAATAAGCACTTATGAGCTTTTTTACTTCTAGTCCACGTGTGTATGCGGTTTTGTAAATTTTGTCATCTGTTCCCACTGTGGCACACAATGGCCTACTCTTACGAAAAGCGGAACAGGATTTAATGTGTGCACAAGATGTTCTGCGTGCGTTCGCACACGGGGCCTCGGTTTATAGTCTCATCCGAAGGACTATTGGGGAGAGTGGAGTCTGCACTGATGTTAACTCCAGGGGAAAATATCCCCTTGAACGGGAATCAAACCCGGGTCGTCAGATTGCTAGCGCAACGTTCTAACCACTAGGCTATCCCCCCCCCCCCCCCCCCCCCCCGATTTGAGATTCAATACCACAAGCATCAAATTTGATTAAGCAACAGACAGACGCTATAGCCGAGTGGTTAAGACCGTTTGACTCAATCCCACGGGTCCATGAAGTCGTGGGTTTGAATCTTGGCAGGGTCCGCGAATCAAGGGTGGCGATTTTTACAATCTCCCAGGTCAACTTCAAGCGCAGACCTGCCAGTGTCTCAATTCCCTTCCTGTGTCTAGATAATTATATACATGCAGAGGATCAAATATGCGCATTGGAGTTAACATAATGCATGTCAGCGGGTTACGGAAACACGAATATACCCAGCATACTTCCCCGAAGTCGGAAGGCAGATACCTTCATGTTAGGCAAAAGTGGTTGTACCCGCAAAGTCTAATCACAGGTGAAGCTCAGTGCTCTACCCCCCCCCCCCCCCCCCCCCCCCAAAAAAAAACAAAAAAACAAAAAAAACAACAACAAACAAACCAACACAACCTCTTAAACCATCCCCCAATTTTGTGACTTGTGCAATTTGATTAGTTATAAAAAAATTTAAAAAAAAGGTAAAGGTGTCCCATAACCTATAAGGTCGTAGGGGAGCGAGGCGTCAGAGACCTCACTTCTCTAGGGCCAGCATATTGAGGGAGACGCCCATCTCCTCTCCCTCGCTGCTTTACCTTCCCTGACCCTAAAGAGGGCAGGTACCCATTGACAGCTGGGTGAACTGGGGGAACTGTACTGAAGCCAAGGCGCGCAAACGGTCACCCATCCAGCTGGCAACCACGCTCGACGCTGCTTAACTTGGCTGTGGGGAAAGCGAGTGCTCCGACCACTGAGCTATCCCGTCCCCACTGATTAGTTATAATACACAGAAAAGGGCTTGTCACCAGTTCTATTTCTTATCATTTCATCCATGATATTCTAAGACACAAGAGTTCACAGTTCCACTCAAAGGCTATACAGTTCATGTCATGTGATTTTGGTTGTTTTTATTTATTTTTTAACATTTTATTTTATTCTTTTATATCGAGGATAATGGAATAAGCACTTGTGTGCTTTTTTTACACCCAGTCCCCGTGTGTGTACGGATTTGTGAATTCTGTCATCTGTTCTCACCGGCACACAATGGCCTACTCTTACGAAAAGCAGAACAGGACTTAACGTGAGCGCAAGATGTTCTGCGTGCGTTCGCACACGGGGCCTCGGTTTATAGTCTCATGCGAAGGACTTTTGGGGAGAGTGGAGTCTGCACTGATGTTAACTCCAGGGGACAATATCCCTTTGAACGGGAGGAACCGAACCCGGGTCGTCAGATTGCGAGGGCAATGTTCTAACCGCTAAGCTATCCCGTCCCCCAACGCCAAAATGTTAAACATATAGAGAGCCAGCCTGATTGTGTGATGTTTAATGTGTGTGTGTGTGTGCGTTTGTGGTGTGTGTGTGTGTGGTGTGTGTGTGTGTGTGTGTGTGCGCGCGTGTGTGAGTGTGTGCGAGTGTGTTCCGTCAACTAGAGCTCCGAGGTTCACAAATGGCGAGATTTTGCATTATGTGAACGTTTTTGCCCACCATGAAGGTAGCTGTATGCCACCTTCAGGCATAACGTTCAATTGAATCTGACCACCATGAGTACTTGTCCTCTCAAACAGAAAAACAACAACAACCCACCTTTGTAAATGTGACAAATACGCAGTAAAAAGTATGCACCAAAAAGGAAAAGGTAGGAGATGGGTGGGTGCCTATGAAAGAGTTCACCAGAATGCCAATGTTTACGCTTTATTAGTCTCTCCAGCAGACTTGACTGATATATATATATATATATAAAAAAAAATTTTAAACATTTCTATCACTATTATTTTATGACAGTTTCAACTGTTCCTGCGAATGTGATAGACTTAGCTAAATTAAGATTTTTTTTTTTTTTTTTTTTTTACAAATTTCTATTATCATTCTTTTATGACAGCCCTGGTTGTTTCTTATGAAATGTGATAAACTTGGCAAAATCAAGATAAGATAGTAAGGGATTATAGATGGTGAAAAACATCTTTTTCACCACCAGGACCCTTGAAGATAATTTACCCAGGGGAGCAAATTCAAATCAAGTTGGGCAAAACGGATTAATAAGTCACAGTCTTGTAAGGCCTGCATCAAACCTGTTCTCCTGTATGGCTCGGAGATGTGGGTTTTCACAAAAACCGTCGAACGTTTGTTGAAGAGCTGCGAAAACCGAATGCTATGCTACATGACAAAGATCAAATGGGAAAACAGGATCACGAATGAAGAACTGGAGAATGTGCAAAGTTGATGATCTTAAGTCTGTAGCTAGTACCAATAGACTGCGCTGGTTTGGGCACGTTCAACGGAAAACAGACCACCACATCATAACAAGAGCAATGAACTTCGTAGTGGATGGAAAGAGACCAAAGGGAAGACCTAGCAAGACCTGGGCTGCCTGTATTGCAGATGATCTTAGAGAAAGGGGCATAAATAAGGAGGAAGCTCAAAACAGAGAGAGATGGAGAAGGATCATCAATGTCAAACCTACCTTGGGAGAAACATGACAAAAAGGAAGAAGAAGAAGAAGAAGAGTGTCTTATTTTTTGTGTTATGTTTTGTTTTTCTGAAGTACCCTGGGGAAATGATTTTTCAATTACAATGACAAAGACATAGTTACCTCAATACCTGGTACGTGTGTCTCATCTACCATTTCATTTCGATATATACCAAACCAGGATATTTTCACTTCAACTTGCATGGATATAGCAGCGAGTTGGTGGTTTTTTTCTCCAAAAACACACACTTATGCACCATATTAAACCACACACTGCCTGGGGGACGGGATAGCCTGGTGGTTAGCGTGATGCGCTTGTGATCTGCTGACCCGAGTTCGATTCCTGTTCAAGAGGATTTTTCCTCTGGGGTTAACAACATCAGTGCTGACTCCACTCCCCCTAAAAGTCCTTCGGATGAGACTATAAACCGAGGTCCCATGTGTGAACGCATGCAGAACATCTTGCACACATGTTAAAACCTGTTCCGCTTTTCGGAAGAGTAGGCCATTGCGTGCCGGTGGGAACAGATGACATTTTCAAAACTGCATACACACGGGGACTGGATTTTTTTTTAAAAAGCAGAAGAGTGATTATCATTACTCCATTATCCTCAAAATAAAAATATAAAAAATAAATAAATGCACATGCGCACACACGTTAAAGCTCACAAACACACAGGCATTCAAACACACCACCACTCGACACACACACACCATGGTTTTCATAACATTTTAATTATCTTAAGCTTGGGACAGCTTCTCCATTGGTAAAAAAAGCACAAACAAAAAAATCTTTAAATTAAACACCATAATAAAAGAACACACACACACACCCACCCACACACACACACACAAAGGAACACGACGACTCAAAAACTTGACACCATACTTCTAATGGGGAGCATCAATGGGATCTGACTGCCGTATGAAATGAACGATTAAAAGATAATAAACACATCTACAGACCTCTTAAAGCAACCAAAACAAAACAAAACAAACAAAAAACGTTTTCCAAAAAAATGTCAAAAGTGAACACAAAAGAGCTAAGCAGGTGTCTGGATGTGTGTGTGTGTGTGTGTGTGTGTGTGTGTACGTATGAAATGTTGCTGAAATAAACCACGTGAGCATGAAACCAAAAAAATACTTGGCAGTGTTTAATTAATTAATTAAAACATTTATTCCGGAGAAATTTGAGACTGAGTGCTGTACCATAACACTAGACAAGTGAGACAGAACAAGTGAAGAAGAAAATGGGGGGAACAAAACAAATTGTGTATCGCTGTGATTCATTGATCAGAAACATGAAAAACACACACACAAAAACAAGAACAGTTTCAATTCACACACACACACACATACACACACACAAAAAGCCCAGGGCGTTCTCTGTAATCGCGTCTTTCACAGAGCATGTACATAATACACAAAGTTTTTGATATGTGAGGGATGAATGCACTGAAAATATATCTGCTCATCCAGCGCATGATTCTCATGTTTCGCATACTGGTGACTGGCCTTTCAAATATCTATATGTCTGAATGACAGGTAATCTTAATTCAAAGGTCTACTGATTTAAAAAAAAAAAAAAAAAAAGATTTCCGTGATGTCATAAAACTTTTATACAGTTTCTTAGCCAGCCCAATCGTTTCTTACTAAGGTAACCATTTGTAGCGGATGATATTATGTCAGTAATACCAAAAGTAACTGATTTATAGTATAATTTGTCCAAAATTGTATTCATGCATGTACATTTCTGCTCTGTAGACTGGAATGCAATAATAATAATAATATAATGATGATTAAAGGTATTATCAGCTGGTTTGGCCCAGGCCAAAAGCTGAGTCAGTTATTGATGTCAGCTAATTGCCAAGGCTTACACTAAACATGTTGTTATGTTGTAAAATGTTGTGTCGAGATTGCCTTCAGCCATGACAAGCCCTTAACATAACAACCTGCACTCTCCCTTAGTTAAAGGAGAAAAAAATCCTCTGAAGTCGGAGTATGGCTGCCTATATGGCGAGGTGCTTGAAAAAGAGTCATACACGCAAACTTCTCATCCGGTGTACTTCCTATGTCCCAGTGATTCCCAGGTGGGATGGATGAGTGAGTCAGAGTGTGGCATGTTCTGGGTGACCCCCAGGGTGTAAAGCTGGGGAGCGCACACAACAAAACAACAGCAACAACATCAGCTGATCTTCATCCATGACTAAAGTATATATAGCAGACCCTATCTCTTATCGCCATAATAATAATAACAAACAGAATGAATGAGCCTCCTTCTGATGAAACTATAAATCGAGGTCCCGTGTGCAAACACATGCAGAACGTCTTGCGCACATGTTAAAACCTGTTCCACCTTTCGGAAGAGTAGGCCATTTGTGCCGGTGGGAACGGATGACAAAGTTTACAAAAAAACCCCACAAGAACAAAAGGACTGGATGTAAAAATAGCACACAAGTCCTTATTCCATTATCCTATCCCCCAAAAAAGAGAAAA
This sequence comes from Rapana venosa, assembly GCA_028751875.1. Classification (NCBI taxonomy): domain Eukaryota; kingdom Metazoa; phylum Mollusca; class Gastropoda; order Neogastropoda; family Muricidae; genus Rapana; species Rapana venosa. The sequence continues at coordinate 40,071,359 of CM054159.1, read as the reverse complement.
AAGGAATAAAATCGATGAAAGACCACTTTCACAAAGCATCTTGTCAGAAGCTATTCCCTCATTTGATCAAACTGATAATTTCATAACGAAGGAGCAGTGCAGAAAAAAAAAAATTGTGTGTTCTCAAAAACATTTAGACTTGATCATAGGGATAACTCTTTTAATTCATTTCATCATTTTAATCCCTTACATCACAGTGAAGCACCTGTGTCACAGAGTCAGCGTGTTAAGATCTACCTACCCGTGAACAGATCTTGGAAGCAATATATTCAATATTTGGGGGGGGGGGGGGGGGGGGCGCGCGGGGGCCAATACTTAAGCACAAAAAGCCGACATAAAACATGATGCAAGCAACACGCTTCGTTCAGTTCGTAATGCTGTTTGGATCAGCTGCTGCCACAGCAAATATGGCCATGGAGATTTCTGAAATTCTCAAGCTGGGCCTTTGAGAGGCGAACAAAAAGATTACGAGAGCAGACAACAGTGGTTTGGATGCCAGTTGCCCCTACCTACCACACTGCTAAAGACAGAAAGCTTGTAACGGGAAGATAGCGCAGCTCAACATGTGTACTATACATGTCAATACTTTCCAAGGTTCAACTCCAGTCTCTGCTGGGAACTTTTTTGTTTTTTTTTCCATTTTCGGTTTAGCGGTGGAGGTGAATGGGGAGGATGGGACATTTGTTGGAAGGGGGAGGGGGGGGGGGGGGGGGGTTCTTTCAAAACAATCAACATTGACATGAATCAGGAAAAATGAAGTCAAAAGCTTTGGGGGGGGGAGTTGATTCAGTGATTTTGCTGAAGATACCTTAGTTTGGGTTTAGCTTTTTGTACATTTGTTTTGGTGGTGGACTGAGGGGTTTTGTTTGTTTGTTTGGCTGGTAGATTTGCTTTTTTGTGGGGTTTTTTGGTTGGTTGGGGGTGTGGGGTGGGGGGAAGGGGTTGCTTTGCCTAGGGTTTTCTAAGAAGGGGAGGAGGGGAGGGAGTTATAAATGTTATCATCCATTTGTACCTGTAGATGAAATCTTAAAATAATACTGCATCTGTACAAGGGATAAGATTAACTTGTTTGCTTACATGTGATACATGTAGAACCTTTTTCTTCCTAATTATTCAACTCCACACTATTTTCACACCTGCAGAAAAAAACAACAACTAAGCCAATCAAAATAAAACAAGAGGCTGTAAGCTCATGCAACACTGATAGTATCAAAACCTATACACGTACTATAGCTATTTGCTCGTTATTGCTCTTTAATTTGTGTGTACATGTATCTCAATTAACATTCATGTTTTCTGAATAAAGATCTATTGAAACCCAAACGTATGTACCTCACCCGTTTAGAATACCTTTTGTATAACTTTACCTTCCTAAACCATGTAGAGTTTTACTTACTTTTGAATTTATACATCTTGATTTTTACAGTTTTTTTAAAAAAAACATCAGACTTTGCTACTGCTTTGTTATCACTGTTCTCGTCTGCTTAGAGTCTTGAGAATCCTGTTTCCAGAACTTTGGAATGCTCACCATTTCCTCTTTACTTCGAAGTGTGATGTCAGTGCAGCAAAATGGTGACTGGCCAGAACTGAAGCGCTCAACCAATCGGAAACACCGACAGGAACGACACATGGCTAATTGCAAATTAAAAATCAGGCAGCACAGCTTGAATATTCATGAACTCAAGATGATCGATCAACCGAGTGAGAATCCTGCAATGTTGTGGTCTAGAATCAACACTGCTGATACATCGACCACAGAATCAATGCCCTTGATTTTTCCTTCACCTTTCTACTCAAAGCAGCTATGTGGGGGACGGGATAGCCTAGTGGTTAGAACATTGCGCTCGCATTCTGTCAACCCGGGTTTGATTCCCGTTCAAGGGGATATTTTCCCCCTGGAGTTCACATCAGTGCAGACTCCACTCTCGCCAAAAGTCTTTCGGATGAGACTTTAAACTGAGGCCCCGCAGAACATCTTGCGCACACGTTAAATCCTGTTCTGCTTTTTGTAAGAGTAGGCCATTGTGTGCTGGTGGGAACAGATGACAAAATTTACAAAACCGCATACATACGGGGATTGGATGTAAAAAAGCACATAAGTGCTTATTCCATTATCCTCGATATAAAAGAATAAAAAAAAAATAAAAAAAATAAATAAATATGTGAAAGTATTAAGAACATGACTGAAATGTAAGGAATAGTTTCGTCCTTTTTTTCTTTCTAGCTCTTTTTCAAACTAGACTGCTTTGTTTCAAAATCTGTAAACATTATCAACTTTCAAGCACATGATTTAAATCTAAGGAATATTATTTGCTTTAACTCAATCTTTATTCTCTCCGTTTTTTCCGAACTATACTACTTGTGTTAATAATTTGCTTGCCTTGTCTAGCTTGATTTCTTTCACATCCAGTGTCAGCATTAAAATCTTGATGATTTGCATTTCACTGAAAATAATTAATAAATTGTCACTAAATACAAACATTAAAAAAATTCTACAATCATTTGGACACTGTTGACTGAATTTTATATTCATGAATACTTTAACATAAAAAAAAGCAACCATTTGGACACTAAGACTGAATCTTTATTCTTATATGAACACTTTAAGCCTAAATTAAAAACTATCATTTGAACACTGTTGACTCCATCTTATATGAATACTTTTAGCCTTCCTTCGCTATTTTCAAACCAAAGCCTTCAATTAAACTGCAAATCTTATTTTACTTTCATGCCCTGATTTTTGTGGTTGAAACTTCGTTTCCACAGGCTGCCCTTCTCCAAAATGAAGTTGGAAATGCATAAAGTTTTGAATCTGCACAAAGGCAATTTAAAAGACCCCCTTCCCCACCTGTGCGAGCTCGAGGTGACAAGACGATCAGCGGTCAAACTGACAATGTCGGTAGGACTGTCACAACCTGATCTAAAGAAAACAGCCACACTGCTTAAAAATAAACCCACTATCGAAGTTCCCAATCCAAAGTTGCCCATGACAAAACTCATTCTCGTTCAATGTGTTTGCCGTTGTTCCCTCTACCAAATTCCTGCTTTTTTTAAAAAGCTGAATGAACCTTGTGATCCTATACAGAGGGCTAAGGTAACATGGATTGGATGGAGGACATGAAGAGAAAGTTACAAAGCTTGAAAACTTTAAAGATTCTAACTTAAAAGACAAAAATAAAACTCCACCGCCCCCCTCCCCCCTTAACAAACAAAAATATCAACCTGAACGATTTTCAAGGCTGATTGTGCAAGCATAACTGGGTGGTGGTGGTGGTTGTAATGTTTCAATACCTTGATAAAGTCATCCCAATATCGTTTCTTGAACAAAAACATACAGCACAAACAATCTTTTGAGCTTGGCAGTTTCATTCCAACAGACATTCTGGCTGTATATATATATATGACATTCTCTCTCTCACTCACGCACTCACTTACACACATACAGTAAAATTCAGAACATCTGAACACTAGGCTACTCATACATTCCCTCTTCTCCCCCTCACCCCCTCTCCTTTCCGCTTTACCCACCTCCTAGCTCATTTTGAGCACTCCGCAACAGAAAATCATGACAGCCGACTCATGCTGACAAGTTCTCCATTGACAATATACTAGTTATACAGAATTGGCATATGCTTGAACACCATTTACATTCGATCACACTCATCACAAAGCAACATATAGGCGTGCATTTTGTGTGTGTTTGTGTTTTTTTTAATACATAAAGGTGTATACGTTTTACACCACTGAAAGCGACAGTCCATAACTTCACACACACACAATCATGCACAAACTTCACACTCTTATCATGACCACAGTGTTCAAAATGTGGTTGCCTATCCCAATTTTGAATATATATATTTCTTTCTTTTTTTTTTTTTTTTAACCAATCAACACATCACTGAATAAAATGCAGAAGTCAGTTTCTGAAAGCTACAGCAAAAATGATAAGGGTTGGGAAAGGAAGAGGGTGGTATAGAGAGCAGGGGGAAAAAACCAGCAAACACATGAAGGCAGAAAATTGCAAGACAAAGAAAGGGAGGAGTGAGAAATAAAGGAAGAGAGAGAGAGAGAGAGAGAGAGAGAGAGAGAGAGAGAGAGAGAGAGACAGACAGAGAAAAGACAAAAGAAAGAGAGTGAGAGAGTGATAGGCAACTTTAATATATGCCTGTAAACAAAAACCTAACATCAGAGAGAGAGACACACACCCACACACACAGAGACAGACAGAGAGACGGAGACACACACAGACAGACCAACAAAAAGTCCCAGACAGACAGACAAAAGGAAAGGAACAGAGAGACAGAAGGGTGACGGTTACCAGATACACTTCCAGACACAAACCTACCACACTTCTGACTCCGGAGCTACTTCTCCTTCCTTACTCCTCACAAACTTAAAACTTATCTTCAGAGTCTTAGAAAAAAAAACAAAAAAAAAACCACCCCCCAAAATAACCGTTACCCAAAAATAATCTTGCTGGATGGCATGCAGAATTTTTTTCTCTTTTCTTCAACCTGAACTAAAAAAAAACAAACCAAAACCAACAACCCCAAAAACGAAATACTAAAACACTGCCTCGCTATTCGTTCTCAACACTTTCTCGTATATATAATAATATATTCCATCTTCTTCTCTTCAGGGGATGAGAGCAAGCGGTGTGTGTGAAGACTGGCTGACTTGGCTGGCTGGTTGGCTGGCTAACCAGTAACGATGAGGTACAACACAATGCAGCTCCCTCCCCACTCGACCTCACTGCTTGCATGGCAGGCAGTGTGTTAACACCACAGACACGACACTAACACCGACACACGTCTCTCTCTCTCTCTCTCTCTTATCATCAACCCAGCCGACAACACTTCCAACACTTCCGACCCACATGACTTTTTCGTTTGTTGTTGTTGTTGTCTGTGTGTGTGTGTGTGAGTAGTGTGTGTCTCTTGTCACAACTGTTTTCACTTTTGTTTTTTTGTTATTGTTGTTGTTTGTTGTTGTTGCTGACTGTACTCCACCAGTTACGTTAGGCGCGAGTCTTTTGCTTTGGATTCCACCTTGTCACAGAACCACGTCACTTTGTGCTGTGCTGTCCCAAGGTTTTTTTTGTTTTTTATATATTCTGCTGCTGATTTTCTCAGGTTGTTTAGTGAGTGGGGAGGTGGGGGAGGGGGGTCATGGTGAACTACTTTAACGTGAATCCGCCACAACTTTTCATCAACGTCTGCATCATGAGGGGAAGGAGGGGGGGTGGGGTGAACCAAAAAAAAAAGACGAAATCTGAATGCAAAGCATGACGTATGTCATGGTGAACGATGAACACGATCGTGTAGTTTGTGGATAGGGGAGGTGGGAGGGAGGGAGGGGGGTGGGTGGGTGTGTGTTGTGTGGTTGGTGGTGGTAGAAAACGAGCGACGATCACACGTTAAAAAAAAAACCAAAAAAAAAGAGAGAGAGGGACACAGACAAAAAGTGTAGTAGAGAGAAGCGGAAGAAGAAACAAAAAAAAGGCGACGTTGACGACGACGAAGAAAGATGTTGTAGCCTCCCTGCTGCCAAAAAAGTGTGTCAGACCCTGTGGTGTGCAAGTTGATCAGATCGTGGAGCGAACGAAGCCTGCCTGCCTGCCTGCCTCTACAAACAACCAACACGGTAGCAGTTGGGCCAGATCTAACCAGGGTGGATTGGGGAGGGGAGGGGGGGTATGGGTGGAGGGGGGAGGGTGCTGGCATAGGGACGGGTGGGGGAAGGGCACACAGGATTTGGGCAGGTGGGTGTGGGGGTGGGGGGATTGAGATCTTGTGGTGTCTAATCATGTCCATCCCTCATCATGGCCTGCAATGGACAAACAAAAAACAAATGTCAGTATACATGTTATGTATCCAGCATCAATAACAGAAAACTGAACAGAAAAAACACAAAAATATCAGTATACATCAGTCCTCAAATGATAAGAAAACTTGAAAAAAGACTATATAATTATAATCTCTGCTTCTGACAATGGAGTGAGTTGTGCCTCTTCAATGAGAAACCAACATTATCTTTTGTCACCAGTGAAGCACACAGAATGATGATCTTAGAGAAAGAGGGCATGAATAAGGAGGAAGCTCACAACAGAGAGAGATGGAGAAAGCTCATCAATGTCAAACCTCCCTTGGGAGAAACATGACCAAAAAGGAAGAAGAAGAAGAAGAAGAAGCACACAGCATCTTTGACTGCTGAGGTAACAATCATCCACTCCATCAAAATACAGAAACAAACCCTGACTCTCCCCTCCCTTTCTCCAATACTCAATTTACACAGACCCGATTTACACTTACATACAGTCTCCAATGCAAATATGTTCAAGCACACTCCCTACTCCTAAAACTGGAACAAGGATCCTTCTTTTTTGCTATGTCGTGAGCACTCAAAAGAGTTAAAGTCCAGTCCATAACTTCTTGCCATAGTCCTCATGTAACAGGGTCCATAACTTCTTGCCACAGTCCTCATGGAACAGGGTCCATAACTTCTTGCCACAGTCCTCATGGAACAGGGTCCATAACTTCTTGCCACAGTCCTCATGGAACAGGGTCCATAACTTCTTGCCACAGTCCTCATGGAACAGGGTCCATAACTTCTTGCCACAGTCCTCATGGAACAGGGTCCATAACTTCTTGCCACAGTCCTCATGGAACAGGGTCCATAACTTCTTGCCACAGTCCTCATGGAACAGGGTCCATAACTTCTTGCCACAGTCCTCATGGAACAGGGTCCATAACTTCTTGCCATAGTCCTCATGGAACAGGGTCCATAACTTCTTGCCACAGTCCTCATGGAACAGGGTCCATAACTTCTTGCCACAGTCCTCATGGAACAGGGTCCATAACTTCTTGCCACAGTCCTCATGGAACAGGGTCCATAACTTCTTGCCATAGTCATCATGGAACAGGGTCCATAACTTCTTGCCATAGTCCTCATGGAACAGGGTCCATAACTTCTTGCCATAGTCCTCATGGAACAGGGTCCATAACTTCTTGCCATAGTCCTCATGTAACAGGGTCCATAACTTCTTGCCATAGTCCTCATGGAACAGGGTCCATAACTTCTTGCCATAGTCCTCATGTAACAGGGTCCATAACTTCTTGCCACAGTCCTCATGTAACAGGGTCCATAACTTCTTGCCATATTCCTCATGGAACTGGGTTTATATGGTCTTTGCAGTATGCAATTCAAGGAGTTTTCAAGGAGCTTTTAAAAAAATTCCAGAAAGCAGCTTGTGTAGTATTACATGTGTAATCTACACATGCTAAGCTCTAAGACTATCACTGACTGCCAGCCAACATAAAATTGGCAATACATAAGCACCTGTCAACCTTTGAGAATCCATGAACAGTATTTTTTGGGGGGGAGGGGGGGGGTGAGGAGATTTGGGAGGGGGGCTTGCCCCCATGTGAAAAAGCAGAGGTTAAATGTTTCCACCTGAAGCCGAGGCTTTTTTGCATGGTTCAAGGGCCAAACATTTTCTCCTGATGAGTCAGTGTAGTCAGGGAAGAATTGCGCGTCGCGCTAAATGACTATGAAAAAAATGGCCCTAGGTGCAAACCCAAATGTACGCTTTCCATGTATCATGTCTGGTTTTTAGAGTTTATGAAGTACAAAATCAGTGAATAAATTTATTTAGGTTGTTTTACAGCAACTCAAGTTCAAACAAAATGTCAAATCCGGGCCAGATTATGTCGGCTGTTTTAAACAAAATGGTCGAAGGTCGAAACCTAAAATACGCTCATCGTTTATCACGTCTGCTTTTATGAAGTACAAAAGCAGTCAATAGATTTATTTAGGTTGTTTTACAGCAACTGAAGTTGAAACAAAGTGTCAACTCTGGGCTGGCCAGATTATGTCTGCGGCTCTTTGTAGCTGGCTACAGCTTCACATGATCTGTCCACTACCGCTTGCAGCGTATGCCCAGCAAAAACGCTGGTTCTGTTCGTTGCTGCTTCAGCAAGCTGGTCTCTGAATTCTGTGTTCATCATCTACACAGTATTAAATATATAGTTTCAGCCTTGCTGTGTAGTTCTGAACTCTTGACAAACACAAATCCTTCCAACTGGGGCGACGTCAGGCAAATTACTGTGCATCCACAATGTCAGTCATTACCTCCCTTGGACACTTTGCTTGCCATATCTTGTCCCATTCGTCACCAAACATGCAAGCATTTGAACCATGATTTTTTCCTCCACATAAAAGATGTCTCTTAAGCTTAGTCATCTTTAGACAGCATAGTTTTGACAGACATGCCTCAATTTTCAAGGTGGTTTTTGTCACTGGTTGTCGATTTGGTTATTTGCAAGGGTATTCAAGGCATGAGCGTGCAAGCCCTGTAATGTAAGTGTATAGCCCTTCTTCACCTTAAAGCAGCCCAAAGTGCAAAGATAGAATAACAGCTGGGCTTGATGAAATTAACAACAATAATATGAAAATAATTATAACAATATGGCACACACACGAAAATGACAATCAGTAGTCATGAAAATGATAACAGCTATCACAAAAGAGGACCAGATCAGTCAAAATAACATTTTAACGCACAAGCAATCAATGACTTACACATAGACACTGTCAGGCTTGCAGCATATCAGCCACGAAGGCATGCCCACATGTATGCAAGCGCACACACACATAATGATTTTTTTTTCTCTCAACACATTAAAAAAGGTAAAGGTGTCCCATAACTTATAAGGCCATAGGGGAGCGAGGCGTCAGAGGCCTCACTTATCTAGGGGCCAGCATATTGAGGGTGGCGCCCATCTCCTCTCCCTCGCTGCTTTACCTTCCCTGACCCTAAACAGGCAGGTACCCATTTACAGCTGGGTGAACTCATGGAACTGTACTGAAGCCAAAGGCACGCAAACGGTCACCCATCCAACTGGTAACCACGCTCGATGCTGCTTAACCTTAGCTGGGGGAAAGTGAGCGCTCCGACCACTGAGCTATCCCGTCCCCCTCAGCACATTAACGCTACACTACTTCGCCACAACTGGACTTTACCGGTTTAAAGGCTGATGAACGGCAGACCCCGAATCAAGGGACATGACTCTAGCGACGGAAGCGGAGGCAGTGGTGGGGGGTGGATTGCTGCTGCCCGCGGTACTGTGGGTATGTTTGGGAGGCCGCGACTGTCGCAGGCCTGAAGATCTGTCACAACCACATGCAGTTTTGTCTGTCACCAACATCCATTTACCAACATCTTTCAATTTTGTCACCAACATCTTTCAATTTTTAACAGCTTTCAGCTTTGTCACCAAAATCTTCCAATTTTGTCACCGACAGCTTTCAAATTTTGTCACCAACATCTTTCAATTTTGTCGCCAATGTTTTTTTAATTTTGTCACCAATGTTTTACAATTTTGTCACTAACTTCTTTCAATTTTTGTCACCAACATCTTTCAATATTTTGTCACTAACTTCTTCCAATTTTGTCACTAACAGCTTTGAGTTTTGTCACCAACATCTTTCAATTTTGTCACCAACATCTTTCAATATTGTGCGCTTCTTCTGCTGAGGAACAAAGGAAAAGTCCTTCACCTTTTCCCTACGGGTAAACTGCCATAGGGTAACCAAACATCTACTAACCCTTCCCTCTGTATCACCCACTACTGGGTTACAGAAGCGTACAAATGCGCACAGTGCACGTGTATTGGGAAAGAGGAGTTCTCTCCCTTAATGTAGGGATAGCCTTAAACATAATATAATGATTATATGAACACAGAGAGAGAGACAGATCGAGAGAGAGCAAGAGATAGATAGGTAAGAAGAGAAACCGATGAGAAGACAAAAGACTTGATGGTGGTAAAGGGATGTTCAGAGGAAAAGGAGATATAAGAAGAGAACAGAGGGGCGGAAAGAAGAGAACAGAAGGGCAGGAGAGAAAAGAAAAGCAGAGAGAGAAGCACAGGAGAGAAAAGAAGAGCAGAGAGAAGAGAACATAAGAGAAAAGAAGAGCAGAGAGAAGAGAACAGAAGGGCAGGAGAGAAAAGAAGAGCAGAGAGAAGAGAACAGAAGAGAAAAGAAGAGCAGAGAGAAGAGAACAGAAGAGCAGAGAGAACAGAACAGAATGGCAGAGAGAAGAGAACAGAAGGGCAGGAGAGAAAAGAACAGAATGGCAGGAGAGAAAAGAAGAGCAGAGACAAGAGAACAGAAGACAAAAGAAGAGCAGAGAGAAGAGAACAGAAGGGCAGGAGAGAAAAGAAGAGCAGAGAGAAGAGAACATAGAGAAGAGAACAGAAGAGAAAAGAAGAGCAGAGAGAAGAGAACAGAAGAGAAAAGAAGAGCAGAGAGAAGAGAACGTAAGGGCAGGAGAGAAAAGAAGAGCAGAGAGAACAGAACAGAAGAGAAAAGAAGAGCAGAGAGAAGATAACAGAAGAGAAAAGAAGAGCAGAGAGAAGAGAACAGAAGAGAAAAGAAGAGCAGAGAGAGAGAGAAGAGAAGAACAGGAGAGAAAAGAAGAGCAGAGAGAAGAGAACAGAAGGACAGAAGAAAAAAGAAGAGCAAGAGAAGAGAACAGAAGAGAAAAGAAGGGTAGAGAGAGCAGAACAGAAGGGCAGAAGAGAAAAGAAGAGCAGAGAGAAGATAACAGAAGAGAAAAGAAGAGCAGAGAGAAGAGAACAGAAGGGCAGGAGAGAAAAGAAGAGCAGAGAGAAGACAAAAGAAGAGAAAAGAAGAGCAGAGAGAAGAGAACAGAAGAGTGCTGAAGAGCAGAGAGAAGAGAACAGAAGAGCAGAGAGAAGAGAACAGAAGAGAAAAGAAAAGCAGAGAGAGAAGAACAGGAGAGAAAAGAAGAGCAGAGAGAAGAGAAGAGAAGGGCAGAAGAGAAAAGAAGAGCAGAGAGAAGAGAACAGAAGGGCAGGAGAGAAAAGAAGAAGAGCAGAGAGAAGAGAACAGAAGACAAAAGAAGAGCAGAGAGAAGAGAACAGAAGGGCAGGAGAAAAAAGAAGAGCAGAGAGAAGAGAACAGAAGAGAAAAGAAGAGCAGAGAGAAGAGAACAGAAGAGAAAAGAAGAGCAGAGAGAAGAGAACAGAAGAGAAAAGAAGAGCAGAGAAAAGAGAGCAGAAGAGAAAAGAAGAGCAGAGAGAAGAGAACAGGAGAGAAAAGAAAAGCAGAGAGAGAGAGAACAGGAGAGAAAAGAAGAGCAGAGAGAAGAGAACAGAAGAGAAAAGAAGAGCAGAGAGAAGAGAACAGAAGGGCAGAGAGAAAAGAAGAGCAGAGAGAAGACAAGAGGAAAGGAAATGAGAGAAGAGATGAGCTCTGGATGAAGAGAGAATGTCAGAGAAGGGAACTCTCGAGAACTCAACAGGAAGAAAGGTAATGCAAGGATAACAGTCTTGATTCACCTTCACCTTAACCCTAGTGGCACGGTTCCCGGTATATTCCGGTAATAGCGGGTCTAAGCTGTGTGGTGAATCCCGGAATATTCTGGGATGACGTACATGATCGTAATTGAAAGCTTACTTTTGCTTTCAAAGATCAGCCAATGAATGTTAAGGCCGTTGTAGGCCCGCAGAAAGGGGTGAAGGTCATTCGACACACACAAGCAACAAAGAATCTGATTCGTTAAGAGTGGGTTTTTTTTTTTGTGGTGGGGGGGGGGTTCGGACCAGCCGAGATCGTCTTCAACAAAAATGGCGGCCAGCGTTTGCACCAGAATTTCTTCAGGCGTTTTTCGAGCTTTTTTACAATATTGACAGCGAGGAGGAGTTTTAGAGGCTGGATTTGGTTGAATTAAACAATGAGAGAGACGATGAGGTAAGGATTGTGGAATATTTTTGAAAAACTTGGTAAAAACTGATCGCGATCGGACTGAATCGAGCGGTGCTAGTTTTGCTGGATGGACTTCTTGGCTACTCGGCGATTTCGACGTCACAGATTGTTTTACTTTATTTTGACGCAACAAGGCTTCGAAATAACTGTTGTTGAGTCAAATCACTATGCTGCTGAGTACTTTGCATCACATGAAATCAAGCGATCTTTGTATTTTCGTCAGTGAAAGCCACAACTTCGCACATTCCGCCACGACGGTCGCGATGGCGTTGATTCTTTCGCTGAACTTTTCCGAGTATTTGGTGACCGATAAAGCGATACAAACTCCTTATTTTTTTCAAAACTAATGTCAAGAAATAGTATTTACCTAATCATGACATTTATGCACCGCAAGAACTTTGCTTATCGTGCAACAGTTATCAGTAGTGTGCACACGATTTTTTTTTTTTTTTTTTACATAATCATAAACACTACACACTATTATAAAATTACACCCATTTAAAAGCATGTTATCTGTTCTTTCCAGTGATTTATAGCTTTACACATTTAATTCAGTTTTATATATCAATATCAAGGGTTGTTAGAGCCCACCCTGCTCCAAAACAATGCTAGCCAATGTTAATTCAGCCAATAGAAAGTGAGGCTTGTTGCTGTCTATTCAGCGCTACCAGGTTTAAACTTCCGTTCTTTAACCTCCCCCCCCCCAAAAAAAAAAAAAAAAAAAACCCACCCAGAAAGAAGGTAAAGGACAGAACTTATTAGTGTAAGTTATAATATCGAAAATGCCATCACATTTTTCTTAATCTGTACACGACACAAGATTGCTCCCACTGCACACCACCTAAACGTTGCCTTTTGAAAAAAATTCTAAGTTCAATTCGTTTCAGTTATGGCAGGTCACAAAAATATGAATAAAGAGCGCATGAGAGAGAGAGAGAGAGAGAGAAGAGAGAGAGAGAGAGAGAGAGAGAGAGAGAGAGAGACAGACAGACAGACACACAGACGGACAGATGAACAGACAGACAGAAAGAGTACAAAAGACAGAAAACCTACTCACAAACTGACAGAGTACAAAAGACAGAAAACCTACTCACTGACAGAGTACAAAAGACAGAAAACCTACTCACTGACAGACAGATAGACAGAGTACAAAAGACAGAAAACCTACAGACAGATATAGTACAAAAGACAGAAAACCTACTCACAGACAGATTACAAAAGACAGAAAACCTACTCACAGACAGACAGATAAACAGAGGTACAAAAGACAGGAAACCTACTCAACACTAAGACATCTCATGTTCTCCCTGTAAACAACAAACAGAATTTTTTCTTTTTCTTTACACAGGGGATCCACAATCAGGGGACGGGATAGCTCAGTGGTCGGAGCACTGGCTTTCCCCCAAAGCCAAGTTAAGCAGTGTCGAGCGTGGTTACCAGTTGGATGGGGACCGTTTTGCGCGCCTTGGCTTCAGTACAGTTCCCCCAGTTCACCCAGCTGTAAATGGGTACCTGCCCTCTTTAGGGTCAGGGAAGGTAATAAAGCAGCGAGGGAGAGGAGATGGGCGCCGCCCTCAATATGCTGGCCCCTAGAGAAGCTGAGGTCTCTAGAGACACCTTGCTCCCCTACGACCTTATAGGTTATGGGACACCTTTACCTTTCCTTTACCACAATCAGAAGAGAAGCTCACCTATTACTACGAACAGGTTGACCAGGTTGGATAGCTATCAGGGACGGTGTCATCTGAGGCCGTATCGATGCTGCTCCCATCACCCGCAAATCACCTGCACATGCAAAAAAAAAAGGCCCAACCTCTCATTACCCATACCTCCGACATGAATTTTACACAACAGTAGAGTCTGTAATGCACTGATCATCATCATTCTTTCACACGCAGTACACGTCTCAAGGCGTTCAAGAGGATTTTTCTTCTGGAGTTAATGTCGGTGCCGACTCCACTTTCCCCCAACAAGTCCTTCGGATGAGACTATAAACCTACATTATGCGAATGCATGCATAACATCTTGCGCACACATTGAAACGCGTTCTGCTTTTTGGAAGGGTAAGCCATTGTGTGCCGGTGGGAATGGCTGACAAAATTTACTAAACTGCATACGTATGAGGACGGGATGTAAAAAGAAGCACACAAGTGCTTATTCCATTATCCTCAAAATTAAAGAATAAAATAAATAAATAAATAAAGGCAATGATCTATCTGTAGATGCAGGTGTTTCATTTCCTCAGGGTCCCATGCCAGCTTTCAACATTATGCTTCCGTGTAACCTAAAAGGGCCTCCTAACTGGAAAACCCACAGTCACTTTGACCAGAATTTTCTGTACTCTATCATCAGAACGGAGTTTTCCAAAGCAAGCAGAGATCTATATATACATGTCTGTGTGGAGCAGCACTCATGTGCACTGCAGCACTGTCCAATCACAATCGAAATGTCCGTCTTTTTTTTTTTAGCTGTTGACAGTAACTAGGATCAACATGAAAACTTCTAATATCAACATTAAGAAAGGAGAATTAAGACATGCAGGTCACGCCCAATAAAACCAAATATTCTGACCTCATGAAGACAGCCTTTCTAGCAAAAGGCCGACACAAAAAAAAGATGATAAAAATAGGCAGGCCTCACGCTTCTCATTGCCAACATCACCAAATCCATCAGATTGCGGAGAGAGGAAGAAAAAGGCAGAAAAAAGAAAATAAACACTTAAAGCATGTGCACGCACACACACGCATACAGGGACAGAATAAGAATAGCCTGGTTGGTTAGAGCGTTGCACACTGTGCTCGTGATCTGCTGACCCAGGTTGATTCCCATTTAAGGAGATATTTTCCCCTGAAGTTAACACCAGTGCCGACTCCATTCTCCCCAAAGTCCTTTTGATGAGACTATACACCGAGGCCCTGTGTACAAACGCACACAGAACATCCTGCTACACATTAAAACCTGTTCCACTTTTCAGAAAAGTAGGCAATTGTGTGCCAATGGGTACAGATGACAAAACTGCATACACATGGAGACTGGATGTATAAACGCACATCAGGCGCTTATTCCATTATCCTCGACATCAAAGAATAAATAAAATTTAAAAAATAAACACACACACACAGCTTCTCAGTGCCAACGCAAAGGATGGAACAGACAGACAGACAGGTACAGACAGACAAGACAGGCAGACAAGCTGACAGACCGACCAACAGACAGACAAACAAGAAGACAGGTACAGACAGACAAGACAGACGAACAACAGACAGACAGGTACAGACAACAGACCAACAAGACAGACAGACAAGACAGACCAACAGCCAGACAAGACAGTCAGACAGCCAGACAAGACAGACAGACCGACCTACAAGACAGACAGACCAACCAACAGCAGACAAGACAGCCAGACAAGACAGCCAGCCAATACCGACAAACAAGCCAGACAAGACAAACAGAGAGCTCCTCAAAGACAACACACACACAACAAAAAAATCCCCCATACCAGACTGCGGCTGTCGAACGCCCTGAGTCACCAGCTGCCCCGGGAACTGCAATGCGGCGGGTGGCTGGTTGACCCCGGGTAGAAACGCGCCGCTGCTGCTGCCCCCACCCAGGCCGGCCTCTTTCTCCGGGGTGGACGCCCCCCCACCCCCTCCACTCCTCATGCTGCCCATGGACACGCTCTTGACCGACATCATGGCGTGCTGGGGCGGGGTAGGGGCCGGGGTGGGGGTGGGACCCAGCGCGAGCGGGGAGGGGCCCGTGGAAGGAGGGACTGCGCGCAGCAAGGGGTAGGACTGCGAATGCTGCAGGGTGGGCGTAGGGGCCGGGTGGTGGTGGTGCTGGTGGGGGTGATGGGGGTGGTGGTGGTGACCTAAGGGCGGGTGGTGGTGGTGGGTGGTGGTGGTGCTCACCACCGGCATCCCTCCCACCACCCCACCCCCAGCGCCTTGGGGTCGCATCGACACCTGCATCACCTGCCCCAGGGGCTGACCTTGCGCGGAGAAAGGGTGGTGAGGAGGCGGTGGCAGCGGCTGTTGTTGTGTTGTTGCTGCGCAGCGTAGTACGTCCCTGGCTGCAGCTGGGGAGGGGAGGTCACCCCGTGGCCTAACGCTAGTGCCCCAGCGGTCGTCGGCTGGCTGTGGTGGTAGCCCAGGGGCTGACCGATGGGCAAGCTGGGCGGAGTGGCCGGCCGCACCTGCGCCGTCTGCAAGGGAGCGAACTGCAGCTGCGGGGAGGAGGACGACTGCGGCTGCTGCTGCTGCTGCTGCTGCTGGGGGGCGCTGTAAGGGTTGTAGGGCGAGGCCCCGGCCGGCCCGGCCATGGCCGGGTAGTGGGCGTTGGGGTAGACCACGCTGCTGGCCACGTACGGCACGCAGTAGGCGTTGGTGGGGGCGCCGTTGTTGTCGGTTACTGTCCCCGTGTACACGCTCTGTCCGTACAGGCCCGCCCCCCCTGCCGGGATAGTGGACTGGTCAAGCATGGCGGGCTGCAGGGTCGAAGCTGTCTGTATCACGTGGGGTTGGCCGTAGCTGACCATGCCCGCCGTCTGGAGCGAGCCCCCTGCGGGGCCCCCCATGGGCACGCCTTGGGCGTCCACCGGCACAAACTGCACTTGAGCACCTGTGTAGAATGCCTGGTTCTGGGGAAGAGAAAAACGTATGTCACGGTCAATGACTTTGCTTAACTCATTGAGGTTGTAAGCTTCGGCACTCCTCTCCTTCACTGTGACGTAGCTTCAGCAGAATTACGAATTTTTTAAAATACACTATCATCATCATCAGACCCGTGACCTTGGCGGTCGTGGGGGAGACACGAAAGACGATGCCGTGGTAAGCCTCCTCCATCCATCTCAGTCCTCGGCTCTGCACAGTAGTGCCGAGTCATTCATCCTGGTCCATTCTCTGATGATGTCCATCCATGACTTGTTCTGTCTTCCCCTCTTTCTGCCACCTTCGAGTGTTCCCTGCAGTACTGTTTTTGGCAGAGTGTTGTGGCGGGTGACGTGGCCGAACCATGTCAGCTTTTTCTTTTTTTGACGATGGTGAGAGGGGGGTCCTGTGGACCTGCCAGCCGTGTTATTTGACTCTTGACAAATTCATTGGTCTTTCGTTCTCTCCAGGATATGCCCAGCAGTTTTCTATGGCATTTTGTTTCAAATGACTGGATTCGCTTTGCTGTTTCAGCAGTCAATGTCCAGGTTTCACTTCCGTACAGCAGGATAGTCTGAATTAGGGCTTTGTAGAGCTTTAGTTTGATTGGGAAACTGATCTCTAAATACACTAAGTGATGTTCAACTCATGGGAAAGTACTCTGGCCTGTAGGGCAATCATTTTTCTAAACACAGTTGCTTTCCTTGACCATAAGCTTGCCTAGTTTGTGTCTGTTGGCTAATTTTGTTTGACAATTGGTATCTTTGGGATTTCAGGGCTCTCCAGTGTTATGATTCTTTATAAAAAAAAAAAATCTGTTGTACAAAAAGTGACATCAGATTGATTCAGCCAGCTTCAGGGAACTTTACTTTGGTGAAAAATCATCACATTGCTTCACGGGGACTAGTTGATGAACAGTTCAAGGCATATAAGTTATGCAGCCCTAATTTTCAAAACTTTTTATTTTTCAGCATTCAGTGACATATTTTGAAAATTTGTAAAAAATAAATACAGTCATCTATTGAAAAACTAAGAAACAATCTCAAAAGTAGACAGTATAAACTTTTCAATGATGCATAATGTGTGTCATTATTATGTTGGGTACTTCTGCTGAATTTTTCAAATATAGCCAAAATCACATGTCACCACAAAATGGCGGGATCCATTTTACTGCGACTCCATTGAGTTAAGCTTGGTGAGGTGCTGTATTCTTTTTTATTCTTTTATATCGAGGATAATGGAATAAGCACTCATGTACTTTTTTACATCCAGTCCCCGTTTGTATGCGGTTTTGTAAATTTTGTCTTCTGTTTCCACCGGCACACAATGGCCTACTCTTCCGAAAAGCGAACAGGATTTAATGTGTGCGCAAGATGTTCCGCATGTGTTCGCAAACGGGGCCTCGGTTTATAGTCTCATCCAAAGCTGTGCAAAGTGTGAGGATGTCTCATCTTCACAATAATAGCTGATACTTTTTTTTGTGGCTGCCTCAATCTATGTGATGTTCCCATCCCGCTGTTCCTACGCTGCTCATTTCAATCTCCCTGTCACAGCCATACCCAGGTGCGTTATGTCTCATCCTCAGGGTTGGAAGTCCACAGAGAGCTCATCAATATAGGCCGCTGTGAGGCCACCAGCTAGAGGGGCCCTGCACTGCTTCTGGGTCACTTTGGTGGTGTTCAGTGGTGCCTGTTCTGAGCTAACATACGCAGGACACCACCTACTAAGCCCCCTACTAATGACAGTATTAGTTTGGTCACGGAGCCAGAATGAGTGAGTTACCCACTTGAGGAGGTGACCACCACAACATCCCTCCAACGACCGTCCCCTGTGAACCTCCAACCCCAAAGGCTTTGACAAAAACTCACCACAGGCACAGAAGTGTATGGGAAAACTGAACTGAGGTCACCATGAGACCAGAGCAACTGGGACCACCGAATCAGAGGAAAATGTTTTTTTAATTGTATGATGATCAATGAATAATGGGGACGACGTAATGTTGCTGCTATGGAAGTGCGTATGCTTTGAGACTACTTGACAGGGTTGTACTCTACGCTTACTATCATAATATATCCCGGCGTCAACCGAGCCCAAGAGATACAGACACCTGTACCTGTTTTCTGCAGTGTTGGTCAGGTAATTTGAACAACACTCTCAAATTCGCATCCGTAAAGTGGATGAAGCTCGACTGTGTGGTCCCAGTCTTCCCAATGAATCCACCTCACACTCATTCTGGGTAGGAGCCGGCCAGAGTCCCAAAAATTCCTACGACTCAAATAGGATTCAAACCCATGACCTCCCAGCCCCTTACCCAAGGCATTAACCACTGGCGGCTGGTAACAGTTTATACTTGTATGTATCACCTTCATAGTAACACTTGGTATTCATATGATGTCTCATCTTCATAGTAACAGTTGATACTGATATAATCTCTCATCTTCATAGCGACACTTGATACTGATATAATCTCTCATCTTCATAGTAACACTTGAAGAGCTGTGAAAACCGAATGCTACACTACATGACAAAGATCAAATGGGAAGACAGGATCACGAATAAAGAACTATGGACAATGTGCAAAGTTGATGATCTGAAGTCTGTAGCCAGTACCAATAGACTGCGCTGGTTTGGGCACATTCAACGGAAAGCAGACCACCACATCATAAAAAGAGCAATGAACTTCGTAGTGGATGGAAAGAAAGAGACCAAAGGGAAGACCTAGCAAAACCTGGGCTGCCTGTATTGCAGATGATCTTTAGAGAAAGGGGCATCAATAAGGAGGAAGCTCAAAACAGAGAGCGATGGAGAAGGCTCATCAATGTCAAACCTACCTCGGGAGAAACATGACAAAAAGGAAGAAGAAGAAGAAGAAGAAGAAGAAGAAGAAGAAGAAAAAAGAAGAAGAAGAAAGAAAGAAGGAAGAAGAAGAAGAAGAATTCAAAGAAGAATTCAAAAAAGAAGAAGAAAGAAAGAAGAAGAAGAAAGAAAGAAGAAGAAAAAAGAAGAATTCAAAGAAGAAGAAGAAGAAGAAGAAGAAGAAAAAAAGAAGAAGAAGAATTCAAAGAAGAAAGAACAAGAAAGAAGACAGAAGAAGAAAGAAGAAGAAAAAGATAGTAACACTTGAATCCTCCCCACACCCCCACCCCATAACTGTAACTGCATTCTGACTTTAAAGGAATGAAAAAAACTACACCGCCTTTTTCAGGGCTCGCACTTTGCCACCCCCCCCTTCCCCACGAAACCTTTCCCCCGCCAGTCTGTTTCTCACCTGGGCTGCTCCTGCAGGGAAGGAGGCCATGAACTGCTGCGTGGGCTGCATGGCTGCAGACACCATGATGGGCAGCTGGTGGTTGTGCTGGCGCTGCTGCTGCTGCTGCTGCTGCTGCAGGTGAGGATGCTGCTGGTGGTGCTGGGGCTGTTGGTGGTGGGGCTGGTGCTGGTGGTGGGCCATGTGTGGAGGGTGCTGGCCCAGCGACATCATCTGCTGGCTGTCCAGGGAGATCTCCATGGAGGGGGTGACCTCCATGGTGGAGAACTGGTTCAACAGATCGTTGTTGTGCTGGAGAAAGAGAGGAAGGAGGAAAGGAAGGGAGAGGGAGAAGGGGTGGGGGGGTTCAGAGTCGGTTATAGAGTTTTTGTTGGCGCCTTGTGTCCCGGCACATGGGATGAAGAGGATTAAGTAAGTAAGTAAGTATAGAGTTGCGAGGGAAATGTTTGGGGGGTTGTGTGTGGGTTTTTTGGTTGTTTGAGCGTGTGTGTGTGTTTTTTTGTTGTTGGTATTATGTTGGTGTGATGAATGAAAGAGAGTAGTTACACATGTACACACAGTCACTGGTGTGATGAATGAAAGAGAGTAGTTGCACATGTCTATACACAGTCAGTCAAGATCTCTGAGTAGAGCCCACTGTTGTCTCATGCATAACTCACGGCACTTTCCCCCTCTCTCTCTGTACATTACATCAGTCAAACACTGTCGACAAGTCAAGCCCTGCGACATACAACTATCTGGCTCCAGTACAGCCCACTGTTGTCTCACACAGCATAACTCACGGCATCTTTCCCCCTCTCTCTCTCTATACATTACATCAGTCAAACACTGTCAACAAGTCAAGCCCTGCAACATACAACTATCTGGCTAGCCAGTAGAGCCCACTGTTGTCTCACACATAACTCACGGCACCTTTCCCCCTCTCTCCCTGTACATTACATCAGTCAAACACTGTCAACAAGTCAAGCCCTGCAACATACAACTACCTGGCTCCAGTAGAGCCTACTGTTGTCTCACACAGCATAACTCATGGCACCTTCCCCCCTCTCTCTCTGTACATTACATCAGTCAAACACTGTCAACAAGTCAAGCCCTGCAACATACAACTACCTGGCTCCAGTAGAGCCTACTGTTGTCTCACACAGCATAACTCACGGCACTTCCCCCCTCTCTCTCTGTACATTACATCAGTCAAACACTGTCAACAAGTCAAGCCCTGCAACATACAACTATCTGGCTCAGGGCGATCTCACCCGGCTAAAAAAAAAAAGACTCTAGGATGGAGCTGTTGAGGGCATGTGTGGAATGAATGACCCTCAGATACCACTGGAAAGTGTTCAGATCCATGTTCAATTTCGACCATTCCAGTCATAAACAGAATTACCACATGGATTACCACATTTTTAATTGCATGACGATCAATGACAATGAGGATGACGTAATCATGCTGCTGTGGAAGTGCATATGCTTTGAGACTACTTGACAGGGTTGTACTCTACGCTTACTATAATATATCCCGGCGTCAACCGGGCCCCGAGAGATACAGATACCGCCTTGTTTGTACAACAGAGAAGACAACGTGGTGGACAGCAAGCCAACTCCTGTTGTGCCGTTACTGAATTAATTTAATCCCTCAGTCTCACAAAGCACACCAAAGCACAGTAGCTTCCTACTCATGAACCACACGAAAGTGCAGTGTCATCATGCCCTACTTTTATAAGCTGAGTGTGGCTAACGAAATCTTTTCTCTCTGCGAATGCCCACTAAGCACCTTAGGAGAGTGTGTGAGTAATGGCTGCCAGAAGCAGAAATTATTTCTGCAGCGAATCAGGCAAGTTTTTCACATGTTGTTTACTAGAGACTATGTCATAATTGTGGACAAAACAAATAAATAAATTTGACACCTGATACAAACATGTAACAAACAAACAAAAAATAAATAAAGCAACATGTGCAACAATCATTTGCCAACATTATTCCCAAATTCCATGCAGAGATCTGTTGTAAAGTATGAGAGAGATTACATTTTAAACATACCTACCCATTCTGACAGAGATTACATTTTAAACATACCTACCCATTCTGACAGAGATTACATTTTAAACATACCTACCCATTCTGACAGAGATTACATTTTAAACATACCTACCCATTCTGACAGAGATTACATTTTAAACATACCTACCCATTCTGACAGAGATTACATTTTAAACATACCTACCCATTCTGACAGAGATTACATTTTAAACATACCTACCCATTCTGACAGAGATTACATTTTAAACATACCTACCCATTCTGACAGAGATTACATATAAACATACCTACCCATTCTGACAGAGATTACATTTAAACATACCTACCCATTCTGACAGAGATTACATTTTAAACATACCTACCCATTCTGACAGAGATTACATTTTAAACATACCTACCCATTCTGACAGAGATTACATTTTAAACATACCTACCCATTCTGACAGAGATTACATTTTAAACATACCTACCCATTCTGACAGAGATTACATTTTAAACATACCTACCCATTCTGACAGAGATTACATTTTGAACATACCTACCCATTTCAGCTCATTTTGCCCAAATCCTTCCATGAGCAGGAAATTGATAGTGTCAGTTCTCTATATGAGACTAAGAGTTTTACTGAACAAGCCTCTCCATAATTCACATCCACTGGGCCTGATGTTTACAGGCAATAAATCACTTTGTACAATGACATGGCTTGACTAGCTTACCAACAGTCTCTTTCATTATCCCACAAACACAAAAATGCATCACAAAAGAAAGTGATTTCAGAACCCATCAATCACAACACAGTTTCAGTAACCAAATATCGCATATAACCTTCATCAAAATCCAATTTTTGAAGCGTTCCAGCATGCTTTTACACTTAACAATATCATGAATTATCAAATGACTTTAAAAAATGTACCATGCCAAAAATAAATCTGAAATCTATTTAATGCTGCGACACAGTATTTCACAAAATGCAGGGCAGACATTATGATTTAAAACACACACAAACACACACTGAATGGGAAGGGATGCAGTAGGAAGACGAGGAGGGGGGAGAGAGAGAGAGAGAGAGAGAGAGAGAGAGAGAGAGAGAGAAGAGAGAGAAAGAGTGAGAAAGAGAGAGAGAAAGAGAGAGAGAGAGAGAAAGAGAGAGAGAGAGAGTGGTGTGTGTGTGTGTGTGTGTGTGTGTGTTGCGAGCGTGCGTGCGTGCGTGCGTGCGTGTGGTGCGCATGTAGATTTTCCAGTGAGAACGAACTCCCTGATCACTCACAGTGTATTGCACAGGTTGGGCTGTATGATGACTGAAGCTGATCTGGCTGCTGATTGGTTGGTGCTGTGACGTGTTGTTGACAGAGGCTCCGCCCCCCGACAGCCAGGGAGGGAAGCTGTTGGGGTCGCTGGGGTTGTAACGGTATGGCGTTCCGTCTGCGTTGGTGTGAGGTTGTACTGCACAAATAACGCACTTGTTTTGTACTTCAAACTTC
>CM054159.1:40010890-40047634 GCA_028751875.1 Rapana venosa | reverse complement strand
TTTTTGGCTTCGACCCCCAAATCCCCTTTTTGCGTCATTAATGACATCAGTCCCATCATCGTTGTCATTGTTCCCTGTCATTACCACGTCATCATGCAATCGTCGTTGTCATTGCTGCTGTCATTAGCATCGTCATCAGTGTCATTGCTGCTGTCATTAGCATCGTCATCAGTGCCATCGTCGTTGTCATTGCTGCTGTCATTAGCATCGTCATCAGTGTCATTGCTGCTGTCATTAGCATCGTCATCAGTGCCATCGTCGTTGTCATTGCTGCTGTCATTAGCATCGTCATCAGTGTCATTGCTGCTGTCATTAGCATCGTCATCAGTGCCATCGTCGTTGTCATTGCTGCTGTCATTAGCATCGTCATCAGTGCCATCGTCGTTGTCATTGTTGCTGTCATAAGTATTCATGTCGTCGTCGTCCTTGTCGCCGTTGTTGTCGTCGTTGTCATAATTTTCATACTTCTTTTTCTTCATACTGTCTTCGTTGCTGTTGTCGTCGTCATCGTCATAATATTAACTTTTTTTTTTTATTCAGGTTTGGGTGGGGGGGGGGGTTTTGGGGGGGGGGGGTTGGGTTGTTTTTTTTGTTTTTTTTTGGGGGGGGGGTTGTAATTCTTTTTTCTTCTTCCTCTTTGCAGTTCCTAGGTAAATCCTCACAATTCTTCTTGCTCTTCTTCTTCTTCTTCGAAATTCTTCTTCTTTGCAGTTCCTACGTAAATCCTCACAATTCTTCTTGCTCTTCTTCTTCTTCTTCGAAATTCTTCTCTTCCTTCTTCTTGTCGTCGTTTTCTTCCTCTTCTCCCTTCTCATATTTCTTCTTCACCGCTCCCTTTTCTTCTTTTGATCGTCATCTTCTTCGTCGTCATCTTCATTCTTCATCATCATCATTATCTTCTCTTCCTCTTCTTCTTTTTCTTATTCGTCTTCTTCTTCCTCCTCTTCTTCTTTTTCTTCTTCTTCTTCTGTTCTTCTTCTTCTTCCTCTTCTTTCTCTTCTTCTTCGTCTTCCTCCTCCACCTCTTCTTCCTCTTCTTCTTATTCTTTTTTCTTCTTCTTCTCCACATTCTTTACAATTCTTCACATTTCTTCTTCATATTTTTTCTTTGCAATTCCTCTCCTTGCAATTCCTCTTCTTCGCAATTCTTCTTCTTCGCAAATTTTTCTTTTCCTCCGTTTCGAAATTCTTCTATTCTTCTTGGCAATTCTTCTTCACCATTCTTCTTCTTGCTAATTCTTTATGTGCAGCTCTTTTGTTATTCTACTTCTTCGCAACTCTAAATTTACTGTTCTTCTTCTTCACAATTCGTCTTCTTTGTTCTGTTAGAATCGAAGGGTTTTAAGGCTGTACATCTCTATTGGGTTTGTTCTTGGCCCATCTTGTTATTCTGTGGTTTCATTTACCTTAGTACATTACGATGCTATACAATGCAGCACAATACAACGCAATACTTTACAATCCAATGCAATACAAAACAAAGCAATACAGTGCAATACAATTCAATATAATGCAATACAATGCAATACATTTTTTAAACATTTTTTTAAAGTAAAAGTGTTCCCATAACCTATGCGGTGGTAGGGGAGCGAGGCATCAGAAACCTCAACTTCCTTAGAGGCCAGCATATTGAGGGCGGCGCCCATCTCCTCTCCCTTCGCTGCTTTACCTTCCCTGACCCTAAAGAGGGCAGGTACCCGTTTACAGCTGGATGAACTGGGGGACTGTACTGAAGCCAAGGCGCGCGAACGGTCACCCATCCAAGAGGTAACCACGCTCAACGCTCCATTACTTTAAGCTGAGGAGGCAAGTGCTCTGACCACTGAGCTATCCTGTTGATAATAATATATTTATGATACGTCACAATAACGATATAAAAGGGACATCACATAGACTACAACAAAGACACTAGGTACATCAGTGGTCTTGTGGTAATGCACCTGCCTAGAAAGTTAAAAGTCCGGGTTTGAACTGTACGGTGGTTTGAACCCCGGTTCGTGCCCGAAACTTTTACCCCCATCTACTAAACCGTGTGTGGTGGTCTGTGTAACACGTATTTAGTGCACGTAAAAGAACCCATGGCAACAAGAGATTTGTTCTTCGCAAAATTTCCATGGTAAAAAAGCCACTCTAGTAAGGAAAAAGATACACATACAGACAGGAAAAGCAAAAAAACAAAAACGGGGTGGCGCTGCTCTTGTGGAGATGTGCTCTCACCTGAGAGACAGCAGCCCGAATTTCGCGCAGAGAAATCTGCTCTGACTTGAAGTGTATACAATGCAATACTATATCACAACACAGGACCATAGCATGCAATCTTAATCAAAGCTAAACAAGACACACAAGACACAACAACACGAAACACAACACATGACAAGACATTACGAACAAGACAACACATTTCGAACAAGACAACACGAACAAGACAACACATTACGAACAAGACAACACAACACAAGACAACAACAACATGAATACGACAACACAACACGACTATGACAACACAACACGACTATGACAACACAACACGACTATGACAACACAACACGACTATGACAAATGGCATAAACCCAAGACAACACAAGACAACATGAATAAGACAACACAACACGAACAAGAAAAAAGACAACACGAAAAAGAAAAACACAACTAAGACAACATGAACAAGACAATACAAACATGAACAAGACAATACAACATGAACAAAACAACACGACTAAGACAACTGACATGAACAACACGCTAAGACAACATAAAACAAGACAACACGACCTAAGACAACATGACAAGAACAAGACCACACAAGACAACACAACTAAGACAACATGACATAAAACAAGACCACACAAGAAAACACAACTAAGACAACATGACATGAACAAGACCACACAAGACAACATGAACAAAAACAACACGACTAAGACAACATGACATGAACAACACGACTAAGACAACATGAACAAGACAACACGACTAAGACAACTGACAAGAACAAGACAACACAACACCACACAACTAAGACAAACATGACATGAACAAGACCACACAAGACAACACAACTAAGACACATGACATGAAACAGACCACACAAGACAACATGAACAAGACAATACACCCCGAACAACACAAACACGAACTAAGACAACATGACAAGAACAAGACCACACAAGACAACATGAACAAGACAACACACTAAGACAACATGACAAGAACAACCACACAAGACAACATGAACAAGACAACACGACTAAGACAAACATGACATGAACAAGACAACCAACTAAGACAACATAAACATGAACAAGACCAACATGAACAAGCCCAACCCAAAATAAGAAAACACGACTAAGACAACATGACATGTTAAGACCACACAAGACAACACGACATGAACAAGACAACACATCTAAGACAACATGACATGAACAAGACCACAACAAGACCAAGACAAACACTGACCAAAGGTATAAGTGACTTGAGAGTGGGCAGGGAAAGAGCTGGCGAAGATGACCAGTACAACTGAAAATAGCCAGCGTTCCATGTCTTCCTGTGGGTCATTTCTGAAAAAAATAAAAGACAAAATAAAAGACAAAGTGTTCGTGTGATGGGAGGGGGAGGGGGAGGGGGGGGGGCGCAAGCAAACAGACAGACATCTAGCGCAACACGTTCAATCCGTTCCGCTTTTCGTAAGAGTTGCCATTGTGTGCCGGTGGGAACAGATGGCAGAATTTACAAATCCGCTACACACGGGGACTGGATGTTAAAAAAAAATTTACATAAGTGCTTATTCCATTATCCTCGATATTTAAAAAAAATCTGAGCGCTTTGATTTGTTGCTTTACAAGATTCAGCGCTACATAAATTCCATACATATTATCATTATTATTAAGAGCATTGGATTTTTTGTTCTACTGATAATGCAAGTCCATTTTCTGTCAGAGAATCGTGAAGCTTGTCAAGCTCTCAAATTGGTATATTTTTCCCTGGTATAATTCAAAGACTCTAGCTTGGAGTCTTCTGTTCATAGTAACTCCCATCCACAAACAGTAATGTTTTCAATGTAAATCTGCATTATTAACACAGAAAGAAGAAGAAGAAGAAGAAGAAAAAGAAGAAGAAAAAGGGAAGAAGAAAAGAAGAAGAATCATCATCATTATCATCATCATCATCGTAATCATAATTATCATAATTATAATAATGGGGGGCGCTGCTCTTGTGGCAACGCGCTCTCCTCGGGGAGAGCAGCCCGAATTTCACACGCGGAAAAAATATGCGTTTACTTTAAGGGTATGAAAATGAAATGCAGTGAAATAAAAACTAGCAGTGATTCTTCGGATAATTCCCTTTTCATCAGACCAGCTTACAAGACATTAAATAAGTTTTGGAGAGATGACTGACCTTGGGGTAAGTCTGTTTCGAGTGTCTTGGGTTTGAGTAGGTACTATCTATCCATGTTTGTAGATATCTGTTTCAAAACACACACACACACACACAAAAACACCAACACACAAAACACACACACACAGAAGTAAAATGCCACATGCTATAGTGTACATCAATTTGAGCCAAGAGGTGATTATAAACTGATGTTTTCTTGTTTTGTTGTTTTGTCAAATATGTCTACTTGACTTAAATGGCAATAAAATATTCTGAATCTGAATCTGAATCTGAATCTCACACACACACACACACACATACACACACACACACACACACACAAAAACCACACACAACACACACACACACAAACACACACACACAACACACACACACACACAACACACACCCCCACACTCAACTAGTTATAGATATGATCTGTAAAGCCAAGGTTTTCCAGTTTTTTATGAAGACGACAGTGCCTTACCTTTTCTCAAATCAAAGAATGTAGCCAAAATATTGTTTCGTCTAAGCAAACTGTTTCTTTTATTTTGTTGTGCGTTCGACTGCAATGATCAGTTGTGCATCTTTCTTTTCTGAAACCTGCTGATTTACAGAATTGTTTTATATCAAATTTTTTTTCACAGTGATGAACGACTCTTAGTGATTTTTTTTTTGCATGAGTATAAGTATGTTAAGGCAATTGGACGTAGCCGGTTTTGTCGTTTGAGGTTTCCTTGTTTGTGCAGTGGAACAACTATGGAGTGTTTCCAAAAGTTGAGGGGTTCTGCCCTCTTCCCAACATTTTCAAAACCAGTGAAGAAAATGGAATAAATGTTGTGGTAAGTGTTGCAGCATTCCGTATTAATTCTATCAAGACCCATTGATGCTTCATTGCCATTCTTTTAATTCTTCTAGAGTAATAAGAGCATTATGAGAATGGTGATTTAAGGGATTTTGGATCCCTACTATGTCTTTTTTTCAGTCTGACTAAACATTCTCTTTCTTTCTGACAATCTTTTTTTTACAACGATTTGTTGCAAACAAGTCAGCAAATGTTCAGCCTTTTCAAAATTGATGGCAAGCCCACAGTGGTCAAACCTGATAGCGCGTTGTGGTGAATCTATTCCATTGTTTCGTTGCTTTCAGTTCTTTCCAGACTTTTGGAAGATCTTTATGGTTAGTTATGTCATTCGCGCAGTTCGAAGACCAATATTGTGCTTTGCTTGTGCATACTTTATACTCTGTTAGCCTTTATTCTTGGCCACTTTGGGACAAAAAAACTTGAACAGTCTTAGGTTCAATTCCCCCCAACACACTCCCCTCTCTCTCTCTCTCTCTCCTCTCTCTTTTCTCTCTCTCTCTCTGTCATATATATTATATATATATACCCCTAAGGACGGGGACTGGATGTAAAAAAAAAGGGACATGGGTGCTTATTCATTATCCTCGAAATAAAAGAATTTCATTATCCTCGAAATAAAAGAGTTTGTCATTGTCATTGTCTAGAAATAAAAGAATTTGTCATTGTCATTGTCTATTTTCAGTCGACTTTTCCTTGAGATACACTGATTTTCCTGTTTTCATCAAGGAATAGACTTGGATCTAGTAGCAGCACACAAACAGCATATTTGAATAGTGAATATAAGCTGTCAGTATCCTGAAGCACAAGAAGTATTTACGTGAAATGACGATAATAGCTTGGAAAACTTGATCCAGACTGTTTAGTTTGTAGCTGTCTTATTGGAGCCTCGTCCTCGGTCAGATCTACAAGGAGAGTTTTCTTAGTTATAGGACCCAACAGTGGTTGAGATCTTCCAAGCCAACATTGGAGGAAAGTTCGCCGCACTCACAGCCATCGACAATGATGTGGACACACTAGCCAACAACATCAAAGAAGTGCTAATAACAGCAGCAGAAGAAACATTAGGAAGAAGCAGAACAAAGAAACAACCCTGGGTGACAAATGAGGTTCTTGACCTCTGCGACAAAGAAGAGAGCTTAAAGAACAAAAGTTCACAAGTCAAGAAGCCAACAACAAATACAGGAATAGCCACAGAGAAGTGATGAAAAAGATGAGAGAAGCCAAAGAAGCGGGGAAAAGAAGAACAATGCCACAGCATCGAATTTGGGAAATGGCAAGGGAAACAGCAAAACAGCTTACGACACTCTGAAATCACTAACGAAAACCACACAGCCTAAAGCCTCTGTTATTAAGACAAGAAGGAAATCTTTTAACGGAAAGCAATGCCATCCTCCAACGCTGGACGGAATACTGTGAGGGATTGTATAACTACCCACTACGCCCAAATACCAACATAGTTTCTGAAAAAAAACCTGAACACCAAGATAAAGACCCACCAATACTAAGGTGTGAAGTAGACACAGCTATTAAACAACTGAAGAAGGGAAAGTCCCCTGGAATTGATAACATCCCAGCAAGGCGATTCACAGAACATTGTCAGAAGATTCACGACACCAAAGAATGGCCAGAAGAAGGGACACAGTCTCTTGTAATACCCCTACCAAAGAAAGGAAACTTCAAGCAATGCCAGAACTACAGGAACCATCAGTCTCATAAGCCATCCTAGCAAGATCATGCTGCGGGTAGTCCTCAACAGATTGAAAAACCAAGCGGAAAAACTCCTGGCAGAAAAAACAAGCCGGCTTTAGACCAAAACGCAGCACAATGGAACAAATTTTCAATCTGAGAATTCTGATAGAGAAACATCTCCAACACCAAAAAGACTTGTATCACAATTTCATAGACTTTAAAAAGGCCTTTGACAGGCCTCTGGCAAGTACTCAGGCACTTCAACATTGACAACTGCCTCATTGAAGTCATCAAGGCACTGTACGAGAACGCAAGAAGCGCAGTTTTCATGAACAATCACATGGGCGAGTTCTTCAAGACCACGGTTGGGTCCGTCAGGGCTGCCCCCTTTTCTCCCCCTGTACTTTTCAACCTCTCCTCGAAAACATCATGACAGAGACATGCAAAACCAACCACACTTCCATCTCCATTGGTGGAAGACCCCTTTGCAACCTCAGATTTGCGATGACATTGACCTCATGGGCGGCAGGAAAAAAGAAACTGCAAAACCCACAGATAGTCTATCAGATCGAGCGAGCGCATACGGCATGGAGGTCAGTACAGAGAAATCAAAGGTCATGGTCAACAGTAATAGTAAAGACCCGCACGGAAATAAAGATGAATGGAGAAATACTGGAAGAGGTGAGCCCCTTCAAATCTTAGGCCCCCATCCTAACAAAAGTGGCACATCAAACAATGAAGTGAAAGCTCGCATTGCAACAGCAACATCTGCTCTAGCCAGACTCGAGAGGATCATCAGAAGCAACCAACATCAGCTTCTGCACCAAATATCACCTCTACAAATCCCTCTGATATCTATCCTCCTATATGGCTGTGAATCATGGACCCTGTCAGCAGAGCTAGAGAGAAGAATCCAACATTCGAGAACAAGTGCCACAGGAAGACTCTCAAAATATCATACAAAGAACACAAGACCAACAACTATGTGAAAGAAGAAATCAAAAAGCGTGTGGGCCCCCAAGAACCTCTGCTCTCCACCATAAAGAGGAGAAAACCGATGTGGTTTGGTCACACCACACGACACCTTAGCAAAAACCATCCTGCAGGGAACAGTTGAAGGCAAGAGAAGAAGAGGCCGCCAAAAGAAATCATGGGTTGACAACATCAAAGACTGGACCGCCCAACCCCTGCAACACCTTCTACTAGCCACACAGGATCGTGAAGCATGGAAAAAGATCTCTGTTGCGTCTTCTCTCCTTTGGGACATGGGACTGAGTGAGTGAGTGAGGAATATGATCACTATTGGGATTGTCATCTATAGTGTTGTTCCAGTTGTAGATTGTGTTACATCTGGAGACACTTAAGTTAGATCCCTAACAGAAGGTTTTACGAAAGGTTTGACCTAGTAGTTCTTCAGTTTAACGTCCTTCCACTAAATAATGATATCAGACGGGAAAGTGTGTGTGTGTGTGTGTGTGTGTGTGTGTGTGTGTGTGTTTTGTGTGTGTGTGTGTGGTGTGGTGTGTGTGTAGACCTAGGCCTATCTGAATGACTCTACATTACGGAGATGTAAAGAAGAATCGGCAACATTTTCAATGAAACGATTTCTAGAAATAGAATGACATTTTTTCCCAAAAAAATTGGGAACGAGCATCAAAATCTTCTCCTACAACAATTTTAGAAGACTCTGTATCTAAGCTTCAAGTACCTGGGAGCCATTGTATCCGACCAGGGATCCAAGCCAGAAGTAGTATGCAGGACTGCACAGACAATAACAGCTTTGTCAAAACTAAACACCATCTGGAGAGATAAGAATATCTCACTTATCTCCAAGATCAGACTAATGCGCTCCCTTGTCATATCCCTATTTCTGTATGCCTGTGATCATGGCCCCTGACTGCAATTTGGAGAGAAGAGTACAGGCAGTGGAGATGAGTTTGCTTTCGGAGACTCCTTGGCATCCCCTACAAAGACCACATAAGCAACGAAAGCGTGCATAACAGAATCCAGCAAACCATTGGACCCTATGAAAAACCTTCAAAACGATCGTGAAAAGCGTAAACTTAAGGGGTTTATGGGCATGTCACAAGACCCCAAGGAATTACAAAGACAGTTTTGCAAGGCACTGCCAAGGGAAAGAAGAAGGGCAGACCAGGAAGAGCTGGGAGGATAACATCAGTGAATGGACAGGCCTAGAACTCAACAAAACCCTGAGAAAGGCAGAACAGAGAGAGGAATGGAGGGAACTGGTTGCTGAGTCTTTGAGGGTGCCCCCACGGTCGTCAGACTACGGGACAGATAGATAGATAGATAGTATCTAATAAGTATCGAGATCGTTTGCCTCCCTGTGGTAGATAAATAAAATAAATGACATGGAGACAGTAAACTGAGATGAATTTATTGAGACTGTCAGCACAAGAAATATATGCCAGGAATACTTTATGGAATAGGTGTATATCATACCTTCATATCTGTAAATAGATGCCTATTTTCCCGTTGGTATCTTCCTTTTGATGAATTAGAGGATAACGATGATGACTTGTTATAAGCAGCTTTCCTTTTTTGCTTTTAATGACTGAAGAGCTTGGATGTGATATGCATTATGTTCAAGATTTAGCTCCAATGTTTTCATCATTAGGCTTAGTAGCATACAGCGACAGTTTACTGATATCGGTTAAAGTAGGAAGACGTTAAAACTGAAGAAATGAGTTTCATTAATGAGTCTCCCCAGCTTATCTCTGAAGTCGGAATATGGTTATCTATATGGCGAGGTTACTGAAAAACAGTCATACGCGCAAACTTCTCATTCGTGAGAAATTTTTCAATCTAAACAGTCATTCCCGGGTGGGATGAGTGAGTCAGAGTGCACATTCTGGGTGACAGCCCCCCAGAGTGTTAAGCTGGGGAACGCAATACAACTGACTTCAGAGGGTTTAAAAAAAATCAATCTTAGCCAAAAGGGAGATTTTAAAAAAAATACACTGAAGTAATAATGAAAAAGCATTTATACAAAAAACCAAAATTTCAAACCAAAAATCCAAAAGAAAATCCCAAATGACTGATCTAACATAATGTAATAACAACAAGAAGAGCACTGTAGATCTAGCTCTTTATGATCGACTATGACTCTGACTAGGAGGCTTGACTCGCACAGTCCTTAATGTGCTGCAGCCCTGGGGGCTGGTTGGCTTTGGAGAACATCCCAGCGTGACTGTCCTTTTGCCCCACTTTGGGCCGAGAGAGTGGGGATGTACTGTGGGCAAGGCATCTCCACTATAATCAAAATTTCTGCCCAATTTACGAAACAGCAGCTGCCTCCTCTGCTGTTTTTGGAGGTCTCGTCGAAAACGACGGACTAACATACACCCCAGCAGTTAAGTCCACAGTCAAAAGGATATCAATGGTGGAGGGAAAGCTCGCACAGAATATCCAATCAGCTCAAGACTCATGCATCACTCTCGTGTTTAAGCGGGGCTGGCACAGTTGCTTCAAGAATTGTATACTATTTTTAAGGTGGCCTTCGGTGTCTCGCAACCCAATCCCTCAATCAGATAACTCTGCTGGAACTAGAATAATTATATTCTCAAACGAACAAAGAAGGAACGTTCAGCAGCAGATCTGCGACATTCGCGGCAAAAAAACAAATTTAAAAAAATGTTTTTGTGTGCACAATGGCAACAAGTTTGACGCAATAGATAAAGTGGCAGGGTGGTTAAGACGTTTGCCTGCCAACAAGTAAACCGTGAGGTTCTGGGTGCGATTCCCAGCCTCGCCCTTTCTTCCCAGTTTGACCACAAAAAAATCGAACTGAATGTCAAAGTCCTTCGAATGAGACTATAAACCGAGGCCCCGTGTGCGAACGCATGCAGAACATCATGCGCACACGCTAAATCCTGTTCCGCTATTCGAAAGAGTAGGCCATTGTGTGCCGGTGGGAACAGATGACAGAATTTACAAAACCGCATACACACGGGGACTGAATGAAAAAAAGCACACGAGTGCTTATTCCATTATCTTCGATATAAAAAAAAAGCGCTTTGATTTGTTGCTTTACAAGATTCAGCGCTATATAAATTCCATACAGTAGTAGTAGTAGTATAAAAACATCGGCTAGGCTAGTCCCTCCCCAGAACGTCATAATTATCGGCTGATCTAGGCGTGGAGAGAGAGGGGGGCGGGGGTAGCGCTGGTTTGTGTATTATTTATATATATATAGTAGGGTTTGGTCAGGGTGGTAGCTATGTCTTTCTTAAGGTCTCGGAATGTAGGTTTCGAACTTAGCGTTTTAGGTTGCCTTGCCAGAACTGTTACTCTGTGTGTGTGTGCTTCCTATTGAGGTTGGACGTTTCCATAATATACCAAGGGAAGAAAGAATATGTTCAAAATGCAATATGTCTGTTTTAGGGGATGAATTTCATTTTGTCATGGAACGTCCCCACTTCAAACATTTACGACAAGATTTTATTCCCCGACATTTTCTCCAACCCATGTCCAGTTATAATTTTTGTAGGCTGATGAAATGCAAATCTTCGAAAAGTTCTCCTGTCGCTCTCAAAATTCATAAGATTTGCAGGTATTTCTTGAAATTTCAATTGTCTTTCCTATGTGTAGATTATGTCTTTTAAAGAAATGTGTATACTTTAAAATAGTATTGAGTCATTAATACTGTTTGCTTATCATTATGCTATGAACTCTTGCTTTTCAGTTACTGTTAGTATTTCATGTTATTTTTGGGTATATTGCTGTTAGGTTTATTCTTCTGTTCAATTTGTTTGTAATCCTCCATACCCCAAAAGGGGTGAAAGGAATTAAATCTTGAATCTTGTCTTTCTTAGGGTCTCCGAATGTAGGTTTCGAACTTGGCGTTTCCTAGGTTGCCTTGCCAGAACTGCTACTGCATGTGTGTGTATGTGTGTGTGTGTGGGGGGGGGGGGAGTGAGTGAGAGTGTGATGGATGATGGACGACGATGATGAAGAGGGTGGGGTGCGCTGATGATGGGGGTGACGATGATGATGATGACGGTGGTGGTGGTGGTGATGATGATGATGACGGTGGTGGTAGTGGTGGCGGTAGACAAGCATTAATTTACATACTTTTTTCATTTCGCCAAAAGCTACAGTAATACAAGCCTAAAACAGTACCAGAAGAAGAAGAAGAAGAAAGTCTCCATACAAACGACAGATTTTTGCTAAAATAGTAATGAATAAACCAGACAGACAGACTACGAGGGAATGAATGAATGAATGAATGATATTTAATATACAAAGATAAAAACTTTCTGCCAAACCAAGTCTGACAATCTATCCTTGTAAGCACACACAAACACACACAAACACACACACACACACAAAACACACACACACACACACACACCCTCTAACATCAATACTTGGAAAAGACTACTACTACTACTACTACTACTACTTACTACTACTACTCCTATTACTGCTACTACCACTACTGCCACTGCTGCTGCTACAACTATGCTAAACCCCTACTACTACTGCTGCTGCTGCTGCTGCTGCTGCTGCTGCTACTACTAACTCTATACTACTACTTACTACAAATACTATACTAACTACTACTCCTACTCTACTGATGGGTGATCATGGTCATGATTTAAAATTTTGGTAAGAAGAAGAGTGATCATAACAATGAGATGATTTTATGATGATGATGATGAGATGGGTGAAGAATGATGATGATTACACACGCACACACACAACACGAACGCACCTTCACACCCACCCGCCACCCCCATACACAAGTGTCACACACAAACACACACCAAAGTGTTATTGCTTTTTAAAGATTCATGGTTAATGGATAAAATAATAAAAGGTAGTGCATTCCTAACTCTGGACGTAGAATGACAGAAAGGCTGCACGGCTTTTGCTGTGTGGAAGTCGAAAATGGTCAACAATTAAAGAACAGGCTGACATCAACGTGCCATACTTCATAACCTTTTTAAATTACCCCCATCATGATTACAAACTTAACACATCTTTATTCAAACCACCAAATACCAAAAACAAAACAACAGAAATAACGCAAAAAGATACTCCCCAAATAATGATTTTAAAAAGTGAAAGGAAGTATTAAACTATTCTAACAAATTTTCAACGACAACATTTTGCTCACTTCCGCGTTTCATTTCATTCCTCATCCTAAGTTCACCAATTTGTTGACGCTCGTTTTAACCAAAACTCCGAGACCATTCTTAAATGCAGACGACAAAGTAGCATACCAAAACATGGCAAGGACGTCATTCAACAAAAGAAACGTTCCAACGATGCTTTTGAATGAAATTAGTGTTTACTTACAAAATAAATCAGGAAATGAACACGAATTTGGTCCAAAAATGGCGGGTCTATGTCATGCCCTTTCATTTGTATGTAGTTTCAATATGGCGCAGCAAAGGTAATCAGCGAGTGTTATCACTAGAAACTATTTCAAAAAATTGGCTTTTTGGGGGAAAACTTGTTAATCTTCCTTTGAACTCAGAAGTAAGGGGCACTTTTTGGATCGGTATGAATGAGAGAGAGATTTATTTTTATTATTTATCTATTTATTTATTTATTCTTTTATTTCAAGGATAATGGAATAAGCACTCGTGTGCTTTTTTTTCATGCAGTCCCCGTGTGTATGCACACAGAGAGGGAGAGAGGCAGACAGACAGACAAGTGGATACACAGAAACAGGCAGACACCCCCCCCCCCCCCCCCCCCCCATCCTACCCGCCCCAACAGACAGGTAAAATTGAGCACGCGCGCACAATATGTTTCTCTGTGCGTGCATGTGAGCGCCCGTAAAGTGCGTGCACGTATAGTATACATCTTGAAGTATCTGCGTGCAAAGTTATCATAGAACTAACTTTTTTTTTTTTAAACTCAAGCTAATAATAACTCACAGACTTAACTAGTGTAGTAAAAGGAAAAAGGTAAAGGAGTCCCATAACCTATAAGGTCGTAGGGGAGCGAGGTGTCAGAGACCTCACTTCTCTAGGGCCAGCATATTGAGGGCGGCGCCCATCTCCTCTCCCTCGCTGCTTTACCTTCCCTGACCCTAAAGAGGGCAGGTACCCATTTACAGCTGGGTGAACTGGGGGAACTGTACTGAAGCCAAAGCGCGCAAACGGTCACCCATCCAACTGGTAACCACGCTCGACGCTGCTTAACTTGGCTGGGGGAAAGCGAGTGCTCGACCACTGAGCTATCCCGTCCCACAACTAGTGTAGTAACAACACCAAATAACTGATAAACTAACTAAATAGCTAGGGGGAAAATATTGACGACGCCAACGGCAACAATCATAACAACAACAGAACACGCGCATGCATGCGCGTGTGCGCGCGCGCGCGCGCGCACGCACGCATACACACACACACACACACACACAGTCCTTCGGATGAGACTATAAACCGAGGTCCCGTGTGCGAACGCACGCAGAACATCTTGCACACACGTTAAATCCTGTTCCCTTTTCGGAAGATTAGGCCATTGTGTGCTGTTGGGAACGGATGACAAAATTTACAAAGATGCATACACATGGGGACTAGATGTAGCACGTTAGCGCTTATTCCATTATCCTCGAAATAAAAGAATAAATAGATAAATAAATAAAACAAATCACACACACACACACACACACAAAAACACACCACACACACACACACACTCCACACACACACACACACACAACCAACACACACACCACCCACCACCCACCACCACCACACCACACCACACCACACCACACAACACACCACCAAAACACGACCCCCCCAAAATAACCCACCATTTCAATACCATTACATCTACAACAACAACGCAACAACAATACTAATAACATCACAAACCAGTTGATCCGAACATGCTCCCCCTACTACACACAAACCCCTCCCTCGATACACTATCAGCAAAGCAGACATGACCGACAGACAGACAGAGAGAGAGACTGTACTGAACTCGCTCTGTGGCTGACATGGTCCGGCGTTATCTTCGCAGCAACCGAGGTGTTTCCCTTCAGTTCAAAAAATTCTTTATCAGCAAAGCTTTTGTGTCCTGCTGGTAAACGCTTTCTCGCGAACTGTGTATAGTAGAAAGAAAAAGAAAGACAAGACGTTATGTTCAGTCCTCGTGATGGTACGCTATAGCCGAGTGGGTAAAACAGTTCGATTTGGGGGGGGGGGGGTCAAATCCACGAGGTCCATGAAATCGTGGGTTCGAATCTCGGCAGCTTCTGGTGAATTAAGAGTAGGGATTTTTTTTTAAAAATTTACGATCTAATCCCAGACTAATGCCTTAATTCCTTTCTGTATATTTTATATATAGGCCTACTACACACATTCATCTTCACTTATCCCGTAGTCGCTTCAAGTCAAGTCAAGTCAAAGTCAAAAACACTTTATTCATCCCATGATGGGCAATTGGACTGTGGGAGCACCACTGAAGATTTTGCAACCAGCTTCCTCCACTCCCCGCGCGGTCCTCTGGTTTCTGTAGCAATTCGTTCCATTGAAATACGCATGTAGAAGATCAAATATGCACGTTTAAGATAACGCAATTCATGTCAGTATTCGATGGGTTACGGAATCACCACGAACATGCCCAGCATGCAACCTGTACAGTGATATGAACTGTTCTGAAGTTTGGAATGTGACGGCTGAAGCCAGCGTAGTAGGCAGATCTCCTGCAGAATGACAAGCACAGGAGAAGACCAGACATTTTTGGTATCCTTCCCTGTAAGAGAGAGAGTCACAGAGAGAGATTGATTGATTGGTTGATTGATTGATTGATTGATTGATTGGCAATCTTTATTCCCAAGGGTTCCAGATAAGTACTGACATAGTTGGGGGGCTCATCCGGCTCTTGCCTGATTTTATTTTATTTTATTTTATTCTTTTACATCGAAGATAATGGAATAAGCACGTATGTGCTTTTTTTTTACATCCAGTGCCCGTGTGTATGCGGATTTGTGAATTCTGTCATCTGTTCCCACCGGCACACAATGGCCTACTCTTACGAAAAGCGGAACAGGATTTAACGTGTGCGCAAGATGTTCCGCGTGCGTTCGCACACGGGACCTCGGTTTATAGTCTCATCCGAAGGATCATTAGTTATGACAACTAATCATTTCAACCAAACAAAAACAATATTATTTTTTATACGAGAGAGAGAAAACTATATTGTCAATCTTAATCTGCATTACCAAAATCAAATCATGAGGAAGCTGATATTTAAAAACAAAACAACAATAACAAAACCACCACCACCACCAATAACAACAACAAAACCAAACTGGCGCTGCAAAAAAAAAAGAACATTTAAAACAGTATATCAAATAAGAGCTCTGTATAGTGTGTGTGTGTGTGTGTGTGTGTGTGTGTGTGTGTGTGTGTGTGTGTGTGTGAGAGAGAGAGAGATAGAGAGAGAGCGAGAGCTCAATCGTCACAAAGCAGTGTTTGGGTATGACGTCAAAGCAATGTGTTTACTCTTTCGGGTGAGACGCTAAACCGAAGTTCCTATTACAACACGCAGTCAGCGCAGGTAAAAGAACTAACGGCAACAAGAGAGTTGTTCCTGAAAAGATCACTGTAGGGGGGAAAAAACCACCCCAGTTTTATAGAGAAACAAAATTCGCTACATTAAAGCGAAACCAGGTATCTCATTCACTTGGCGCACTGGAGATAACCTGGTGTATACACATTCAGAAGATGAAATAACGTGTACGTTAAAGATCCTGTAAGTCCAGTCAGCGTTTGATGGGTGAGAGTCAAACGGATATGTCTAGCATGCACCCTGTACCTGGAGAGGGATGGGCTCCGCCAGGTTTTACTTTCCTGAGCTTGTTGACATCCAGCCCTGTAGAAGTGATGATGATGATGATGATGATGATGATGATGATGATGATACTACTTCTACTACTACTACTCTTATAACTACTACGACTACTACTACTACTAATAATAATAATGCTGCTACTGCTGCTGCTGCTGGTGGTGGTGGTGGTGGTGGTGGTGGTGATGATGATGATGATGATGATGATGTCGATAAAATGATTACGATACTACTACTACTACTACTACTGCTGCTGCTGCTGCTGCTGCTGGTAATGATGATGATGATGATGATGATGATGATAAAATGATTACGATACTACTACTACTGCTACTACTACTACTACTACTACTACTACTACTACTACTGCTGCTGCTGCTGCTGCTGCTGCTGCTGCTGCTGCTGGTGATGATGATGATGATGATGATGATGAAGATGAAGAAGAAGAACAACAACAATAACAACAACAACGATAACAACAAGAAGGAAGTAGGCTAAATCTAAATAATAAAAAGCTTAAACAATTCAGCAGAGCACCCCTACCACTCTTCGGACACCTAGGGAAAGAAAAAGATACATTTCCCCTTCCACTGAAAAAACAAAAAACAACAAACCAAACTTACAGACGTAAATTCTACCGTTGCTGCTGCTGCTGCTGCTGCTAGTGTTGTTGTTGTTGCTGTTGTTGTTGTTGTTATCTGCTTACAATGTGGTCTCCTTTTTTTCCCCCACGTACAGGGACAAAGCTGTGAATTTTCCGGTGACGTCAGACGGGGCCGACATCAGGGGTATTGAACATACATGCTGTGACTAAAAAATTACAATGGGATACACAATACAATACGATGTAATACAATACGATGTAATACAATACGATGCAATACAATACGATGCAATACAATACGATGCGATACAATACGATGCAATACAATACGATGCGATACAATACGATGTAATACAATACGATGTGATACAATACGATGCAATACAATGTAATGAAGTACAATACAACGCAATATAATGCAATGCAAAACAATAGGATGCGAGGCAATGAATGCAACCAATGCAAGCCAATACTTTTTGTGCAATACAAAAAATGCTTTCAAGCATACGACCGTTCATGCTGCGATAAAAAGCAAATATGAACTTTACAATGTAATCAACAAAATTAGTGAAATGCAATATAATCAATGAAATTAAAAAAAACATTGAATAAAATAAATTATTTTATAACAATAATAAAAATAATAATAATAATAATAAAAATAATAGATGAAATGAAAAAAAAAAAGGAATTAATAGCGCTAAAATCTTGCAAAGACAAATCAAAGCGCATACAATCAATACAATACAGTACAATAGACACAAATGAATAGAAAAAATACAATAAAAATTTAATAGAACGATACAATACAATAAAAACAATACGATGCAATCAAAAAATTTTCGATGAAATGCGATACAATACGACACAATGAATACAATACAATTCCAACACAGTGATAAAAACAAATAAAGAAAAGGGTTTTTTTTTGGTAAAGAGGGGAAAGGGAAAGGACCGAAGTTTTTAGTGTATAATGGTGCCCTTTCCTTCTGCTCCCTCTTTGTCAAAAAAACAGTGTGTGTGTGTGGTTGTGGTGTGTGTGTGTGGTGTTTGTTTGTGGTGTGTGTGTGTGTGTGTTTTTGTTGTGTTGTTTTTGTTTGTGTTGTGTTTGTGTTGTGTGTGTGTGTGTGTGTGTGGTGGTTGTGTGTGTTGTGTGTGTGTGTGTTGGTGTGTGTTTTTTTGTTTGTTTTGGGTTGTGTGTGTGGTGTGTATGTGTGTGTGTGTAGGTTTTTGTGTGGTTGTGTGGTGTTGTGGGGTTGGTGTGTGGTGTGTGGTGTGTGGTGTGGGTGTGTGTTAATGTGTTTTTTTTGTGTGTGGGGTGTAAGTGTGTTGTGTGTGTGTTTGTGTGGTTTGTGTGGGTGTGTGTGTGTGTGTGTGTGGTGGTGGGGTGTGTGTGTTTTGGGGTGTTGTGTTTTTCCAATTCGTGAATGTTTACTAAATTTTCATCAACTCTGTATTCTTTTTCATTTGACAAATAAAAACTTCTTTGATAAATCAGATTTACTCTCCAAGTGGTTCTCTCAAAAACTTCAATCAAAAAAAGACTTAAATTTCACTCTAACTTTAAAAAGGAAGAAAGATTTTAAAATTTCCTCGAAGCTTTAAAGGGGAAGATTTTTAATTACCTAAAATTTAAAACGGGAAACTACAACCCACCTAAAATTTAAAAAGAGGAAGATTACAAATCACTCAAAGTTTAAAAGGGAGGAAGATTAAAAATCACTCTAATTTTTAAAAAGAGGAAGTTTTTGATCCTTACCTTAATTCTCTCTGTGCCAGGAGCAACCAAGGCTTGAACATCATTCCTCACGGTTCCGGGTTGTAGCGTGCGTCGTGCGCTTTCCCCACGTGCCCCACCTGCGCGTTCCGCCTACTTCTACCTTTCGTCGCCATGTTTTTTTTTGGCGCCCCCTTTTTCCTTTCCCCCTCAGGTGTCCACCCGGGGGCACAGCACGTCGCACTCCTGTCCTTTTTTAGGACATGCCGATCCATTCCCATTCCGTTTCTAATCTCCTGGCTGATTTTTTCGCCCCCGCTTTTCCCAAAGACTGTTTTGTTGGCAATGTGTTCTTGCCAGGGATTTTAAAGATCCCCCTAGACATTTGGGTTTGGGAAAAAAGTCTAGTTTCTCTTCTTCTCCTTTCGTTTTTTTTCCAGGCTCACACCCGTAGAGAAGAACTGACAAAAAAAGGTCTTGAAAAGGACTTTGGTTTTCTCCGATGTCTCCCATTTGCCAGATTTGGGATAATCGTTTCATCTGCGCCGGGCCCCCATCTACTTCTCTTGACGTCTGCTTTTCCTCCTCCGCGGTGACGTTTGCTCCGAGAAGGTAAAGTTTCCACCTCTTCCCCTGACCCAACCCCCAGACCTCGATGTTCCTGCTGTTTACTTTTATGGCTTTTTCATTTCGTCCATTCGCTTGGTCCAACCTTTGCTGCTTGTCTCCGCTTTTATTTTTGTGGTAGAGGTTCATTTTGATGAAAGGAGGGGGATGTCGCTCAAAGTCAAGGTCTTCTAACATGTTCATGAAGTCCCTCTTTTTTCATTTCTCACCCCTTTCCCCTGTTTTCTCATCACCCATCTTTCACGAAAGGAAGAGGGAAACCTGAATGCACATCCCTGTTTCCCCCGGTAATCATGGGGCCAGTCTGTTGTTTCGTTTTTCGACAAGACGGGGCACTGAAAGTCCTCGTAAATTTTCTTTACCATCTGGTGATTTTTTTGGGATTCCCTATTGACGCTGATGATCCAAACTGTCCGGGGAAAGGAGTCCCAAAGGTTTTCAAAGTCAAGAAGTGTATGACAGGTCGCGTTCCATTCGTTTATTGTTCCAAGATGTTCCCGAGTAAAATATTTTTGGGCCACGTTTCCCTTCCCTTTTGAAATCCACTTTTCTTTTCTGGGAAAAGCGTCTACTCCCTCTTTTATTCTGTTGTGAGGATCTTGCTGACACCTTACCCGGGCCCAAGGGGGAGGTAATCCCATGCCCGTTTCCACACTCCTGAAGATTTTCCTTTCTTTGGAATCTTGATATGAGTCCTTTGTCCTTTTTGGGTCTGTCTCCTTTTTCCCGACGAGGGCAAATACCGTTTCAGTTCCCTTTCCGGGCCCGTTCAAAGTTCTTTTCATCTTCTGTATCTGGTCTGCTCCGGGGGCTTTCCGTTCCTTAGGGTCTTCAGTGCTTTTTGATTTTATGGGTGTTTTGGGTTTTTCTGCTGAGATGTCAGTTCTTCACCTCCCCCCGGTCATCTTTTGGGGGTTCATTTTGGGGGGGATCCCTGTTGAGAACTTCCTGGGAAATGTTCTCCCATCTCCTCAGCCGGCCTCTTGATTCTTTGCAGCTCCCCGTTCTTATTCTTCACTGCTGCACTGGGTTTGTGCCTTGGGTTTGGGAGCGTTTTACAATGCTGTACATTCTTTCTGTCTCCCATTCTCTGCTGGTTCTGCCTCCTCTCTTTTTTTGACACCATCCCTCTTTTCCTCCGTACCTTCTTTTTACCTCCTTGTCTTTTTCCCTTTTATGTTTCCTTTTTTCTATTCTGTATTCCCCGAGTGTGTCTGTTGATTTTTATGTTTGCGTTCCTTCATC
Organism: Rapana venosa; assembly: GCA_028751875.1. Taxonomy (NCBI): domain Eukaryota; kingdom Metazoa; phylum Mollusca; class Gastropoda; order Neogastropoda; family Muricidae; genus Rapana; species Rapana venosa. The sequence goes on along the minus strand of CM054159.1, from coordinate 40,026,671 downwards.
GATCAGCTTTCCCGTTTTTTCACTGACCATGATTGCCTTCCCCTTTTTGTAGCCAAGCACCTTTCTGCTGATTTTTTGGGAGGCTTCTTTTTGATGCCCACACCTCTTCACATCTTCATTTCGGTTCTGTTCCTTCGATTGGCTTCACTGCGTTTGCAGAATTTTTTTTTATATTTTCGTCCTTCGGGTTTTTAAAACGCCGTCTTGTCTTGGGGTGTTTTGTTGTTTCTGCGTGAGCTGAGTCGTAATTGTTTCTCGTCTTAAAGGGTAGTGGTCGCTGTTGGCACTCCCCCCTCTGTACTGGGGCAGTCTTTTATGATGATTCCACTGTCCGTGATCAATAGGGGGTTTCAATTGGTTTTTTCACTCTTCCGTCCGCTGATGTCCATTTTCTTTGTAATGTTTTTTGTGGGGGAAAAAAGGTTCCTGTGAAACTAGCCTTTCAGCTGGCAAACTCGCAGAGTCTCTGTCCATTGTCGTTCGTCTCCCAAGTCCATGAGTCCCCCATTGCCTTTCGTACCTGTTGTTTTTCCCCCTTTTTGCTTTAATCTCCCATATGATGATGAGTCGTTTTTGTTGCACCCCTCCATTTTCCCCGGGAGTTGTTGGAAAAAACGCTCCTTTTTTCCTTTTCCCCTCTCGTTGGCGGTGCGTACCTTGTATAACTTTCCCCGTCTGTTTTGAGTAGAATCTTGTGTAGATCCTCTTGTTGGGGTTCCATTCCATAGGACTTCACTGCGCCCCTGGCTATAGAGGGCGACTCCTCCCCGTTAGTTGTTCGTCTCCATGTATTCACTGTCTGCCCCTGATGCTAGCTTAATTTTCCAGCTCCTCCTTGGACTCGCTGATTCCAAAGAATGTGCATTGGAAGTCTCCATCTCTCTTGCGATCTGTGTGCTGCGCCCCTCGTCATTGCCTACGTTCCAATTCCAATGTTTTAAAGGGTTTTTTTGGGCTTGCAAAGGACCTGGTGGGCGGGGAGCTTCCCGCAGGCTTTCACCCACGTCGTCATGGGGTTTTCCATGCTGGCGATTCCCGCTCCCCCAGGGTTTGATTTAAGTTATGTTCATAGTTTCTGTAACTTTTTTTTTTCCGGGGAGGAGTTGGCCTTCTGCCCAAACCCCCAAACTTGGAGGGCCGTGGTTTTCCTTTTTGGGTGGCCTTCCCCTTAAATGCGTTTTTCCCGGTGCAAACTCCCCACCCCCCCCGGGAGACGGCCCCTCACGCCGTGCGCCCCGCGCGAGGAAATTTTTGATCGAATCTAGTTATTAAAGAGAAGCTTTAAATCCCAAATTTTTAAAACCATCTTAGATTTGTTGTTGGGTTTTTTTTAGGGAAGACTTTAAGTGCAGACTTTTAAAACCGTCTTATTGTGTTTTTTTTTAAGGAAGACTTTTAAACCCCCTCTTAACTTTGAAAGAGGACGACTTCAAAACCTCTAACATTTAAAAAAGGGAAAAGAAAAAACACTTTAACATTTAAAAAGAGGAAGATTTAAAATTCCTCTAAACTTTTAAAAAGCGGGGATTAAGATCAATCTTAGTTTTTAAAAAGGGAAAACTTTAAATCCAGACTTTAAATCCATCTTATTTGTTTGATTTTTAAGGGAAATTTTAAGTCAATTTTTTTTAAACCCAAACTTAGTTGGTTGGTTTTTTTAAAAGGAAGACTTTAAAACCACTCTTTTGCTTTAAAAAAAGGGAAAATTTAAACCCCTTAAAATTTAAAAGAGGACATTTAAACCCCCTCTACGCTTTTAAAAAAGGAGACTTTAAATCCACCCAATGTTTAAAAGAGGAAGACTGTAAATGTGTTAACATTTTAAAAAAGGGGAAAAATTATAAATTCACTCTAAAAAAGGAAAAACTATAGATTGAATCTTATTATTAAAAGGAAACTTTAAACCAGACTTTAATCCCAATTTTTGTTGGGGGTTTAAGAGGAAGAAAAGTTCAAAACTTTTAAATAAAAAAATTTTGGTGGGGGTTTTTAAAAAAAAAATCCAACTTATTGTTTTTTTTTAAAAGGAAATTTTTAAACCCCCCTTTAAATCCACATTATTTTTTAAAAGGAAACTTTAAAACCACCTAAAATTTTTTAAAAGGAAGATTAAAACCACTTAAGTTTAAAATAAAAAAGACCTTAAAACCACTTAAGCTTTAAAAAAGAAAACTTTAATCCACCAAAATTTTAAAGAGAAAATTTTAAAAAATCTAGTTTTAAAAGAAAAACTTAAATCCGACACATCTCTCTCTCCTTTTTCTCTCCCCTCTCTCTCTCTCTCTCTCCTCTCTCCCCCTTCTCTTCTCTCTCTTCTCTCTCCTCTCTCTTTTTCTCTTCCCCTCTCTCTCCCCCTCTCTCTCTCTCTCTCCCTCTCTCTTTTCTCTCTCTCTCTCTCTCTAACGGGTGGAATGCCTTGGTCAGAAAAGTTGCACATGGGCCCCTTTCAATTGCCCAACCCCGGTTTGAAACCCCGTTTAAGGGTATTTTTCCATGGAGTTACCATCATGTCGCTCCCCTCCCCAATCCCCCCTCCAAAAAAAAGGACAAAAGTCCCCCCGGATAATAATGAAAATAATAAATGGAAACATATATGCGCTATACTTGCAAAAACAAATCAAGCGCATGCGTTTAAAACCATTCTTACACTGCAAAAAAGTGAGAGCACCCAGAACATCTTTCGCACACGTTATAACCTGCCCCCTTTTTAAAAATAGGCCATCGTGTGCTAGGGAAACTGTTGACAAAATTTACAAAACCCACAAAGGGACGGGGTTTGGATGTAAAACAGAAAAAGAATGAATGAATAAATAAAAGCATAATTATGAATGTTTATTCCATGATCCTCGAAATAAAAAATGAATAAATAAATAGATAAAAAATAAATAACTAAATGACTAGCTAACTAAATAAATAAATAACACCCTGGGGGGTCGTTCAGGTGCCGCTCTGAGTTTTTCAGGCAGAGTCTTTTGGGCGATTAGAACCTGGTAGAGCCCATCTCTCCTCAGGTGCAGGATGCATGCTAGGTATGTTCGTGTTTCCACCACCCACCAAAAGATGGCAAGAACTGGGGTTCCTGTACAGGTCTTAGCCGTCTGTAGGGACTTCGTCCATTTTGGGGTTCTTTCTTTCGATTGAGCCAGAATAAAAACGAAAGGAATCGCGAGTGTCTAAAATTAATACACAATATTCAATATTCTGTGTGTGTGCGTGCGTGCGTGTGCGTGCGTGCGTGCGTGCGTGCGTGTGTGTGTGTGTAACGTTTTGTGGATTTCTCAACATTACTATACTTTGATGATACTGATCTGAATGTGTTCACCTGTCTTCACAAGTTTTGGTGATCTGAGGGTGTGCTTGCTGGATTTTCCTGTCACCCTCCCCCTCCACACCACCACCCACCCACCCACCAATCCCCTCCCCGTATAAATCGCCAGAAATAGGGAGAAGGCTGACAACACATTGCTGGTTCACGGTTTGGGGCAAAGAAAAGTTCCATCCCACAAGGTTGAAGCTTTAGGAACTAAAGGTAACGGTAAAGGTAAAGGTAAAGGAGTACCCAAAACCTATATAAGGTCGTAGGGGAGCGAGGCGTCAGAGACCTCACTTCTCTAGGGGCCAGCATATTGAGGGCGGCGCCCATCTCCTCTCCCTTGCTGCTTTACCTTCCCTGACCCTAAAGAGGGCAGGTACCCATTTACAGCTGGGTGAACTGAAGGAACTGTACTGAAGCCAAGGCGCGCAAACGGTCACCCATCCAAGTGGTAACCACGCTCGACGCTGGCTTAACTTGGCTGGGGGAAAGCGAGTGCTCCGACCACTAACAACAGAAAACATGCTTTGCTGGTCAGTGTCTTATCTGGTTTATGGATTGTGGCCTACCATGATGTAGTAGTGACGTAAGTCTCCATCTATCCATCAAGTTTGATCATTGGCCAGGTGTACACCCGCTTGTTAGTGTCTGGTTTATGGATTGTGGCCTTCCATAACATGGTGGGAGACGGGATAGCTCAGTGGTCAGAGCACTCGCTTTCCCCCTAGCCAAGGTTAAGCAGCATCGAGCGAGGCTACTAAGTGGATGGGTGACCGTTTGCGCGCCTTGGCTTCAGTACAGTTCCCCCAGCTGTAACTGGGCACCTGTCCTCTTTAGGGTCAGGGAAGGTAAAGCAGCGAGGGAGAGGAGATGGGCGCCGCCCTCAATATGCTGGCCCTAGAGAAGTTGAGGTCTCTGATGCCTCGCTCCCCTACGACCAGGTAGGCTATGGGACACCTTTACCTTTTCATAACGTTGTGACGTAGGTCTCCGTCTGTCTTTCAAGTTTGATCCTGGTTGTCCATGTCTGGCCTTTCCATGTTCTAATATATTGGTGGTGTTTCCGAGTCCTGCCGTGTCAGATACAGCTTTGCCAGTGACAGTTGTGAGGTTCACGGTAGATGGTTCAAGTCCCAGCACTGCCTGAGGATTACGGATGAAGATTTGTTTGTCTCTTTTTTTGGTGCAAAACTTACGGGTGGGTGTGCAAGTCCCTCAACAACCATGGTGTACACCCAAAGCACTGCAGTGCGGTGACATACATGGGCAAAAATAAAATAGCCATACAATTCAAGACTCAACTCAACTGTTTCCATTGCCCGTGGGCAGGAGCTCCACGCAATGCCACCACCAGAGTCCCCATCTTTCTTTCTGTCTTTGCCGAGTTCTACCATCTCCTGTAGCCCTCCTCCCAAAACACTGATCTCATGATGTTGGCGATGTAGGATGTTGGTGGCCTGCCTCTTTTCCTTCTGCCCTCAACTTACCTTGGAGAACTGCCCTCATCAGTCTGTGTGTTTGTGAGGTGAGGAATTTTTACTTTAAAAAAAAAAAGAAATATCTGGGTACATTTTCCCCCAGTTCATGTGGCAAAGGTTTAAGGTGACCGTACAGTTGATGAACTTTTAAAAATCTGTCCCTGTAATTTTGTTTAGTCTTCAAACGTGACAAGGCTAGTGTGTCTGCAGTATTTTTACACATTTGTAGTTTAAACAGATTTTTCTGTGTATAATTCGGGATGCTCTTTCCATGCAGCAAGTGTTGGCATTAGGATCTGCCCCTTTATTTTTTTCATTTTATTGTCATAAAACATTTTGTTTTTTCAATGAGAGGGGTGGGGCTTTTTTCTACAGAGGGGCTAATTCTTCTTGCTATAGGTCCTATTACATGCATCAACTTTGAGTTGCATACACATGTTGCAGTTCATTGTCTCATCCAAAAAGACTATCTCCCAGACCAACCTCTTACAGCTCAATGGGTGGTGAAAATGTCTGGATTCCATACAGGAGGTATCAGTCTCATGCCCTTCGCTTTAAAGGGGTTTTCCACTTTCTGATTTTATTTTCCATGCTCCCATCCATTCATTTATTTTTATTTATTTTATTTCGATGATAATGGAATAAGCACTTATGAGTTTTTTTACTTCTAGTCCACGTGTAGTATGCGGTTTTTGTGAATTTTGTCTTTCTGTTCCCATGTGGCACACAATGGCCTACTCTTACGAAAAACGGAACAGGATTTAATATGTGCACAATATGTTCTGCGTGCGTTCGCACACGGGGCCTCGGTTTATAGTCTCATCCGTAGGACTTTTCGGGAGAGTGGAGTCTGCACTGATGTCAACTCCAGGGGAAAATATCCCCTGAACGGGAATCAAACCCGGGTCGTCAGATTGCGAGCGCAGTGTTCTAACCACTAGGCTATCCCTCCCCCCCCCCCCCCCCTCCTGATTTGAGATTCAATACCACAAGCATCAATTTTGATTAAGCAACAGACAGACGCTATAGCCGAGTGGTTAAGACCGTTTGACTTAATCCCATGGGTCTATGAAGTCGTGGGTTTGAATCTTGGCAGGGTCCGTGAATCAAGGGCGGGAATTTTTACAATCTCCCAGGTCAACTTCAAGCGCAGACCTGCCAGTGCCTCAATTCCCTTCATGTATCTAGATAATCATATACATTCAGTGTTCACTGTTCACTGGTCCCGTAACCCGCCAGGGTCGTAGGGGCGCTGCATGGTGGACGAACGGTGGACCAGCTGGCTCCACTTAGCACGGTCGTGGGCGAGTGCCTGGGTGACACTGAAGTCCTCCCCTGTCCAATCACGGATGTCGTCGGCCCACTTTCTCCTTTGTCTGCCCCGTCTTCTCTTCCCCTGGACTGTTCCTTGCAGGATGGTCTTTGCAAGTCCTTCTGAGCGTGTTACGTGCCCATACCATCTGAGTTTCCTCTTTTTCGCCGTGGTCAGTAGGTCTTCATAGTCCCGCACTTGTTGAGTGATCATTCTGCGGACTTCATTGTTGGTGACATGGTCCTTGTATGAGATGCCAAGGAGCCTTCTGAGGCTAGGTGGAACGTCAGAAGTCTGGCCCAAACAGGCAAACTCCAAGAACTGATATACGAGCTGGACAGGTACACCTGGCATCTGGTAGGTCTCTGTGAGGTCAGATGGAAAGAGCACGGTGAACACCATACTGACGAGGGCCATCTGCTCTACTATAGCGGGGAGCAGGACAAGCATATCAATGCGTAGGCATGCTTGTCAACAAAACATCAAGAACTGGGTAATGGGGATACTACCCATAAACGCCGGATTATGGCCATCCGCCTCAGGGCAGCCCCATTAAACATCACAGTGATTCAAGCCTACGCCAACAAGGATCACGATGACGAAGTCGTAGGGGAAATTCTACAACCAACTACAGGGCATCATCGATAAGATGAACAAGAAGACATTTGATCATCCAGGGAGACTGAACGCCAAGGGGGGCGGAGACGCACTGAAGACGGGAGCAAATTCTGGGGTTTCCTCCTGTAATGCATTCCCCAATGAGCGAGGACTCCGACTACGGGGAATTTGCCAGCTACAACGACACGGTGCTCGCCAATACCCTTGGAGAACACAAGGATCCCGACACTGGACAGGCAGCACCCAATGGGATCCATCAAACCAGATTGACTACACCCTGGTGCAGAAACCGGTTTCGATCTGGCATCAACAGACCCAAGACGAGGACATTCCCAGGTGCAGACATGGGCACGATCATGACCTCGTGCTCCTGAACTTTAGAGTCCGATTGAAGAAGACCAATAAGACAAAGAACACCAGACTCAAGTTCAACCTGGACAAACTGAAGGACCCCACCATCGCCGAGTCCTTCCAAGCAACAATAGGAGGGAAATTCGCACCACTGCTGGCACTTGAAGAAGATGCCGAAACGATGACCACCAGTTTTAACACAGTGATGACTGAGACAGCAAGCAAGCATTGCATGATATAGCGCTATACAAATTCCATTTATTATTATTATTTCATCCATGATATTCTAACACAAAGTTCACAGTTCCACTCAAAGGCTATACAGTTCATGTCATGTGATTTGGGTTATTTTCATTTATATTTTTAAGATTTTATTTTATTCTTTTATATCGAGGATAATGGAATAAAGCCCTTATGTGCTTTTTTTTTTTTTTTTTACATCTAGTCCCCGTGGGTGTACGGATGTGTGAATTCTGTCATCTGTTCTCACCGGCACACAATGGCCTACTCTTCCGAAAAACGGAACGGGATTTAACGTGTGCGCAAGATGTTCTGCATGCGTTCGAACACGGGACCTCGGTTTACAGTCTCATCCGAAGGACTTTTGGGGAGAGTGGAGTCTGCACTGATGTTAACTCCAGGGGACAATATCCCTTTGAACGGGAGGAACCGAACCCGGGTCGTCAGATTGCGAGAGCAATGTCAAACCGCTAGCATTCCCGTCCCCCGACGCCAAAATGTTAAAACAACATATAGAGAGCCAGCCTGATTGTTGAGTGATGTTTAAGTGGTGTGTGTGTGTTGTTTGTTGTGTGGTGTGTGTGGTGTGTGTGTGGTGTGTGTGTATTTGTGTTTTTGCGCGCGTTTTTTTGTGGAGTGTGTGCGAGTGGTTCCCAACTAGAGCTCCGAGGTTCACAAATGGCGATATTTGCATATGTGAACTTTTTGCCCACCATAAAAGGTAGCTGTATGCCACTTCAGGCATAACGTTAAATTGAATTGCCACCATGAGTACTTGTCCTCTCAAACAAAAAACAACAACAACCCACCTTTGTAAATGTGACAAATACGCAGTAAAAAGTATGCACCAAAAAGGAAAAGGTAGGAGATGGGTGGGTGCCTATAAAAGAGTTCACCAGAATGCCAATGTTTACGCTTTATTAGTCTCTCCAGCAGACTTGACTGATATATATATATAAATATTTTTTAAACATTTCTATCACTATTATTTTATGACAGTTTCAACTGTTCCTGCGAATGTGATAGACTTAGCTAAATTAAGATAATTTTTTTTTTTTTTTTTTACAAATTTCTATTATCATTCTTTTATGACAGCCCTGGTTGTTTCTTATGCAATGTGATAAACTTGGCAAAATCAAGATAAGATAGTAAGGGATTAATAGATGGTGAAAAAAATCTTTTTTCACCGCCAGGACCTTGAAGGAAAATTTTAAACCCAGGGAGCAATTCAAATAAAGTTGGGCAAAACGGATTAATAAGTCACAGAGTGTCTTGAAAGGGCCCTGCATCAGACCTGTTCTCCTGTTTTGGCTGGAGACGTGGGTTTTCACAAAAACCGTCGAACTTTGTTGAAGAGCTGCAAAAACCGAATGCTACGCTACAGACAAAGGTCAAATGGGAAAACAGGATCACGAATGAAGAACTGGAGAATGTGCAAAGTTGATGATTCTTAAGTCTGTAGCTAGTACCAAAGACGCGCGGGTTTGGGCACTTTCAACGGAAAACAGCCACCACATCATAACAAGAGCATTGAACTTCGTAGTGGGTGGAAAGAGACCAAAGGGAAGACCTAGCAAGACCTGGCGGGCCCGTATTGCAGATGATCTTGGAGAAAGGGCATAAATAAGGAGGAAGTCAAAACAGAGAGAGATGGGAAGGATCATCAATGTCAAACCTACCTTGGGAAACATGACAAAAAGGAAGAAGAAGAAGAAGAAGAAGAGAAAGAGTGTCTTATTTTTTTTTGTTTTTGTTTTGTTTTTCTGAAGTACCCGGGGAAAAGATTTTCAATTACAATGACAAAGACATAGTTACCTCAATACCTGTACGTGTGTCTCATCTACCCTTTCATTTCGATATATACCAAACCAGGATATTTTCACTTCAACTGGGATGGATATAGCAGCGAGTGTGGTTTTTTTCTCCAAAACACACACTTTGCACCATATTAAACCACAATGCCTGGGGGACGGGATAGCCTGGTGGTTAGCGTGATGCGCTTGTGATCTGCTGACCCAGTTCGATTCCTGTTCAAGAGGATTTTTCCTCTGGGTTAACAACATCAGTGCTGACTCCACTCCCCCTAAAAGTCCTTCGGATGAGACTATAAACCGAGGGTCCCATGTTTTGAACGCATGCAAACATCTTGCACACATGTTAAAAAAAACCCGTTCCGCTTTTCGGGAAAAGTAGGCCCTTGCGTGCCGGTGGAACAGATGACATTTTCAAAACTGCATACACACGGGGACTGGGTTTTTTTTTAAAAAGCAGAGAGTGGATTATCTTTACTCCATTTTCCTCAAATAAAATATAAAAAATAAATAATGCACAGCGCACACACGTTAAAGCTTTACAAACACAAGGCATTCAAAACACAAACCCCCACTCGACCCACCCCACACCCTGGTTTTTCATAACATTTTAATTATCTTAAGCTTGGGGGCAGCTTCTCCATTGGAAAAAAAAGCACAAACAAAAAAATCTTTAAATTAAACCCTAATAAAAAAAACAACACACACAACCCACCCACACAACCCCACAAAAGGAACACGACGACTCAAAAACTTGACACCATACTTCTAATGGGGAGATCAATGGGATCTGACTGCCGTTGAAATGAACGATTAAAAGATAATAAAACATCTACAGACCTCTTAAAGCAACCAAAACAAAACAAACAAAAAACTTTTCCAAAAAAAATGTCAAAAATGAAACAAAAGAGCTAAGCAGGTGTCTGGATGTGTGGTGTTGTGTGTGTGTGTTGTGTGTAGTATGAAATGTTGCTGAAATAAAAACCCTGTGCTTGAAACCAAAAAATACTTGCAGTGTTTAATTAATTAATTAAAACATTTACTCCGGAGGGAAATTTAGGGCCGAGTGCTGTACCATAACACTAGACAAGTGAGACAGAACAGTGAGAAGAAAATGGGGGAACAAAACAAAATTTTGTATCGCTGTGATTCATTGATCAGAAAAAATGAAAAACAAAACACACAAAAACAAGAACAGTTTCAATTCACACACACACCATACACACACACCAAAAAGCCCAGGGCGTTCTCTGTAACCGCGTCTTTCACAGAGCTGTACATAATACACAAAGTTTTTGATATGTGAGGGATGGAAAAGCAACTGAAAATATATCTGCCCTCCAGCGCATGATTCTCATGTTTCGCATACTGGTGACTGGCCTTTCAAATACTATATGTCTGAATGACAGGTAATCTTAATTCAAAGGTCTACTGATTTAAAAAAAAAAAAAAAAAAAGATTTCCGGGGATGTCATAAAAATTTTATACAGTTTCTTAGCCAGCCAATCGTTTTTACTAAGGTAACCATTTGTAGCGGATGATATTATGTCAGTAATACCAAAAAATAACTGATTTATAGTATAATTTGTCCAAAATTGTATTCATTTCATGTACATTCTGCTCTGTAGATGGAATCAAAAATAATAAATAATATAATGATGATTAAAGGTATTATCAGCTGGTTTGGCCCAGGGCCAAGAGCTGAGTCAGTTTTTTGATGTCAGCTAATTGCCAAGGCTTACACTAAACAAAGTTGTTATGTTGTAAAATGTTGTGTCGAGATTGGGCCCTTTAGCCATGACAACCCTTAACATAACAACCTGCACTCTCCCCTTTGTTAAAGGAGAAAAAAATCCCTGAAGTCGGAGTATGGCTGCCTATATGGCGAGGGGCTTGAAAAAGAGTCATACACGCAAACTTTCATCGGTGTACTTCCCATGTCCCAGTGATTCCCCGGTGGGATGGGTGAGTGAGTCAGAGTGTTGGCATGTTCTGGGTGACCCCAGGGTGTAAAGCTGGGGAGCGCACAACAACAACAAACAACAACATCAGCTGATCTTCAACCATGACTAAAGTATATATAGCAACCCTATCTCTTATCGCCATAATAATAATAACAAACAGAATGAATGAGCCTCCTTCTGATGAAACTATAAATCGAGGGCCCGTGTGCAAACACATGCAGAATGTCTTGCGCCATGTTAAAACCTGTTCCACCTTTCAGAAGAGTAGGCCATTTTTTGCCGGTGGAACGGATACAAAGTTTACAAAAAAAACCCACAAGAACAAAAGGATGGATGTAAAAATAGCACACAAGTCCTTTTTCCATTTTTCCTATCCCCCAAAAAAGGAAAAAAAGGAATAAAATCGATGAAAGACCACTTTCACAAGCATCTTTTCAGAAGCTATCCCCCCATTTGATCAAACTGATAAATTTCATAAGGACATGCAGAAAAAAAAAATGTGTGTTCTCAAAAACATTTAGACTTGATCATAGGGAAAAACTCTTTTTAATTCATTTCATCATTTTAATCCCCTTTCATCACCACAGTGAAGCACCTGTGTCCCCAGAGTCACGTTTTTAAGATCTACCTACCCGTGAAACAGATCTTGGAAGCAATATATTCATATTTGGGGGGGGGAGGGGGGGGGGCGGGGGGGCCCAAAACTTAAGCACAAAAAGCCGACATAAAACATGTCAAGCAACACGCTTTTGTTCAGTTCGTAATGCTGTTTGGATCAGCTTGGCACAGCAAATATGGCCATGGGGGATTTCTGAAATTTTTCAAGCTGGGCCTTTGAGAGGCGAACAAAAAGATTACGAGAGCAGACAACAGTCGTTGGATGCCAGTTGCCCCTACCTACCACACTGCTAAAGACAGAAAGCTTGTAAAGGGAAGATAGCGCAGCTTAACATGTGTACTATACATGTCAATACTTTCCCAAATTCAAAATCCGTCTCTGCTGGGGAAAGTTTTTTTTTTTTTTTTTCCATTTTCGGTTTGCGGTGGAGGTGAATGGGGAGGTGGGAAAATTTGTTGGAAGGGGGAGGGGGGGGGGGGGGGGGTTCTTTCAAAACAATCAACATTGACATGAATCAGGAAAAATGAAGTCAAAAGCTTGGGGGGGGGGGAAGTTGATTCAGTGATTTTGCTGAAGATACCTTGTTTGGGTTTAGCTTGTTGTACATTTGTTTTGGTGGGGGACTGAGGGTTTTGTTTGTTTGTTTGGCTGGTAGATTTGCTTTTTTGTGGGGTTTTTTGGTTGGTTGGGGGTGGGGGGGGGGAAGGGGTTGCTTTGCCTAGGGTTTTCTAAGAAGGGAGGAGGGGAAGGGGGTTATAAATGTTATCATCCATTGTACTGTAGGGGAAATCTTAAAATAATCTGCATTGTACAAGGGTAAGATTAAATTGTTTTCTTACATGTATAATGTAACCTTTTTTTCTAATAATTTAACTCCACAATCTTTCAACTGCAGAAAAAAACAACAATAAGCAATGAAAAAAAAACAAGAGGGTAACTCATGCAACACTGAAGTATCAAAACTTCACGTCTATAAACTATTTGCTTGTTTTGCCTTTTAATTGTGTGTACATGTATCTCAATTTAACTCTGTTTTCTGAATAAAGATCTATTGAAACCCAACGTTTGTCCTCACCGTTAGAATACCTTTTATAACTTTACCTCCTAAACCATGTAGAGTTTACTTACTTTTGAATTTATACATCTTGATTTTCAGTTTTTTAAAAAAAACATCAGACTTTGCTACTGCTTTGTTATCACTGTTCTCGTCTGCTTAGAGTCTTGAGAATCCTGTTTCCAGAACTTTGGAATGCTCACCATTTCCTCTTTACTTCGAAGTGTGATGTCAGTGCAGCAAAATGGTGACTGGCCAGAACTGAAGCGCTCAACAATCGGAAACACCGACAGGAAACGACACATGGCTAATTGCAAATTAAAAATCAGGCAGCACAGCTGAATATTCATGAACTCAAGATGATCGATCAACCGAGTGAGAATCCTGCAATGTTGTGGTCTAGAATCAACACTGCTGATACATCGACCACAGAATCAATGCCCTTGATTTTTCCTTCACCTTTCTACTCAAAGCAGCTATGTGGGGGACGGGATAGCCTAGTGGTTAGAACATTGCGCTCGCATTCTGTCAACCCGGGTTTGATTCCCGTTCAAGGGGATATTTTCCCCCTGGAGTTAACATCAGTGCAGACTCCAACTCTCGCCAAAAGTCTTTCGGATGAGACTTTAAACTGAGGCCCCGCAGAACATCTTGCGCACACGTTAAATCCTGTTCTGCTTTTCGTAAGAGTAGGCCATTGTGTGCTGGTGGGAACAGATGACAAAATTTACAAAACCGCATACATACGGGGATTGGATGTAAAAAAGCACATAAGTGCTTATTCCATTATCCTCGATATAAAAGAATAAAATAAAAATAAAAAAAATAAATAAATATGTGAAAGTATTAAGAACATGACTGAAATGTAAGGAATAGTTTCGTCCTTTTTTTCTTTCTAGCTCTTTTTAAAACTAGACTGCTTTGTTCAAAAATCTGTAAACATTATCAACTTTCAAGCACATGATTTAAATCTAAGGAATATTATTTGCTTTAACTCAATCTTTATTCTCTCCGTTTTTCCGAACTATACTACTTGTGTTAATAATTTGCTTGCCTTGTCTAGCTTGATTTCTTTCACATCCAGTGTCAGCATTAAAATCTTGATGATTTGCATTTTCACTGAAAATAATTAATAAATTGTCACTAAATACAAACATTAAAAAAATTCTACAATCATTTGGACACTGTTGACTGAATTTTATATTCATGAATACTTTAAACATAAAAAAAAGCAACCATTTGGACACTAAGACTGAATCTTATTCTTATATGAACACTTTAAACCTAAATTAAAAACTATCATTTGAACACTGTTGACTCCATCTTATATGAATACTTTTAGCCTTCCTTCGCCATTTTCAACCAAAGCCTTCAATTAAACTGCAATCTTATTTTACTTTCATGCCCTGATTTTGTGGTTGAAACTTCGTTTCCACAGGCTGCCCTTCTCCAAAATGAAGTTGGAAATGCTAAGTTTTGAATCTGCACAAAGGCAATTTAAAAAGACCCCTTCCCACCTGTGCGAGCTCGAGGTGACAAGACGATCAGCGGTCAAACTGACAATGTCGGTAGGACTGTCACAACCTGATCTAAAGAAAACAGCCACACTGCTTAAAAATAAACCCACTATCGAAGTTCCCAATCCAAAGTTGCCCATGACAAAACTCATTCTCGTTCAATGTGTTTGCCGTTGTTCCCTCTACCAAATTCCTGCTTTTTTTAAAAAGCTGAATGAACCTTGTGATCCTATCAGAGGGCTAAGGTAACATGGATTGGATGGAGGACATGAAGAGAAAGTTACAAAGCTTGAAAACTTTAAAGATTCTAACTTAAAAGACAAAAATAAAAACTCCACCGCCCCCCTCCCCCTTAACAAACAAAAATATCAACTGAACGATTTTCAAGGCTGATTGTGCAAGCATAACTGGGTGGTGGTGGTGGTTGTAAGTTTCAATACTTGATAAAGTCATCCCAATATCGTTTCTTGAACAAAAACATACAGCACAAACAATCTTTTGAGCTTGGCAGTTTCATTCCAACAGACATTCTGGCTGTATATATATATATATATGACATTCTCTCTCTCACTCACGCACTCACTTACACACATACAGTAAAATTCAGAACATCTGAACACTAGGCTACTCATACATCCCCTCTTCTTCCCCCACCCCCTCTCCTTTCCGCTTTACCCACCTCCTAGCTCATTTTGAGCACTCCGCAACAGAAAATCGTGACAGCCGACTCATGCTGACAAGTTCTCCATTGACAATATACTAGTTATACAGAATTGGCATATGCTTGAACACCATTTACATTCGATCACACTCATCACAAAGCAACATATAGGCGTGCATTTTGTGTGTGTTTGTGTTTTTTTTAATACATAAAGGGTATACGTTTTACACCACTGAAAGCGACAGTCCATAACTTCACACACACACAATCATGCACAAACTTCACACTCTCATCATGACCACAGTGTTCAAAATGTGGTGCTTATCCAATTTTGAATATATAATTTCTTTCTTTTTTTTTTTTTTTTAATCAATCAACACATCACTGAATAAAATGCAGAAGTCAGTTTCTGAAAGCTACAGCAAAAATGATAAGGGTTGGAAAGGAAGAGGGTGTATAGAGAGCAGGGGAGGGGAAAAAAGCAGCAAACACATGAAGGCAGAAAATTGCAAGACAAAGAAAGGGAGGAGTGAGAAATAAAGAGAAGAGAGAGAGAGAGAGAGAGAGAGAGAGAGGAGAGAGAAGAGAGAGAGAGACAAGACAGAGAAAAGACAAAAGAAAGAGAGTGAGAGAGTGAAGGCAACTTTAATATATGCCTGTAAACAAAAACCTAATCAGGAGAGAACACCACCCCACACACACAGACAGACGGAGACGAGACACACACACACAGACAGACCAACAAAAAGTCCAGACAGACAGACAGACAAAGGAAAGGAACAGAGAGACAGAAGGGTGACGTTACCAGATACACTTCCAGACACAAACCTACCACTACTTCTG
>CM054159.1:39993390-39998390 GCA_028751875.1 Rapana venosa | reverse complement strand
ATGTTTTGAGACTACTTGACAGGGTTGTACTCTAAGCTTACTATTATAATATATCCCGGCGTCAACTGGGGCTGAGATGACACCTGTGAAGTTGGTTTGCATCCGTAAAGTGGATGAAACTCACCTGTGTGGTCCCAGTCTTCCCACTGAGCCCACAGCACTCTCACTCTGGGTAGGAGCCGGCCGGAGTCCGAAAAATCCCTATGACTCAAATAGGATTCGAACCTATGACCTCCCAGTCCCTAACCCAAGGCATTAACCACTGGCGGCTGGTAACAGTTTATACTTGTATGTATCACCTTCATAGTAACACTTGGTATTTATATGTCTCATCCTCATAGTAACACTTCATACTGATAATTATAATCTCTCATCTTCATAGTAACACTTAATACCCCTCCCCCACCATCACCATAACGGTAACTAATAATAATAATATATGGAATTTATATAGCGCTGAATCTTGTAAAAAAACAAAAACAAATCAAAGCGCTTGCACTCAATCATTTACAGGAATGCAACTCTCCTGAAACATAATGAACAACAGATTTCAAAACCATGCGCGCGCACGTATGCACGCATGCTCGCACACACACACTCAGAACAACACTTAGAAGGTGAAAGATGCTGTTGAAAATTAGGGACAGATACCCCGAAACCTTCCCCCCCCAGTCTTTTTCTCACCTGGGCTGCTCCAGCGGGGAAGGAGGCCATGAACTGCTGCGTGGGCTGCATGGCTGCAGACACCATGATGGGCAGCTGGTGGTTGTGCTGGCGCTGCTGCTGCTGCTGCTGCAGGTGAGGATGCTGCTGATGCTGGTGCTGTTGGTGGTGGGGCTGGTGCTGGTGGTGGGCCATGTGTGGAGGGTGCTGGCCTAGCGACATCATCTGCTGGCTGTCCAGGGAGATCTCCATGGAGGGGGTGACCTCCATGGTGGAGAACTGGTTCAACAGATCGTTGTTGTGCTGGAGACACAGAGAGAGAGAGAGATAGAAAGGAAAAGGAGGGAGAGGGAGAGGGTTGGGGGGTGGTGGGGGTGGGGGGGTGGGGGTGGGGTGGGTGGAGGGGGGTTCAGAGTCGGTTATAGAGTTGCGGAGGGAAATGTTTGGAGGGTGTGTGTGTGTGTGTGTGTGTGTTTTTTACGGTCGGTTGTTGAGCATGTGTGTTGTGGGTTTATTTAATATATGTTGGTGTGGTGAATGAAAGAAGAGTAGTTGCACATGTATACACATCATTCAAGATCTCTGAGTAGAGCCCACTGTTGTCTCAAGCGTAACTCACGGCACCTTTCCTCCTCTCTCTATACATTACTTCAAGGGGGACGGGATAGCCTAGTGGTCAGAACATTGCGCTGGCAATCTGACGACCCAGGTTCGATTCCCGTTCAAGGGGATATTTTCCCCTGGAGTTAACATCAGTGCAGACTCCACTCTCTCCAAGTCTTTCGGATGAGACTATAAACCGAGGCCCCGTGTGCGAACGCACACAGAACATCTTGTGCACACGTTAAATCCTGTTCCGTTTTCTGAAGAGAAGGCCATCATGTGCCGGTGGGAACAGATGACAGAATTCACAAAATCGCATACACACAGGGACTTGATGTAAAAAAGCACATAAGTGCTTATTCCATTATCCTCGATATAAAAGAATAAAATAAAATAAAATATCAGTCAAACACTGTCAACGAGTCAAGCCCTGCAACATACAACTATCTGGCTCAGGGTGATCTCAACCGGCTAAAAAAAAAAAAGACTCTAGGATAGATTTGTTATGGGCATGTGTGGAATGGATGACCCTCAGATACCAGTGGAAAGTGTTCAGATCCATGTTCAGTTTCGACCATTCCAGTCATAAACAGGATTACCACATGGATTACCACATTTTTAATTGCATGACGATCAATGACAATGCGGATGACGTAATCATGCTGCTGTGGAAGTGCATATGCTTTGAGACTACTTGACAGGGTTGTACTCTACGCTTACTATAATATATCCCGGCGCCAAGCGGGCCCGAGAGATACAGACACCGCCTTGTTTGTACAACAGAGAAGACAACATGGTGGACAGCAAGCCAACTCCTGTTGTGCCGTTACTGAATTAATTCTAACTCTCAGTCTCTTAAAGCACACCAAAGCACAGTAGTTTTGTACTAATGAACCACATGAAAGTGCAGTGTCATCATGCCCTACTTTTATAAGCTGAGTATGGCTAACGAAACCTTTTCTCTCTGCGCATGCGCACTAAACACCTTAGGAGAGTGTGTGAGTAATGGCTGCCAGCAGCAAAATTGTTTCTGCAGCGAATCAGACAAGTTTTTCACATGTTGTTTATTAGAGACTATGTCATAATTGTGCACAAAACAAACAACTCTGACACCTGATACAAACATGTACAAAAAATTTTTAAAAATAAATGAAGCAACATGTGCAACAATCATTTGCCAACATTATTTTCAAACTTCATGCAGATCTGTTGTAAAGTATCAGAGAGATTACATTATAAACGTACCTACCCATTCTGACAGAGATTACATTTTAAACATACCTACCCATTCTGACAGAGATTACATTATAAACATACCTACCCATTCTGACAGAGATTACATTTTAAACATACCTACCCATTCTGACAGAGATTACATTTTAAACATACCTACCCATTCTGACAGAGATTACATTTTAAACATACCTACCCATTCTGACAGAGAAACATACCTACCCATTCTGACAGAGATTACATTTTGAACATACCTACCCATTTCAGCTCATGTTGGCCAAATCCTTCCATGAGCAGGAAATTGATAGTGTCAGTTCTCTGTATGAGACTAAGAGTTTTACTGAACAAGCCTCTCCATA
Organism: Rapana venosa; assembly: GCA_028751875.1. Lineage (NCBI taxonomy): Eukaryota > Metazoa > Mollusca > Gastropoda > Neogastropoda > Muricidae > Rapana > Rapana venosa. The sequence goes on along the minus strand of CM054159.1, from coordinate 39,995,532 downwards.
ATTCACATCCACTGGGCCTGATGTTTACAGGCAATAAATCACTTTGTACAATGACATGGCTTGACTAGCTTACCAACAGTCTCTTTCATTATCCCACAAACACAAAAATGCATCACAAAAGAAAGTGATTTCAGAACCCATCAATCACAACACACAGTTTCAGTAACCAAATATCGCATATAACCTTCATCAAAATCCAATTTTTGAAGCGTTCCAGCATGCTTTTACACTTAACAATATCATGAATTATCAAATGACTTTAAAAAATGTACCATGCCAAAAATAAATCTGAAATCTATTTAATGCTGCGAAATAGTATTTCGCAAAATGCAGGGCAGACATTATGATTTAAAACACACACACACACACAGAATGGGAAAGGACGCAGTAGGAAGACGAGAGAAAGAGGGAGAGAGAGACAGACAGACAGATAGCGGGATAGAGAGAGAGAGAGAGTGAGTGAGTGAGTGTGTGTGTGTGTGTGTGTGTGTGCGTGCGTGCGTGCGTGCGTGCGCGCGCTGCGACGCGCATGTAGATTTTCCAGTGAGAACGAACTCCCTGATCACTCACAGTGTATTGCACAGGTTGGGCTGTATGATGACTGAAGCTGATCTGGCTGCTGATTGGTTGGTGCTGTGACGTGTTGTTGACAGAGGCTCCGCCCCCCGACAGCCAGGGAGGGAAGCTGTTGGGGTCGCTGGGGTTGTAACGGTATGGCGTTCCGTCTGCGTTGGTGTGAGGTTGTACTGCACAAATAACGCACTTGTTTTGTACTTCAAACTTCTTCCAGTATAATATATACATTTTCAACACTTCGGAGACTTTATGACAATTTTTTTTTTAAACACTAAAACATGAAATCTGAATAGCAGTCATCATAATTATCAAAGGGAAACACGCTTTCAGCCCTTTTGTGTTTAAAAATGTATTGTACATGCAAGCACAGAAGCACATGCATGAAAATGCGCATGTTCACAACCATGCATGAATGTATATCATTTTATGTATATGTCTCTCACACACACACACGCACACACATTCTTTCTCATCACTTACTCGTTTCTGCTCCAAGCACAAGTCATAATATCATAAGAGCCAGTATACACACACACACACAAAATTTCAGAGAAAATCTGTACTTCTCTTGTCAAAAACATCATCACACACTGCTTAAATCAATACCTAATCTATTAATTCTCTCTCATATATATATATCTGACCTCTGGTTTTTTTCCCCTAATGAGCAAACCAATATAGTGATACTACAGTCCATTTACTCCGAAAGCACGTAAGGAACAAACTAACAGTGATACTATATACAGTATTTACTTTGAAACCACAACAAATCTGCAATCTAGTTTTTTTCCTCATCAGAATCTATGATGTCAATGAAACTGAAAATGTCCAAACACCTGTTATATCATTCAGGCACAAAAACTTTTTTTTTTTTACAATCCCATTTGCTGCAATTTGAAAAACAAACAAATAAACAAAAAACTTTCCACTGGTAAGGATCCACGAAATGCATGACCCCAGTCTCCTCAATAAAGCCAACGCCACACACGAAGCACTATGGTTAGGAGGCTGGCCCGCATTGGAAAAATGTCAGAAATCTATACTTTACACAATCAACTTCTGACACAAACCTCCACCCCCAGCCTATGAACCTGACACAAGCCACCCCCAACCTATGAACTTCTGTCACAAACCTCCACCCCAACCTATAACCGACACAAGCCTCCACCCCCAGCTATAACTTCTGACACAAACCTCCACCCCCAACCTATGAACCTGACACAAAAACCTCCACCCCCAACCTATGAACTTCTGTCACAAACCTCCACCCCAACCTATGAACTTCTGACACAAACCTCCACCCCCAACCTATGAACTTCTGACACAAAGCCTCCACCCCCAGCCTATGAACTTCTGGCACAAGCCTCCACCCCCAACCTATGAACCTGACACAAACCACCCCCAGCCTATGAACTTCTGACACAAGCCTCCACCCCAACCTATGAACTTCTGACACAAACTACCCCCAAAAAATGAACCTGACACAAACCCTCACCCCAAACCTATAACCCGACACAAACCTCCACCCCCAAATATGAACCTGACACAACCTCCCCCCCCCAACTA
>CM054159.1:39918495-39992890 GCA_028751875.1 Rapana venosa | reverse complement strand
GAGAGACAGGCAGAGATTCAGAGAGAAACAGTATTTTATGTCAGCAAGACAAACGTTTCAAATTTCAAGCACAGCTACAATTTTCTAAGATAATACGGGTATGTTGGTACATCGTTCTAAGATAATAAAGGTACGTCCATACTTTGTTCTAAGATAATATGGGTACATCCATACTTCATTCTAAGATAATATGGGTTCATTGATACTTCATTCTAAGGCAATACGGGTACAATACTACATCCATACTTCGTTCTAAGATAATATGGGCTCACTGATACTTCATTCTAAGGTAATACACGGGTACGTCCATACTTCAAAAGCAAGAACTGATGCTTGCAGATAAAACAGCAAAAGATAAATCCTGCGCTCTTCTACTAGTGAGCTCCAACCCCCCCAAAAATCCCCCAGCTAGTGATGGAACAAAAGTCATATGTACAAGGATACATAAAAACATACCACCTCTATGCGATCATACATTACAACAAAATGTATTGTGGTCAAGATCAAATATATATATATACACAAGTAGGCAGGCTGGTAAGGCGAAGAAAAAAAGTCAAACACTACTGTCTGTAGGTACAATGGGGAAAGCGGTTAAGCCATAAAGGAAGAGTGCTTTGCTTGGCTTCAAAGACAAAAGGTACATGTATCTGTGCAGAGGGTGGAAAAAATGAACCAGGAATATTGAAATCCCCCCCCAAAAAAAACAATGGGAACGTTACAATCAAGCAGAAAAAGAATATGATACTGTATAAAGTGGAATAATAATAATACTAATATTAACAATAATAATAATGATGATGATGATAATAATAAAAGGCTTGAGAGAGAAAACATGTGTAAACCACTGTTCACACAAGATAGCTGAAGCACAGTTTCGTTTTCAGTAGAGTGACTCTGTGCGAGTGTGTCGTGTGTGTGTGTGTGTGTGTTGGTGGGGTGGGTGTGGTGTGTGGTGTGTGGTGTGTGTGTGTTGTGTGTGTGTGAGTGTGTGTGTGTTGTGAGTGTGTTGTGTGTTGTTGTGTGTGTGTTTTGTTGTGTGTTGTGTGTTGTGTTGTGTGTGTGTGTGTGTTGTGTGTGTGTGTGTGTGTGTGTGTGTTGTGTGTGTTGTGGTGTGTTTGGTGTGTGTTGTGTGTGTTGTGTGTGTGTGTGTGTGTTGTGTGTGTGTTGTGGTGTGTGTGTGTGTGTGTGTGTGTGTGTGTTGTGTGTGTGGTTGTGTGGTGTGTGTGTGTGTGTGTGTGTGTGTGTGTGGTGTGTGTTGTTGTGTGTGTGTGTGTTGTGTGTGTGTGTGTGTGTGTGTGTGTGTGTGTGTGTGTGTGTGTGTAGTGTGTGTGTGGTGTGTGGGTGTCGTGGCGCATGTGTGGCAACGGTTAAGTGCATTTGTGCATAGGTGTATATCGTAGCAAAGACAAAGTGCCATAAGTACATAAATATGAACACATGTATGACAGACAACTGATAGATAATATAAAAATGTGGTAGGGAGGGAGGGAGGTGGGGGGGAGAGAGAGAGACAAACACAGAGCTAGAGAGAGAGAGACAGAGAGAGAGAGATAGCGCGAGAGAGAGAGAGAGGAGAGATCAGACCAAAAAAAAGAATCATATACAGACAGACAACATTGTCTAGCAGAGACTACAACTGAATGTCTCCATTAATTACGAACTTATCAGTATCATTTCTTCTCTCTCCTTTGTGCTGCTATAGCCTTTAGAACCAACAGCAAAAGGCCTGGCCTTATCAGGGCTAATACTGCAGTCAAGGAAATGAATACAGACAGAAAATGGGAGAAAAAAAAGACTGATACCCCAATGACTGAGACCAAGAAACCCTGTGTGTGAACCAGCCACCCATCACAACCCAGACCGAAAATGCGCAGTCGGAAGAGAAAACAGTCAAACCAAAATGAAAAGTTGGCGATGACATGCCCCTGACATAAGACTTTAGACGTGCCCCTGACATGGACATGGACAGAAGTGTCAAGATGTAAGGAAGAACCCATAAAAACATCACATAAAGTATTTTTTTAAACAACAAAAAGTAATAAAATAAAGATGAAAACAAAACAAAAATTAAAAGGCAAGTCACACCACACCACTACCACAAGCATTAATAATTAAAAAAAAAAAAAAGTTTTTCAAAAAGCCAACCTCAACTAAACAGCTCCCAATACCCAAACCTTTCAAAGAGTTTACTCCCGAGTATTTTGATGAGTGGACTACTAGGACAGGAATTAACACGACAGAGCTGCCGGGGAAAAATAAACCAAACATAATATCCCACCATAACAAAAAGCACGACAGAAACGGGCCAATGTTTAGGAGAGAATCACCAGGTAGAAAACACTACACTAAGAACGGTCTGTCTGTACCTCCCTCTACTAGGAGAAAAGGCCAAACCCAAAAGGAAATCACCAGAATAAATGGCATGATCACCCATTCTTCTCCAACATATCATGCTCTGGACAATATATTTCTGATTTACATGATGTACAAGTCCTTTCAATACGTAAAAGAATCGTCTTCTGATGGCAAAACAGCTGAGTGACGCACAGAAAGTGGAATATCTACTGAGAGAAAAAGGCTGAAAGCCTTGACACTGATATCATTCATGAACGAACTGACAGACCTGCCTGTTCTAGAAAGATCAAAATTCTTGTCTATAAGATCTGGCATCTCCGATTTCACGACTACCTATTCATGTCACTCACGGCTATGTGAAATCACTCACACTCATTCACACACACCACTCAATCACACACACGTGCATGCACACACGCACACGCACAATACATGCTACCTCTCCACCCCAGTCCCTCTACCTTCCAGTCCCCCCCCCCACCCCATGATGCTCAGAATCCTCCAGACACACAGAAGTGAAATATCAAGAGTTTATTGGGTTTTGTTCCTATAGTTAATACTGACTGAGTGAGCACAAATAACTGACAAAAAGTATGGACATAAACTGGGCAAACAGACCAACTTATCTGAAAGGTTTTGTTTGTTCTTTTTCCCCTGTTGCTTTTTCACAAAATAGCTACTGCCAAAACAGGCAGTTAATATAAATTAAACATTCATACTCGATACTTCTTTCAACGTTTATCTTTAATCATAAAAACTGAATTCGAACCATAACTCCCCGCTCCATTACAATTCACTCTGAACACACGCACGATTACATCAGGCTTTCGCAATGCGGCAAAATGCATTAAAAATGCAGTCATTTCTTTTTTTTGTTTTGGTTGGAAAATCAAACATCAAAACCAGCATGTGTGCCAACTAAACGAATCAAGCCACACTTTTTTTTTTTCACTGCACAATTCAAGCCTACCAATATGCACTGCACAAATTCAAGCCTACCAATATGCAGGGGCAAGTGTGATGAGGTCAAGAAGACTTGATTTTTCAAGGGTAGGGGGACGGGGGTTGAGGGCAGAAGCGATAGAAAGCAGCTGGGACTATATATCTACTTGAAGCAAGATAATGAAAAAGAAAAAGAAACAGAAAAGGAAGGCAGTGTTTCCAAGCTAAGACCTGTGCTACACCCTGACAACCACCAGAACACACACACACAGAGAAAGTAGAAAAAAAACACAAACAATAAACAAAACAAAAAATACAGGACCGAAACACGATGCACAAGAAATCAAAACCAGGGAAGAGAAACAAAAAACTCAAAAAAACAGAGACTCCAAAAAAAAAAAGTAAAAAAAAAAAAAAAAAAGGTTGCAGCCAACCAACAACTAATATTGAATATACTGCAGGGAGGTGGCCTGAGCAAGGGAGAGGAGAAGGAGGTGGAGGTGGAGGAGGAGGAGGAGAAAGGGGGGGAGGAGGGAGGGGGAGGGAGGAGTAGGAGAAAAGCCCGGGCAAAAAGTACTACTAACAAGTGTGCGGATTGACAACCATACTGCCGGGTGGGATAGTGTTGATGTCCGTGGCCACCAGAACAGTGTATGGTGGGCCGGTGCCACACCCCATGTGCCCTGAACAAAACACACACCTCCGGTCACCACATTGGTTCCCTCCCTTTCTCTTTTTCTGGCCAAAAAAAAAAAGGAGGGGGGGTGTCAGGATTCTGTCCCCCTTGGCTTCTTACCTACATTGGTTCCCTCCATTTCTCTATTTCTGGAAAATGGGGGGAGTCGGGATTCTGTCCCCCCTTGGCTTCTTACTTAGTGCTTTATACCGAACTACTGTTTTTACCCTTGCCAGAAAGACGAACTAGAAAGATAACATTCACAAACTAAGTGACCACCGAGAGCCTCTGGTCCTGTTTCCCTTCACCTCTCTTGATTCCTGCTGTTTTGGGCAAAACCTGGAGGTCTCTACACTCTCCAAGATCTTGGCAATACCTGGAGGTCTCTACACTCTCCAAGATCTTGGCAATACCTGGAGGTCTCTACACTCTCCAAGATCTTGACAACGCCTGGAGATTTCTACAATCTCCAAGATCATCGTTATGTACAGACCTGCCAATGCCCTACTCTTTGTCTGCAATGTGCATGCTGACAATCAATGATGCATGTTTAAGATCCCACGATTTCTGTCAGATTGGAAAATAAATGTAAAAAAACAAATACCCCAGGACACACACACACACACTTCAGGGTTTAATCACAGTCCATTCTGTTTACACCTTTGATAAAAAATCTCCTTTTTCCCCAGATTTTCAATGAAGGACAGTCTCTTTCTATCCATATACATGATTATTATATATACACATATATTGTACAGTTAATCTTTGAAAAAAACCAATATGTTGCTGCTGTGTCTTGTTTGTTTGTTTTTTCTCAACAAACTGTTCAAGCAAAGTTGCACGACATTTTGTGAGGAGTATACCCAGCATGCACCACAGGCCTGAAGATGGATTGCAGCTGCCCACATGTCCAGGCAGCGACACACAGACAGTAAAACACTCAACTCAAGAAGAAACAAAACGGAAAAAAAAATACAAAGAGTCTTAGAAACTGCAGGCCACCAGAGAAGAAACAGTTTGTACAGTGCAAAAAAGAACAGACTTTTCTTCTGAGGTTGATCGCAATGCGCTATACATTCACATCATCAAAACATATTTTTTTATCAGAGAACTGTTGAGTTGAGGATAGGCTGTATATGTGGGAGATTTTTTTTATGAATTCCGTAACACAGTTACTCACTTATTTATTATCATATCTCTTGCCTGAACATGTGTACACGTTAAAACCTCTCCATCCACTTTCTGATGAAAATCAACAGATGTGGATGTCACAAACATACCCAGCATGCACATGATAGCTGGAGAAGGATGGGCTCCGCCAGGTTCAACCTGCCCATGACACACTGCCTGAAAACTTCAGTGCAGAGCTCCAATGACTCCTCAAGAAGTTAAGGGAGAAGTCATTTAGCCCATCTCTTGTCTGTGTTCTCTGCTGGAGATTCATTATCTCTGCACTCCCATGAACTCAAGAGTAGCATTCACACTCACTGCACTGCTGCAGAACTCCTCTCTCTTTCCATTGTGTTTTTCTTTGAAGAAGATAGGTGGGTGTAGGGAATGTCAGGTGGTTTACAAATTTGTGGGCATAACTCAAAAACAAAGAATTTCATTAGTAGCACTTTAGGGACTTTTTTGTGTGTTGTTGTCTATATCCTTTGTACAAATGTAAATTACAAAAAGAAAAGGAAAGGCAAAAAAAAAAAAAAAAAAAGGAAGAAAAATTAAGAGAGAAAAAGCAGAAAACAAGATATAAACAGAAAGACATGGAAAAGATCGTTTTGAAAATATTAGACAGAAAAAAAAAGAAAAATATACAGGGGCAAAAAGGAGAGAGCACTGAAGTTAGATGGGTAAGAAAATGACAGCGAAGGAACACAGAACAAAAAAACCCAAATGTCTTTTATCTACAGTGACATCAATGCCAAACAAGCAGAAAGAGATAGAGGGCAGGCTTTAGGAGCCAACAAATTTTTTTTACCCAGTTAAAACAATATTACAACACCCCCCTCCTCCCCCCACAACACACACACAAAACACACAGTAAGTACATTTCACACCTCCTTCCCCCCCCCCCCCCCCCCTCCCCCCCGAAAAATAAGCACTTTTAATAATAGCAAAGCACACACCCTTTGCTCTCTTTAAATGGTGCACAGACAAACAATTTCAAGTGTCCTTCAGAAACAAAAAATCCAATTTTTTTTTTTTTAAACCCAAGCTTTCCAACTATCAGGACTACGTCAAGATTTGCACTGTGTGGGGCTGAAGTTCTGATAACATACACACACACATACATACACACACACACATACACACACACACATACAGACACACACACACACACAGACACACACACTCACACACACAAATAGTTCACTAAAGCGAAGAAAACATGGTGTTATGAAAACTTATTTTGTGAGAAATCGTTCCCATTCAGCTGAGGGTGTGTCTTGTCTACCTTTCAGCTGGCAACCCTCACACCAATGACGATGCACTTGCGTACGCGACGAGCCATCTGAAGACTGATGTCACGTTTACATGTTGAAACCAGCGCCAGTTGTTCATTTCAATAATCCTTTCATATTCGGGAGGCAGCACAGGTCATATTACAAAAAACATCATAGGGAAATTCTTAGATACAGGTAGTCGTCATGTGGTTGTGTAATAAAGCAGTTAAAAGCATCGTTAAGTGGGAAAGCATAATTTTCTTTGCTTTAAAAAAAAAAGAAAAAGAAAATTAGGGTGGTGCAAGAATGTGCTGTGCCAAAAATTCGCCAGTGGGGTACAATCTCCACTTTTCTTTTTCTGTGTGATTTCTCTGTGCCATATATACCATGGCATGTTTCAAACATTGCCAAACAATTCACGGACATATTGAGTCTGGGTGGTACAGCTGAATACTGACCAACATGAATGACTTTGGTTAAAAACCCATGACTATCGAAGAAAGACAAAGGTTAAAATTCATGCTTACTTCCCCTCTTTCACTCACTCACCAACACACACGCACGCACAAAAATTCATGATTATTTCCCCTTTCACTCACTCACCAACACACACGCACGAAAATTCATGATTATTTCCCCTTTCACTCACTCACCAACACACACGCACGCACACACACACACACAGGTGTTACTGCTTCCCTGCCAGTCTTCTTTTTTCTTTTTTTTCTTTTTTTGGAGGGGGGGGGGGGGGTAGGGGAAGAGAGAGAGGGGAGGTGGAGGGTAACCCACAAAGAAACAAGCTTAAAAAGATAACTGCAAAAACAAAACACAAAAAAAAGCAAAATAAAAATAAACAGATGTAACACAGCTATTGACGACTGCAGGACTATGAAAAATAGACTTATAACTTCACACCTCTCTCTCTCTCATACACACACGCACGCACGCACGTACGCACACACGCACACACACACACACGCACACACACAAGCAAACACACACTCTCTGATCACCTGAACATACCATTCGTAACTTTGTTTTGTTACTTTTTCCTATAACAGGGATCTGATCTTTTTTTTCTCTTCTTTTTTCAAAACAGGAATTCAAAAGTAAAAAAGCCAAGCCAAGGTGAAACTAGGACAGTAAAAACAAACAAAGTAAAGATGAACAAAAAAGAGAACAAAGTAAAAAACAAAAACAAAAAAAAGAACGAGGCAAAATGAAAAACAAAACAAAACAAAATAAAGGTAGCATCTAGAACTCTGCCTTCTAAAAAAATCATCTGCATAGTTTTAAATCCTTCATATTGCTTAGAATTTTCAAAACAAAAATATCGCTTGTAACATTATAAACTATTGTACAAAATCCCAAGACAAGAAACATTTCTTAAAGAATAAAGTATATATATATCTAAAAAGAACTTAGCAAAAAAATTCTGATAAACAAGACAACGTTCTTGGACGACAATTCCTACCCAGCGCTGGCTAAATTATTTTCTCATGAGCTTCCAAACTTCTGCTATCTCTGAAACAGTCAGTGAAATCACTGCCATGCTACGGTGGACATAAAAGAAAACACCAACATTCCCAGATAATATATACAGCAGGAACCTCAAGACTTCTGCACAGAATATTTCCACAAACTATCATACAAGCCTGGCACAGACACTTTTCATCATCTCATACATTTTTCTCATGCACAGAAAGAAGTCAAGTGTGTGTGTGTTGCCAAATACTAAGTAAGTGAAAGCAAACTGATATATCAAAAAGATGTCCATGCTCAGAATAGCTGTGCATGAGAATGATACTCTGTGTGTGTATGGAAAGACACAGAGAGAGAGAGAGAGAGAGAGAGAGAGAGAGGGAGAGAGAGAGAGGGAGAGACAGAGAGAAAGAGACAGAGAGAAAGAGACAGAGAGAGAGAGAGCGAGAGAGAGAGACAGAGAGAGAGAGAGAGAGAGCGAGGAAGGAAGAAGCGACTTGTGCAGGACAACAGAACGTCTCCTCACCCTGACTTGGTGAATTAACGTCCGCAGAACTTCTCCCTGAGCCTGAGATCGGCGACTGCGAATTTTCTGGCGAGGCCTGTTTGGTTCGAACAGGAGCGCTCTCATACGATCCACTTGTGATAGAGTCTGCAACAGTCAAAGCGTTTCCTCTTGCTTTTACTGCCTGCATTCATTTTCATAACACCTCGGGAGCATTTCCCCTTTTCTTTTTTTCCTTTTTGCAAGGTTCCAGCCATGAAATTTCAGAACAAACGTGTGCCGCCAAGGATTTCTGAATGACAACGCTACCATCTATCTATCTACACGTGCCCCAAGCAGGAAAGAGATGTGCTAATGCATGGAAGGAATAGATGTGCAATCGTTACCCAACAAAAACATTATTCTTTTTTGCGGAAATAGAGTATGCACAAGCAGAGCTATCGAAAGAGAAATGGCCAGTGTAAGCATAAGCTACATGCTAAGTTTTTTTTTATATACCTTCCGGGGCAAAAAACCCAAAAAAACTTATAACAAATGATACACAAACAAAGATACACATTTTTACAAAAACCACACGGCATTTTAAAGAAATAAAAAACCCCCAACCCAAAAAAAACCCAATTTTTAAACAAAAAAAATTTTAAAAAACCCAAAAAAAACCCAAAAAACCAAAGCAATTAACTAACAACTTCAACTGCTTTTCAAACGGGAAAGAAGGCGGAAAAACACTTTGCGAGACTGAACACTGACCAACATTAAAACCCCCCACCCAAAAACAAACCCGGAAAATGCACGTACGTAACACAAAAATACACTTTTATCCAGTGATCTCCCCTTTTTCCTCTGTTTTTGTCTTCTTTTTTCTCGTCCGACACTTGCGCACAAAGATTTCACTGCGTAAAAGTCTGAAGGAAGGTAATTTATTTATTTAATTTTTTTTTTGCTCCCCTCACTTCTGTGACGCCCCAATCCTGCTTTTCCCCACCCGCTCATCCCTATCTCCCCGCCACAGCCATCCCCAGATTTGTTATGTTCTTTCTAGGTCGGAATCCACGGGGACCCCTCACTATCAGGCCGATTGGGCCACCCCCAGAGGGCCCTCCCTGGGGGTCACTTTTGGGTTTCAGGGTGCGTTTGAGCTAACTCGCAGGACACACCATAACCCCCCTAAGCAGTTTTAGCTCAGTCCGGAGCCAGATGAGTGATTTTTGCCCCCCAAGGTGGAACCCCCAAAACGCCCCCCAAGCCCGTCCCCCCGAACCCCCAAACCCCCCAAAGGTTTTTGACAAAAACTCACCACAGGCACAAAGTGTGTGGAAAACTGAATTTTGGGCACACGAGCCCAGAGCAACCGGACCACCAAATCAAGGCTTTTTTTTTATTTATTGCATGATGACAATGACAAGGGATGCAAATAGCTGTGGGGAGTGCATAGCTTTGAGTTTTATTTTGACAGGGTTGCCCTTCGCTTTAAAACATAGTTTTCCCCCGGCGTCAACCAGGCCCGGAGATACGACACCTGCGTGTTGGTCATAATTTGGCACATTCGCAAACTCGCATCCTTTAAAGTGGATGAAGCTCGACTGTGTGGTCCCAGTCCCCCACTGACCCACAGCACACTCACTTGGGGAGGAGCTGGCTGGGGTCCCGAAAAATCCCTATGACTCTTATGGGAAAACGAAACCCCCGACCTTCCCCGTCCGTAACCCCAAAGGGGAACCACTGCCCATGGCATGGTGAAGGGAAAGGTAATTAGTTACCTCCCATGCGATCAGAACGTCACAGCGTTGGTTTCTAAATCTGGCACACCCAATTTTGGGGACAAGTCTTTTTTGTTAGGGGGTTTGGCTTCTCCTTGCATACACTTTGCCCAGACGTGAAATGTTTGAATTTATGCAGCCCCTTTTAGACGTCAAATCCTAACCCTACTCTAGCCTGCCCTTTTATTTAGGTGTTGTGCAGAGCGGGAATGAAGGCTCCCTTGTTTCAAAAAATAGAGCCAAAGTTCTTTCCCCACTTCTTTATCATGATGAATCTTGGAATCACGATGTATACTTGAGATCATGATAAATACTTGAGATCACAATGTATACCTGCAATCATGAAGAATACTTGAGATCATGATGTATACTCAAGATCATCATGTGTACTTGAGATCATAATGTATACTTGAGATCACGATCATGATGTATACTTGAGATCATGATGTATACCTGCAATCATGAAGAATACTTGAGATCATGATGTATACTCAAGATCATCATGTGTACTTGAGATCATAATGTATACTTGAGATCACGATCATGATGTATAGGATCACGATCAGAATGTATACTTGAGTCCGTCAGATGTATACTTGAGATCACGACAGATGAAAATTTAATCATGTGTATACTTGAGATCACGAAGTATACTTGAGATCACAATCACGATGTATACTTGGGATCATTATGTATACTTGGGATCATTATGTATACTTGGGATCACAATGCATACTTGAGATCACGGTGTATACTTGAGGTCGTGATGTATACTTGAGATCATGTGTACTTGAGATCATGATGTATACTTGAGATCACGATGAATACTTGAGATCACAATGTATACTTGAGATCACGATCACGATGTATACTTGAGATCACAATGTGTACTTGAGATCATAATGTGTACTTGAGATAAAAAAGAATACTTGAGATCATGATGTATACTTGAGATCACAATGTATACTTGAGATCATGACGTGTACTTGAGATAATGAAGAATACTTGAGATCATGATGTATACTTGAGATCACGACGTGTACTTGAGATCATGATGAATACTTGAGATCACGACGTGTACTTGAGATCACGATGAATACTTGAGATCACGATGAAGACTTGAGATCGTGATGTCTACTTGAGATTGTGATGTGTACTTGAGATCATGATGTGTACTTGAGATAATGATGTGTACTTGAGATCATGCCGTATACTTGTGATCATGATGTATAGTTGAGATCACAATCATGATGTATACTTGAGATCATGATGTATAGTTGAGATCATAATGCATACTTGAGATCACAATGTATACTTGAGATCATGTGTACTTGGGATAATAATGAATACTTGAGACCACAATGCATACTTGAGATCATGATGTATACTTGAGATCACGATAAATACTTGAGATCACAATGAATGCGTACTTCAGATCACAATGTATACTTGAGATCACGATGAATACTTCACATCATGATGTATACCTGACCTCTGCGCATGTTCACACTTTCATGCCAAGACAAAGTCTGCAGAGAAGGTAAGGCTGCGTCAGTTTCAACTGCCCATCATGACATGCGGCCTAAACACCTCAAGGCAGTGATGCACAGAACTGATGGAGATGCCAGTCAGGTCAAAACCTGCAGGTGTGTGTGTGTGTGACAGATATATATCCTCTGGATCAAATACCTCACTGCTGAGGCCATCTGCATTCCCATTCCTGTGCTGCTGCATGTCAAACAGCTGTATGCATGTGTTTGGCTCAGCAGAAATTCCTCCGTCTTTTCCCCTTGTCTGCCCCATCATAAACAGTCCTCTCTGTTTTCCCCCTGTCTGCCCCATCATAAACAGTCCTCTGTTTTCCCCCATCATAAACAGTCCTCTCTGTTTTCCCCCTGTCTGCCCCATCATAAACAGTCCTCTGTTTTCCCCCATCATAAACAGTCCTCTCTGTTTTCCCCCCTGTCTGCCCCATCATAAACAGTCCCCTCTCTGTTTTCCCCTGTCTGCCCCATCATAAACAGTCCTCTGATTTCCCCATCATAAACAGTCCTCTGATTTCCCCATCATAAACAGCCATCTCACTGCCCCCCCCCCCCCCCCTGTCTGCCCCATCATAAACAGTCCTCTCTCTGTTTCCCCCCTGTCTGCCCCATCATAAACAGTCCTCTCTCTGTTTCCCCCCTGTCTGCCCCATCATAAACAGTCCTCTCTCTGTTTCCCCCCTGTCTGCCCCATCATAAACAGTCCTCTCTCTGTTTTCCCCCTGTCTGCCCCATCATAAACAGTCCTCTCTCTGTTTTCCCCCCTGTCTGCCCCATCATAAACAGTCCTCTCTCTGTTTTCCCCCTGTCTGCCCCATCATAAACAGTCCTCTCTCTGTTTTCCCCCCCTGTCTGCCCCATCATAAACAGTCCTCTCTCTGTTTCCTCCCCCCTGTCTGCCCCATCATAAACATCCCTCCTCTTTCCCCCCCGCCCTCCCCATCATAAACAGTCCCCCTCCCCCCCCCCAACCCCCCATCCCACGCCCCCCCCCCCCCCCCCCCCCCCCCCCCCCGTCTGCCCCATCATAAACAGCCCTCTCTGTTTTCCCCTGTCTGCCCCATCATAAACAGCCCTCTCTGTTTTCCCCTGTCTGCCCCATCATAATAAACAGTCCTCTCTGTTTCCCCCTGTTTGCTTATCATAAACAGTCCTCTCCGTTTCCCCCTGTTTGCTTATCATAAACAGTCCTCTCCGTTTCCCCCTGTTTGCTTATCATAAACAGTCCTCTCCGTTTCCCCCTGTTTGCTTATCATAAACAGTCCTATCTCTGTTTTCCCCTGTTTGCTTATCGTAAACAGTCCTCTCACTGTTTTCCCCCGTTTGCTTATCGTAAACAGTCCTCTCACTGTTTTCCCCCTGTTTGCTTATCGTAAACAGTCCTCTCACTGTTTTTCCCCGTTTGCTTATCGTAAACAGTCCTCTCACTGTTTTCCCCATCATAAAGAGTCTCTCTGTTTACACATAAGAGCCTTCCGTTTCTCCCCTGTCTGCCCCATCAAGGCTTCGTGTCCGTTTTCTGAAGGAACAGGGAGATACTGACGTCTGATCCAAAGTCATCCGGGAGTAACTGGTTTGAGTGTCCACTGGAACATCAAGTTTGATATATATATGTATATATTTTGGGGCCCAACTTCACGCTGGTTCCATTCTCCATGCAGGCCATTCAGATGAAAACTTATCAATTGAGGGTTTGAGGATCAGACACAACGAACAAAAGAATATTTTTCAGATGACTGGAGAAAGAGGCAGGGAGGAGGGGCACAGAGAGAGAGAGAGAAAAGGAGTGCAGGGGCGAGAGTGGGAGAAAATGGAAGACAGGGAGGTGGGAGGGAAGGTGGGGTATGGGGGAATAGGGATAGGGATGGGAGAAGGGGGAGGGGGAGGGGGGAGGGAGGAGGGGACAGAGAGGGAGGGAGAGAGGGACAGAGAGAGAGGGACAGAGAGAGAGGGACAGAGAGAGGGAGAGAGAGAGAGAGGAGAGGGCAGAGAGAGAGAGAGGGACAGAGAGAGAGAGAGAGGGACAGAGAGAGAGAGAGAGAGAGGGAGAGAGGACAGAGAGACAATGACAATGACAATGACAAATGATTTTATTGTTCAGACTTGGGAGTCCATAAACAAGGGGGAATGGATAGATGCAAACAACTGCAGCAGTTCATAAAGTTCACAAATCTTTTCAAGTAACTAGCTCCTTAAGAAAAAGAAAGAATAAACGGAAAGAAAGAAAAAAAAAAAAAAAAAAAAAAAAAAAAAAAAACCCACAACAAAAACAAACAAAAAACCTACCCCAAAGAAAACCCAAAGAACCCCCCCCCCCCCCCCCCTCCAAAAAAAAAAAAAAAAAAAATCCAAACACACAGATGTAGACATACATACATAAAGAAAGACAGACAGACAGACAGGTCTTTGGCCTTGCCGAATAAGCACAAGTTTATGTGGTATGCAAAAACGCCTAATTGGAAGATGTCTTAGCTGCTAAATAGGTTGAGATTTTCTGCTTTTAAAGGCATAGAATATAAACTTTGCCAGATGTACAACTTGCTCAGGTTCCTGTGACTCTAATAGAGATAACCTCTCGTTTCTGAAATATTCTAGATTAATCTTGCTTAGATAAGTTTTCCGCAATTCAGTGTATGCCGGGCAGTAGAAAAGAAAGTGAATTTCATCTTCAGGAGCACGATTACAATTTGGGCAAGCCAGGGAACAATTATCTGGTGTATATCTAAATTTATTGCTTTTTAATTCTGTTACTCCCAGTCTGAATCGTATGAACATAGTACGTATATACCTGGAAGTGATTAAGTCCATGTACTTTTCTGGTTCTAATAAACTTTTGAAGGAACTGTACAGATTATAGCGGGGTCTAGTGGTTATTTTTTCAGACCATTGTTGTCTGAAGCAATCGATCATTCTTTGCTTGAATTCACGTAAAAAAGCTTTATGATTTCCGACTCCTTGAAAAAGCCACACGTAGCCAAATCCAGAGGAGCAGAGAAGATTTCTGATGTGTGTAACCCAAGTTATATGACCTTTTTCATCTAACAAATTTAACATTGGTAAGCCATGCTAGCATATCTCTGGCTAGGTAAGGAACACAGACGTAGCCAGTAGGAAACAGTTCTGACAGCTGACAAAACGAGGAGAGGGTAACGGCCTAATTCTCCATACACCATGTAGTTTGGTGTGTGTAGACTAACATTTAAAAAACGTTTACATGCAAAAAGATGGACTTTTTCAATCTGATTAAATTCCTGCACACCCCACACCTCAGCTGCATACAGTAGTATAGGAGCAACACGTGCATCAAAAAGTTTAAAGAAGATCTTGGAAGAAAAGCAATCCAGTTTACGTAGTGTCCTACATATTTCTATAACACATTTTTTAGCTTTTGTCGTCAAGCTTTCAGTGGCAACATTCAAACTCAAGCGGGTTGTGAAAATAAGGCCAAGGTACTTATATGAGTTTACAACTTCCAACTTTTGATGTCCAAAGTGCCAGTGTTCATATTTTGATAAGTGTCCACCATTCCGAAATACAATAATTTTAGTTTTTTCAAGATTTACCTTTAATCCGAATTTATTAGCAATATGATGTAAATTGTTTAGCTGGTTTTGCAAGCCTACAGGGGAGTATGAGAAAAGTAATAGGTCATCTGCAAACATTAGGAGGAACATTTCAGTGGCATTTTGACTTAGCTGAATTCCGTGATTTCCATTGCTTATGATATATGTTGCAAGATCGTTTATCAAAAGGGAAAATAAAGTTGGTGAAGCAAGACAACCCTGTTTGAGGCCCTGAAGGCATTCAAAGTAATCGGAATATCCTGCAGATGAACGGATGCAGCACAACACTGACGAGTACATAGCTTGTATGGCCTTTAGCATTTTTCCATTCACACCTACCTTTATTAAGATTTTCCACAAGACATTTCTATTCACTGTGTCGAAGGCCTTTTGGAAGTCCACAAAAGCTACATATACTTTTTTCTTTTGGAATAGATATTTTTGTACGATTGCATATAGAGTGAAAATATGGTCGGTAGTTCTATAGTCTTTCCGAAACCCTGCTTGTGATTCTAAAATTTTGTTGCTGCTTTCAGCCCATGTTGTTAGTCGGGTGTTAAGAATATGAGTATATAATTTACTGACACAGCTTAGCAAGGTAATGCCACGATAATTTCCTGGATTTTCTGTATCTCCCTTTTTGAAGAGAGGAACAATTATAGCTTTACACCATTCTTTGGGATAAAGTCCACTGGTAAACAATGTGTTGAACAGTTTTACAAGGAAAGGGACAATAACATCTGTTGATTTAAGGACTTCATTTATTATGTTATCTGGCCCAGCGGCTTTTCTTGGTTTTGCATGCCTTATTGCGTTCTTAACTTCCGTTTCACTAATTTCATCATTTATATTATCAGTGTTATCTTCAGTATTGTCGGGCATTTCATCAAATACTGCATTAGAGGCGACATCACTCAATGTATCAGAATTACTCTCATTCAATAATGAATTGAAATGATTAAACCATTTTTCTTTAGATATGTTATTTGTCACATGAGTGTTATGTTTATAAACCTTCATTTCTTTCCAGAAATCCTGTGGATTGTGAACAGATTGAAGTATTTTATCTACCTTCTCTTTTTTAAATGACCTTTCTTTTTGTCTTACAAGGGCTTTGTATGAATTTCTTTCTAAAGCATAGGATGCTCGATTAGCATCTGTTCTTTTATGGTTGTACTTTCTAAGGGCTTTGTATACTTTCTTTTTTGACTCTTTGCATTCTTTATCATACCAGCAATTGTTAGTATTTTTTACAGGTGGCTTACCAAATTCTTTTTTCATGCAAGATACCGACTCCAGGATAGCCTGTGAAAAGGTCTCCAGCGCATCGTCACATGAGAAGTCTATCTGTGAGGTTGCTAAGGAAATTTCATTTTTGAAAGCTGCACTCTCTAATCTTTCAGTTAACTGGTCATGCATTTTGGGATCCCATGAGTATTTAGTAACTGGAACATACTCTTTATCATTTGATATGACATTGCAATTAGTACACACAGTTAAGGTTAGTTTCAAGGGCATGTGGTCAGATTCTATTCGTTCCTGTATTTCAAGTGTAGAACAAAGATTTAGAATATCTGTTGAGCTTAAGAAATAATCATTTGTGCTGCTTCCAGCAGTTGATATAAATGTAAACTTGTCAGACAAATCAGGTGAACAAAAACCATTCAAAATAAGTAACTCTAAGCATGTGCACATTGACAGCAGTGTCTTTCCGAAGTCATTAACAGTCTTATCTTCTGAATTTCGGCATGAGATCAGTTCATCCCAGTTACGTTTTGTTATATCTTCAGGGTCAAGGTTAAACATTTCTGAATTAGGCTGAAGATCTCCTGTTCTGGCATTAAAGTCGCCACAAACAAGGAAATTGCTAGCATTGTGTTCAAGAACAACATTAACTATACATTCTTCAATAGCATGTATGTGGCAATTTGTCTGTGCAGATTCGTAAAAGGGGGAAGTAGTAGGTGGACAATAACAATGAAAAAGAAAGACATCAGAATCAACACCAAAAAGACTCTTAGCAAATTTGACACAAACTACATTTTCACAGTCTGTCTCTATTTTGATTGCAAACTCAGCAAACTCTTTTTTGATTAGTATTAAAACCCCACCACTGCATCTTCCACGGTGGGAGAGCTTCACAGCTGGGGAAGAATAGCACACATAATTAGGAAAGCTGTTTAAAGTTGTTATTTTTTCGTGGCAAAAAGTTTCTGAAAGACAAACAATATCAAAACTACTTACAAAAGTAACAAAGCTCTGGTCAGAAAGTTTTCCAAACAACCCCCCAATGTTCCATGAAAGCACAGACAAAGCCTTTTCTTCAATAGGGGTGCATGTGTCCTTTTCCAATATCACTTCGCTTGAAAGAGTCCTTGTGGCCAGACCTTCACGTCACAACATCTCCTCCACAGGTAGGTCAGGTTCGGTGCACTCAGCTTCTGGAGTGCTTGGGGGACGAGGCCTCTTTGGAGGGTTGGTAGACCTGGTTTTGCTTGGAGTCGTCAGTGCAGGCCACTCCCTGGTGTTGAGCAGAGCAGTGGCACCAATGGCCACCATCTCTGAGGAGTGGGAGGCGTCACGCTGGTGATCCCGTCTTCTGCTGTTGAGGTTATTGTTCTTCTTGGCCCCATTGGAAGGAAACCAAGTTCTGTTCTGGTTTTCTCGGGTCCTCAGCGGGCCTGTGACAACCAGCTTTCCTGCTTTGAAGTAGGCGTGTAGGCCCTTGTCCCTGTGCTCCTTCAGGACTGCTCTCTGGCGTGTGGTCAGGTCACCGGCTACCTTGATGCCTTTCTTCTTCAGAGCCTCCCTTCCAGAGTTGATGATGGCCATCTTATCTTTCCAGCGTTGCATTTTGACAATCATAGGGCGTGGGTTTGAAACTGATGTAATTGTACGTGATCCAAGGCGATGAGCACGGGCAATGTCATCAAGGGACCATATTTTGTCTGGAACTGTTTCTTGTAAAATATTGATAACTTTGTCCGTGCAAGACTCATAAGTCTCATCTGGGGATTCTGGAATACCGAAGAATCTCAGGTTGTCTCGACGAGAGAAAGCTTCTAATTTGTCAATTTCTTCGGTCACTTTTCTTTTCACCTCAGCACACTCCTCCTCGAGATCTTCCACTGCTATCTGGAGCTCTTCGTGTTTGTCCTTTACCTCTTCACACGTAGCTTCAATGGCCATTGTTCGTTGCTTGAGTGCTGCAACATCGCATGAAAGGTTCTGGATGGCAGTCTTGATGATTGACATATCTGTAGATATGCCTACAAATTTCTCATTGAAGATGGCAGTTTGGTCATCTATGATTCTTTGGACATCTTGCAGTGTAAACGGCATTGCTAGTGGAGGGCACAGAGAGGAATCTTCATCATTGCCTACTCCAGGGTTGCTGGCCATACTCAGTGTTGACAGCTTCACTTGACGTGCTATAGGCAGTACAGGTGTGAATTGTTTTGCTCCTCTTCACAGCAGCAAGTCGTAATAAATGTTAAATATTTAGACAAGTAATGATATAATACACACAAAAATTATACCGTTATAACCAGGAGGTCTTACTGAATTACCTCATACAAATTTTAACTCGATATTGAACAAATTAATTCGGTTAATTAGGAAAATTAACAAATTTTTCACGAGCTCTCAAATTTTGCTGCCATCCAAAAGTGTGAGAAACGCTCACCCCCGAGGGACAGAGAGAGAGAGAGAGAGAGAGACAGAGAGAGAGAGAGAGAGAGAGAGAGAGGAGAGAGAGAGAGAGAGAGAGAGAGAGAGGGGGAGTGAGAGTGTGCGTGTGTGTCCATGTGTGTGTGTGTGTGTGTGTCTGTATCCGCATTGTCTGTCTGTCTGTATGTGTGTGCGTGTGTGTGTTTCAAACTGGCACAGTCTACCAAGGTTTTGTCATTTATGTCCTGCAATGCACCACAAAGATTCGACTCGGAGTACTCCATACAACACACAAGGCAATACCGATATGTTCGATACAACTTGCCGTGCTACAGTACAGAACTGCAGCAATCACTAGTTCAC
The DNA here is from genome assembly GCA_028751875.1 of Rapana venosa. Taxonomy (NCBI): domain Eukaryota; kingdom Metazoa; phylum Mollusca; class Gastropoda; order Neogastropoda; family Muricidae; genus Rapana; species Rapana venosa. The sequence goes on along the minus strand of CM054159.1, from coordinate 39,973,584 downwards.
ACTCCACTCCCGCCCACCCACCCGCCTGTAGAAGTTTTTCAGTACCTCCCCACAGGCAATCAGGCTGATAAAGAGACCGCTAGGTTACCACGTGTTTACAGGCTGAAGGGCCCAGCTGGTTTTACTTACGGCAGATACATGAGCCAATAACACAGCTATGTACACAGTGAACGATACAAGCCACCCCCTGAGACATGTTTCTTGCTTCGAAAAAAAAGTGCTGGACTATCACCTTCACGACAATCGCCATTTCAACAATCACCATATCATGACAATCACCATTATCCGGACAATCACCATATCCAGACAATCACCATATCCAGACAATTGCCACCCTGACAATCACCATTATCCTGACAATCACCATTATCCTGACAATTTCCATTATCCTGACAATCGCCATTATCCCAACAATTTCCATTATCCTGACAATCGCCATTATCCCAACAATTTCCATTGTCCTGACAATCGCCATTATCCCAACAATTTCCATTATCCTGACAATCACCATTATTCCAACAATTTCCATTATCCTGACATCGCCATTATCCCAACAATTTCCATTATCCTGACATCGCCATTACCCTGACAATCGCCATTATCCCCACAATCACCATCCCGACAATCACCATCCTCTGGATCACTCTGGCTTGAATTCAACTCAACCTGGTGATGGTGAGAAAGGGAGGGGGAGAGAGAGAGAGAGAGAGAGAGAGAGAGAGAGAGAGAGAGAGAGAGAGGAGAGAGAGAGAGAGAGAGAGAGAAAAAAAAAAAGAGAGGGGGAGAGAGAGAAGAGAGAGAGAGAGAGAGAAGAGGAGAGAGAGAGAGAGAGAGTGAGTTCCAAACTGGCACAGCCTCTCTCATATAATCTGGGTTTTTTGTTTGTTTTGTTTTTCATAATTTGCAGCTTCAGCTGATGATCTTTTGTTTTTCTTTTCCATTGTTTGCTTGCTAGCAGTTCTTCATTTTGTGTGTGTGTGTGTGTGTGTGTGTGTGTGTGTGTGTGTGTGTGTGTGTGTATGTGTGTGTATGTGTGTGTGTGTTCATCTCTCTCTCTCTCTCTCTCTCTCTCTCTCTCTCTCTCTCTCTCTCTCTCTCTATGTCTCTCTCTCTCTCTACCCCCTTTTGGCAACCCCCCTTCATGTATGGGCCAATGGCCATTTTGTGAATAAATCTTTCGAGTTCGAGTTCTCTCTACCTTCCCCTCTCTGTCTCTCCCACATTCATTCTTTCTCTACCCCTCTCCTCACCCCCCTCCCCATCAGGTGAAATTCCTTCCTCTTGGCTCCCTTTGGCTTGAAACTCTTGCAAATGATGGGAAAACCAAGTACTCAAAACCAATTCTGGAAAATTCTATCAAAAATCCCATAATAACAGCAGCTGCTACAGCACGCACTCACAGAACTCTGCCATTCTTTTATACCTTCAAAGAACCAACAAGAAGCAGAAAAATGTTGTGAGACAAAAGCTACTTCTGCCTATTCCGATTCTGACTGGCTGACAGAGATCCAAGAAGTTTGTGACGACACCAAGTAAGAGAACAAAAAAAACAAAAAAAAGAAACGGTGACCTGACACTGAATTCTGAGCTGTTTTGGGAAGTCAGCCTCGATAAAGATGGCTCGCAACAATACTTCAGAAGACTCTTTCTTACCTTAAGGTTCATTGCATTCAAGTTTCAAGATACAAAAGGGGAAGGTGGAAAAAGTATAACAGAATGCTTGTGAAATGCATTAATCTTAGAAAGAAAAACCCCCCCACAAAATACAACCCATCATCGTTAAAATGGAAGGTGAAAAAAGTATAACAAAGTGCTTGTGAAATGCATTAATCTTAGAAAGAAAGAAAAAAAAATACAACCCATCATCGTTAAAATTGAAGGTGAAGAAGTATAACAAAATGCCTGTAAACTGTGCAAGTCTTAGGAAAAACTACCCGCTATCATCTTCTGTCAGTGTACACTAACTATCCCAAAGATTCAAATGATACTGGCATAGACAGACACATCTGGTCCAACGGATCTCTCTCTTTGCTGTTGCTGCAACTCGCTGCAGGGACCAATCGTGAACTGACACATGTATACATAACTTACTGTTATCGCCCGCAACAAACTTAACCTGTTCGTGTCACACACACACACACGTAGCCTGGTTTGCCAAGTAAGTTAGATTCCAGATTCTGACGTCGAGTAAGAAAACAAATTTTGATGTTATTATGTCATATCTCTCTTCTTCGTCCATCGGGATCGATGATGACCATCTATTCATCCTGGGATTGCGAGGGTCCATTTCATATAACATCATATGCAATGCACTGACTGATTTAAATCTTCTTGTCAACTTAAGAGTGTCTGTTCATTGTTTGTCCAGCTTTTAAGACTAATGAGACGTGTCAGTAGTTTTTTCCCCAATTTTTTCTTCTTCTTTTTTCCTCTTGAGGTGGAAATTTCCAGGGGCAAGATCGCCATTCCTGAAGAACTTTCTTCTTCATAGTTTAATTCCAGAATATTTGGAATATATATATATTACTCAACACTGATAAACCTTCCCACCCCTAGAAAAAAAAAAGACAACAAAATCATAGTCCAAACTTGATATCGCAGTACCTGAGAAATATGAGATTAAAAAAAAAAAAAATCACATCTTCTGATCACAGAGTTTGATAATTATGCTCACATCCCACTATGTACCAAGCAGTTCTGTATTATGATGATGATAATAATAATAATAATAATAAACAAAAGCAAATTTTTGTTAAGTCATCAGAAAATCAATCAGAACCAAAGCCAAAGCCAAAAACATATTAACCTACAAACTGTTATAAGTACAAACTTCATAGCATCATTTCAAAATGATTGCAGACAAAATATCATCGTACCAGTTGCAGAGTAAACAACACAATGCCTGAATGGACCAAAAGACAGTACAAAACAAAACACACACAAAATCCCACAATCATAGATTACAACTGATAACAAAAGAATGTTGGCAAAATATCAATAGAGAGATCAGTACTAGCAAAATTTCAATGAAAGAACCGTTACCAAAATCGAACGTAAACTAATAACTATTACTACGTTAGCAACATAGCAACAAACAAAAAAATACGCATGAAGCAAAACCAATATTAGCAAAACATGAATGAAGACAAAAGCACCCTTAGCAGCAAATCATGAGCAAAAAAAGTTAGCAACACATGAACACACACAAATAAATACCTGTTAGCAAGCAATCAAAGGAAAAGAAACAAAAAATCATTATTAACTGAACCAGAACAATGCAGCAAAATATGAATCGGGGGGAAAAAACAACAACCAAGCAAAACGCAACAAGAAAAGAAAGGTGAGCAAAGTATGATAAAGTTGTCAAAACTGTGAACCCAACACTCTTGTGTTAGCTCAGAACCTGACCGCTGCACTGCACACCACACCCACACCCTCCACACGTCTGTCCGTATCGCTAAATGGCTGAAGAACACCTTCAAAGCATCGCTACCCCCCAAACAAGCCGAAATATGAGTAAAATGGCATATATACATACCAGTTTTTCTACATTTTTCCACATGAAAGGATCAAAAATGGATTTCTAACTCACCCCCCCCCAAATAAGTTATTATAATATAAGAAGATGTAATAATAATAATAATGTATGGAATTTATATAGCGCTGAATCTTGTAAAGCAACAAATCAAAGCGCTCGTACCTGTGTTTCCACGTTAAACAGATCAAGTTAGAAATACTTCTGTTATTAAGAGGTGATGGATTTTCTACATTATTCGACATCACTTTGTCAAGAGGTGGTGGGGTTTTTTGGGTTTAAAAATTTTTTAAAAATTTTTAAACATTATATTTGATATCACTTTGTCAAGATGTGATGGTTTTCCAACATTATTTGACATCACTTTGTCAAGAGGTGGCGTGGGTTTTGGGGGTTTTAAAATTTAAAATTTTTTTTAAAACATTTGATATCACTTTGTCAAGATGTGATGGTTTTTCTACATTATTTGACATCACTTTGTCAAGATGTGATGGTTTTTCTACATTATTTGACACCACTTTGTCAAGATGTGACGGTTTTTCTACATTATTTGACATCACTTTGTCAAGATGTGGCATGAGGGTTTTTGTGTTTTCGTTTGTTTGGTGATTTTTGGGTTTTTGTTTTTTACATTATTTGACACCACTCTGTGAAGAGGGGATGGTTTTTTTTTACATTATTTGACACATTTCCCTTCCACATCAATAGAAGTTGAGGGATTTATCTTCTTTCAACGACTCTTTTTCCACAGTGGTGTTGTCATTCCTTTCTCTTGCTCATTCTTCAATTCGTTTTTGCAACACGGATATTTTTAACCAGCGGTTGCAAATCCCATGACCACACCATTTCCACATGGCAGCTTGGCGACTTAGCAGCACACACACACACACATACACACACACACTCACACACACACACACGCAATACACACACACACGCCTCGCCCAGTTTTCTGATGTCAAACACACAGAGCCCCTATATCAGAAATGCTCCTTAATTTTCACAGACACTACAAATTGATGTCTAGATGAAGATGCAACTAAAATATCTTTTTCATAAAAGGAAAAAGGTTTGTTGGGTTTTGACTTTTTTTTCCTCCTCAAAAAGCGCTTCATTTCTCTCAACACTGGCTGGCCTTCACACGCTGGCAGACGTCCCCTTCTTTACCAGACTTGACGGAAAAAACTACACGCACAAAAAATTTCGTAAGGTATGAATCTTGCTTTAACTTTCTTGCTTTTACTCCCTGGCTTAATACTAAAAACGACAACTTTTCTTTTTTTAAAGGAGGGAAATTTAAATATTCTGTACACCATGGGTTTTATTTCGGGGAGGAGAAAGAGCTTCTGCATAACTGTGTAGAGCAGGACTCTTCAACAGCATCTTGATGAAGAAGAAAAAAACCTCCTCCTTCTGTACTGCCCACGTCCCAACAGTACAAATCATCACTCAGCCTGGGTTCAGCCACTGCTGTGGAGGTTCACTTTACGGGTACCCGTGAGAGTGACTCAACTGTCTTTCCATGGTGATTTCTGTCTGAGATGATGTAAATCTTATGTTCTGTTTATATGCCTTCAACCATTTTGTTTGTTATGGATAAAGACTAACCAGCAATACGGTCTAATCAATTCTTTTACAAGACTTAAGAATTCTTCAAGATGAATCAGTCATACAGTCTAATCAACTCTTTTTCAGGACTTTAAGAATTCTTCAAGACGAACCAGGCATACGGTCTTATCAACTCTTTTTCAGGACTTTTAACAATTCTTCCTACTGTTTCTCGTTTAACCCCTCCATTCTTCGTCATCTCTGTCAAACACCAACCTCCGCGACTACTCCTTTATTCCAAACTCTAAAAAAAAACAAAAAACCAAAATATCAAAAACTCAACACACAAAAAATCAAGAAGACAAAAAAACAAAAGGAAAAAACACACAAGAAAAAACAAAACCTGAAGGAAACTGAAGACGGCTCGTTGTGGGGTTCTAAGCTCCGGTAGTACAGGACGATTATTTAACGGGTGTGGAGAAGGAGCGGGGAGAGAGGGAGGGAGGGAGGGAGGCAGTGAGAACAACAGTACCTGCTTTGGACAGGCTGCAGGTTCTGGTGTTAGGAGATAGATGAATGGTGGGCTTACCACCATAGCTGTTGGACTTGGCCATCATGTTGCGGCGCAGGCGAGACCCGTCCTCCGACACGTAACCCGACGAATCCGTGCTGCTCCAGTCGCGACTGCTCAGACGCTTGGTGGAGGCCGGGACGTGCCTGTAGAGGAAAAGGTCCGGTGGTTGGTGGTGGTGGTGGTGGTGGTGTGTGGTGTGTGTGTGTGTGTGTGTGTGTGTGTGTGTGTGTGTGTGAATGTGTGTGAGCGTGGCTGTAAAGGAAAAGGTCTGGTGTGTGAGGCGGTGGTGGTGGTGGTGGTGGTTTTGTGCTGATGGGGTGTGTGAGCAAGTGTGTGTGTGTGTGTGCGTGGCTGTAAAGGAAAAGGTCTGGTGTGTGAGGCGGTGGTGGTGGTGATGGTGGTTTTGTGCTGGTGTGTGTGGTGTGTTGTGTGTGTGTGTGTGTGAGTGCGTACAAGCATGCATGCATACGTGTGTGTGTGTGTGTGTGTGTGTGTGTGTGTGTGTGTGTGTGTGTGCGTGGCTGTAGAGGAAAAGGTCTGGTGTGTGAGGCGGTGGTGGTGGTGATGGTGGTTTTGTGCTGGTGTGTGTGGTGTGTTGTGTGTGTGTGAGTGCGTACAAGCATGCATGCATACGTGTGTGTGTGTGTGTGTGTGTGTGTGTGTGTGTGTGTGTGTTGTGTGGTGTGTGTGTGTGTGTGTGTGTGTGTGTGCGTGGCTGTAAAGGAAAAGGTCTGGTGTGTGAGGCGGTGGTGGTGGTGATGGTGGTTTTGTGCTGGTGTGTGGGTGTGTTGTGTGTGTGTGTGTGTGAGTGCGTACAAGCATGCATTCATACGTGTGTGTGTGTGTGTGTGTGTGTGTGTGTGTGTGTGTGCGTGGCTGTAAAGGAAAAGGTCCGTGTGTGAGGCGTTGGGGGTGGTGGTGGTTTTGTGCTGGTGTGGTGTGTGTGTAGTGTGTGTGTGTGTGTGTTTGTTTTGTTGTGTGTGTTGTGTGTGTTTGTGAGTGTGTGTGTGTGAGTGTGTGTGTGGTGTGTGCGTGGCTGTAAAGGAAAAGGTCTGGTGTGTGAAGCGGTGTGGTGGTGGTTTTGTGCTGATGTGGCAAGTGTGTGAGTGTGAGTGAGTGGTGTGTGAGTGGTGTGTGTGTATGTGAGAGAGTGTGTGTGTGTGAGAGAGTGTGTGTGTGAGAGTGTGGTGTAGTGTGTGAGAGTGTGTGTGTGTGAGTGTGTGTGTGTGTGGTGTGTGAGTGAATGTGTGTGTGTGAGTGTGTGAGAGTGTGTTGTGTTGTGTGTGTGTGTGAGAGGGGTGTGTGTGTGTGTGTGGAGTGAATGTGTGTGTTTTTTTTATTTATTTATTTATTTTTAAATCTTTTATTATCGAGGAAAATGGAATAAGCATTCATGTGCTTTTTTACATCCAGTCCCCGTGTGTATCGGTTTTGAAAATTTTGTCATCTGTTCCCACCGGCACACAATGGCCTACTCTTTCGAAAAGCGGAACAGGATTTAACGTGTGCGCAAGATGTTCTGCGTGCGTTCGCACACGGGGCCTCGGTTTATAGTCTCATCTGAAGGACCTTGTTTCTGTGTTTGTGTGTGTGTGTGTGCATACAAGCATGCGTGCATACGGGGGTGTGTTGTGTGTGTGTGTGTGTGTGCGTGCGTGCAGCATGTGCATATGGGCCTGCATGTGTATGTGAGAGTGTGTGTGTGTGTGAGTGTGTGTGCGCGCGTGCATGTGTGTGCAAGCAGGGTACATGTAGATGGCATGGTTGTAACACACCTGTCTGGCCACGAGAGGTCATTAGTTCAATTAATGTCTGAAACCCAACTCCCCATCCCCCCCACCCCACCCCCACCCCATAGCTCATGAAAGATAATCTGGGTGCCAGTCCTTCAAATGTGATGATAAACCACAGTACCACGTACAACATACATATCAACAGAGTTAATTGGAACAAAATTCTGTATGAAAAAATATGCTCTCATAGGGAAAAGGTAAAAATAAAAATAAAAAACCCACTAGAAACAATCCTAAAGACAAAACAAACATTGGCACAAGTATTGCAAGATAATAAGATAAACCAGGGTTCCATACCCAAACAAATCACTTAAAGTCAGAAACACCTTTGACTTATTGTGTACTGGAGCCATCATAGACAAATGACTATGCTGGTCAGAGCCTGTAGTCTAAGTACAAGTAAAAGTGTCCCATAACCTATGTGACTGTAGGGGAGCAAGGAGTCAGAGACCTCACTTCTCTAGGGCCAGCATATTGAGGGCGGCGCCCATCTCCTCTCCCTCGCTGCTTTACCTTCCCTGACCCTAAAGAGGCAGGAACCCATTTACACTTGCAGTGTAGAAATACGAAAAATGATTACTGTGTAAACAACACCCTTTCTTACAGGACTGAAAGAAAGATATCAAATAAAAACAGACATCTGATGAGTTTCATCAAAAAGAGATGCTCAACATGACCGTACTTGACTTCCATTATGACAACAGTGAGTAGTCCACAGTTGCACCTTTGACTAAAAGTTAGCAGTCCTGAATGGGTTAAAACTCAACTTATGGACAGCAGAATTGGTGAAAAGTTTTATCCCACAGCAAAGCTACCCCTTTGTTAATGCCACTGTATTTGACATGAGAGCACACGCACGAGGACGGGATAGCCTAGTGGTTAGAACATTGCGCTCGCAATCTGACAACCCGGGTTCGATTCCCGTTCAAGGGGATATTTTCCCCTGGAGTTAATATCAGTGCAGACTCCTCTCTCCCCAAAAGTCCTTCGGATGAGACTATAAACCGAGGCCCCGTGTGCGAACACACGCAGAATATCTTGCGCACACGTTAAAATCCTGTTTGGCTTTTCTTAAGAGCAGGCTGTTGTGTACCGTGGGAACAGATGACAATTTACAAAACCGCATACACACGGGGACTAGATGTAAAAAAGCACATAAGTGCTTATTCCATTATCCTCGATATAAAAGAATAAAATATAAAATAAAACACAGTGCTAACAGCAGAAGATGTGTAAACATTAATCAACATTTCCTCAAGACAGGATTCAGTATTCTGACCTTAACATGGTCGTGTCACACAGATCAGCCAATACTGTTTCTGTATTGTCTTCCACTAAATACTCTTGCTGCCTTGCCTTTGTTTTGTATGTCTCGCATCTTTACTTCACACCACACCAGCAATATAGTACATCATCTTTACCTCATACCACACCCCTTTTTTTCCCCAAAAAACCCCTCGTTTTTCTTTACTAAACTGTAGTCAATAATGTCAACTGATCTGTTTGTCGGAAGACTGTTTTGTTCTCCTTCTTTCATTACCTTTCTTGCCTACATATACATGTGGAAGTAAAAATGGACATACATATGTGTGCGCTCTCCCTCTCTCTCTCTCTCATTCATTCATGCTCGCTTGCTCTCTCTCTCTTGTAAGCAAAATTAAGAACCGTTGTAGGGAGTTAACAAAAGAAGTAAACAACAAATCCAGGCAACTAAAAACAAAACTTACTCTATCACAGGTAAACCTTGGGCTTCCTCAGATGAAGCCTGCAACAACAAAAGAGAGAAACGAAAGGTTTAAAAAAAAAATATAATAATAATAAAAAGATTAACAACAATTTAACACTATAACACTCTCAAAACTAAGCAACAATATCTAGCTATGACGTCGCTTTTAAAACAATAAAAGATCATGCTTTTTTGAGGATTTTTTTTTTTTTAACTTAACAATTTTGTAATATTATGGACCTGGGCTGCCTGTGTTGCAGATGATCTTGGAGAGGGGGGCATAAATGGGGAGGAGGCTCAGGGTGGAGAGAGAGATGGAGAAGGCTCATCAATGACAAACCTCCCCTGGGAGAAACATGACAAAAAAGGAAGAAGAGAAAGAAGAATTTTTGTAATATTATCATTAGAGAAAAATGATCTTGATGTATTACAAGAACAGCCACAACATCCCTTCTCCAAATACAGGGTGCATGCTGGGCATGCTCTTGTTTCCGTAACCCATCGACATGAATTACGGGATCTTTAACGTGCATATATTATTTGCAACACACATTAGAGAAATTAACTGCACTGACAGGTCGGTTCATCAATGTCAAACCTCCCCTGCGAGAAACATGACAAAAAAGGAAGAAGAAGGTCAGTTCATCCAAGGAGATCATAAAAATCCACAAGACGCTTTTGCCAAGATTCGAACCCACACCTTCATAGACCCAGGGGATGAAAGTCAAACACTCTCCTACATCAGCTATAGCATCTGTACATGTACACACAAACATTGCTGTCTTTATCTACTTTCAATGCCAGACACGCAGTGTCAACTTTTAATTCTAACCAAAGCGTATTCAACTAAAATTGAAATGAACAAAATTTCAAATGTACATAGTGGAGGGGGGAGGGGGGCGGGAATTTGTAAATCAAAAGGGAATTGTGTAAATTGAAACACAAGAATATAGCCCTTTCCCTTGAAAATGGTGTGGGGGGTTTTTAGAGACTAATTTCAACGCTATTATTGTTCAAATACTACAAGTTTAGTCAAACATATTTGCTTTGTGCTAATGTACGCACGCACACAATGCAAATACAAATTGACAAAAACACAAATACAAAGTGATCACACACATCCCCTAAATCCATACCTTTACTTTCAAAGACTGCCCAACTTTGTGCCAAACTAAACAACTTCTACACACACACACACACACACACACACACACACACACATACACACACACACACAACCCTTAACAAAAAACAAACCCCTCAAAAAAGTCTCCAATTTCTTCACGGATGGTTCACTCACCCCAAATATGATTTTGCGTTTCTCGTCATAGTGCCTCTGCCTTTCTTCCAATGACTTTGTTCGGTGACTAGAAAACTGTGCTTTATCTCCTGCTCTGGACTGAACACACACAACAACAAAATAACTCAGCGTTAGTGCTCCCCCACTTCCTCACACGCGAATGGCTACAACAGATTCCTCTTAAATAAAGCTATCAGATTCAGGTATTCACTCTCGCCCATTGCAAATGGATGGGGGGCCATAATAACATAAAACTGCATTTTGCTTTTGCTTTTTTGATTCAGTGATAAATGATTTGAGTCCTTGACAAGGTTTCCTTGTCACTCTGTGTTCAGTCAGTTTGACTAACTGCCTCCGGCTCAATTCATGTCCAATTCTAGCGCAGTTATCTCCCCAAGAGAGAGAGAGAGAGAGAGAGAGAGGAGAGAGAGAGAGAGAGAGAGAGAGAGAGAGAGAGAGAGAGAGACAGACAGACAGAGAGGGAGGGAGAGGGAGAGAGAGAAAGAGAGAGAGAGAGAGAGCCTGAACTCTTGAAATGATTTATTGTACTTCAACCTTTGGCTACAATACAATTCAATGGGAGAAAAAATCTGGGGAGGGAAGAAGGAGAAAAAAAAAGAAAAGGAAAAGGAAATATAACTTTTCGTAATCTTCGATAAGTCCTTGACATAATTCTACACACACCCCTGGCACGTACCTAAAACTGTGCTCCTGAAAATGCATGTTTTATAATCATAACTAAACTGCTGACTTGGACCAACAATTCAAACACATCCTAGCTCAAGGTTACAGAACGAACCACAACTCTAGACACAAAGAGAGAGAGCGAGAAGGGGGGGGGGGGGGGGGGGGGGGGGAGAGAGAGAGGGGGGGGAGAGGAGGGGGGGGGGGAGGGAGGGAGGAGAGAGAGAGAGGGAGGGAGGGAGGGAGGAGGAGGAGGGAGAGAGGAGGGAGGAGGAGAGAGGAGAGAGAGAGAGAGAGAGAGAGAGAGAGAGAGAGAGAGAGAGAGAGAGAGAGAGAGAGAGAGACACACACACAGAGACAGAGAAAGAAAGAAAGAGAAAAAGAGAGAGAGAAGAGAGATAGAGAGAGACACACACACACACACCACAAACACACACAACTACACACACACCTACAAACGACACACACACACACACCTACAAACGTACACACACACACACAAACACACGCGCACGCACACAAACTCACACACAAACACAAAACAGCGCAACTTACCCTTTCCTCCATACTAGCAGGCTTCTTTAATAACCTCATTTGTTTTTTCTCTGAACCAGCGTCGTCTGGTTCCACTGTGCGTATGTATTCCTCACAGCAGAAGGTTGGACTGCAACAACAACCAACACCACAACATCGACGTTTTACTGAATAATAATAATAATAAAAAATGGAATTTATATAGCTCTATATATTGTGCAAAAACAATCCACTTTCTCTCTCCCTCTTTTCTCTATGTCTCTTCTCTCTCTCTCTGTCCCTCTGTGTCTGTCTCTGTCTCTCTTCTCCCTGTCTGTCTGTCCGTCTCTCTCTCCCTCTCACAAAATATACACACAAATAGAAAAGCATATAAAGTCTCATTACCATTCTTTTTTTTTAGGGGGGGAGTGGATACAACTTAAATATTACTGACCCCATGTCATGACTTGCTTTGCAAACTCCTCAGAATTGGTTGGGCTTTTTTTCTTGTCTTGAACATTAGAAGAAAAAAAATAACCATAGGAACCAAAATGAAACACATTGCATCAGGTGAAATCCTTCATTCCATATCCACTTGCACAACAAACAGGATCATTAAGACTGCGAGGCAAACTTTTCATTTCTTTCACACACATAAAAAAAACAACAACAACCCCGCCCCCCCCCCCCCCCCCCCCCCCCCCCCCCCCCCCCCCTCCAAGCTTATACAAAATGGTCATTCTTCCAAAATCCCCCCATAGGGATGGATGCTGGAGGGCCTGTCAGTATAAATAACATCCCCACCTTCAGGAAATTCTGTGCTAGAAATTTACTCTTTTCTATCACTTCACTTTGTTTCTACCTTGTTCCTTTTCTTCCTGTCATCCCCTTCTTGTCTATTTTCTGCCTTCTTGGTCCATTCTCCTGCTTTTTTCCAAAAAGACATATAACAATTTTCTTTTATGCAGAAGTTGTATGCGCTGGGCCTGACTTGTCAGGCGCTTAACAACAGTGTAATGCATTTTCGCTCATATACCAGACAACAATAGTTGCTGTCTGAGCGTTCGACAAAGAAGAAGATGAATTTTTCCAAAAATTAATGCAAACCTTTGAAATAAACCATTAAAAAAAAACTTTCTGCAGAAGCAACTCCTCCATACTACAAAACCTGCACCCCAGAGAAAACAACAGACAGTGCCAACACCTGCACCCCAGAGAAAACAACAGACAGTGCCAACACCTGCACCCCAGAGAAAACAACAGACAGTGCCAACACCTGCACCCCAGAGAAAACAACAGACAGTGCCAACACCTGCACCCCAGAGAAAACAACAGACAGTGCCAACACCTGCACCCCAGAGAAAACAACAGACAGTGCCAACACCTGCACCCCAGAGAAAACAACAGACAGTGCCAACACCTGCACCCCAGAGAAAACAACAGACAGTGCCAACACCTGCACCCCAGAGAAAACAACAGACAGTGCCAACACCTGCACCCCAGAGAAAACAAGACAGTTCCAACACCTGCACCCCACAGAAAACAACAGACAGTGCCAACACCTGCACCCCAAAGAAAACAGACAGTGCCAACACCTGCACCCCAAAGAAAACAGACAGTGCCAACACCTGCACCCCAGAGAAAACAACAGACAGTGCCAACACCTGCACCCCAGAGAAACAGTGCCAACACCTGCACCCCAGAGAAAACAACAGACAGTGCCAACACCTGCACCCCAGAGAAAACAACAGACAAGGCCAACACCTGCACACCCAGAGAAAACAACAGACAGTGCCAACACCTGCACCCAGAGAAAACAACAGACAGTGCCAACACCTGCACCCCAGAGAAAACAACAGACAGTGCCAACACCTGCACCCCAGAGAAAACAACAGACAGTGCCAACACCTGCACCCCAGAGAAAACAACAGACAGTGCCAACACCTGCACCCAGAGAAAACAACACAGTGCAACACTTCTATTCCTAAGACAAAGAGCGCAGACACTTACATTCTGGTGAACTTGGTCTTGGACACGATGACGCTTTTGCCGGACTTGTCGATGTTGTGGTCCATGCCGTAGAAGGCGGCAACGCGATGGCAGATCATTCTGTCGTAGGAGCACATCTCCGCCAACTGGTAATGCTGATCCCTGTAGGAATGAATTAACACAATCAGATCATTCTGTCGTAGGAGCAACTGGTAATGCTGATCCCTGTAGGAATGAATGAACACAATCAGATCATTCTAATGCTGATCCCTGTAGGAACAAACACAATCAGATCATTCTGTCGTAGGAGCACATCTCCGCCAACTGGTAATGCTGATCCCTGTAGGAACAAACACAAATCAGATCATTCTAATGCTGATCCCTGTAGGAACAAACACAATCAGACCATTCTGTCGTAGGAGCACATCTCCGCCAACTGGTAATGCTGATCCCTGTAGGAACAAACACAATCAGATCATTCTAATGCTGATCCCTGTAGGAACAAACACAATCAGACCATTCTGTTGTAGGAGCACATCTCCGCCAACTGGTAATGCTGATCCCTGTAGGAACAAACACAATCAGATCATTCTAATGCTGATCCCTGTAGGAACAAACACAATCAGATCATTCTAATGCTGATCCCTGTAGGAACAAACACAATCAGACCATTCTGTCGTAGGAGCACATCTCCGCCAACTGGTAATGCTGATCCCTGTAGGAACAAACACAATCAGATCATTCTAATGCTGATCCTTGTAGGAACAAACACAATCAGATCATTCTAATGCTGATCCTTGTAGGAACAAACACAATCAGACCATTCTGTCGTAGGAGCACATCTCCGCCAACTGGTAATGCTGATCCCTGTAGGAACAAACACAATCAGATCATTCTAATGCTGATCCCTGTAGGAACAAACACAATCAGATCATTCTGTCGTAGGAGCACATCTCCGCCAACTGGTAATGCTGATCCCTGTAGGAACAAACACAATCAGATCATTCTAATGCTGATCCTTGTAGGAACAAACACAATCAGATCATTCTGTCGTAGGAGCACATCTCCGCCAATTGGTAATGCTGATCCCTGTAGGAACGAACACACACCATCCAATCCAATCGTGTTTACACTGCTGCCGCTGCCAACTACAGCTTGCTAAGAATTTAGGGGTTTTTTTAAAAAAAAGGGTAAAAGTGTTCCCATAACTTATGTGGTCCACAGTGGAGCGAGGCATCAGAGACCTCAGCTTCTCCAGGGCCCAGCATGTTGAGGGCGGCGTTAGACCATGAGTGGTGGTCTGGGCGCTAGTCTTTCGGATGAGACGATAAACCGAGGTCCCGTGTGTTACACATAATTATTTAACGCACGTAAAAGAACCCACGGCAACAAGAGAGTTGTCCCTGGCAAAAATCTGTAGAAAAAAGCCACTCTGGTAGGGAAGCAAATACAGTTGCAGACAGGAAAAAATTATTTAAAAAAAGGGTGGCGCTGCTCTTGTGGCAACGTGCTGGGAGAGCAGCCCGAATTTCACGCAGAGAAATCTGTGTGACTTTAAGTGGTAAAAATAAATAAATAAATAAATCTCCTCTAACTCACTGCTTTACTTTCCCTGACCCTAAAGAGGGCAGGTAGCCATTTATAGCTGGGTGAAATTAAGCCAAGGCGTGCAAAAGGTCACCCATCCCACAGATAGCCACGCTCGAAGCTACTTAACATTGGCTGGGGGTCAGGGGTCAGGATAGCTCAGCGGTCAGAGCACCACACACACACACACACACACACACACACACACACACACACAACAACACTCACACCTACACACACAACACCACACACACACACACACGAACACTACAACGTACGGGAACCACACACATCACAGTCCCACTACTAGCACACTACATCACTCTACACACCGCACCAAACACAAACACACACACACACCAAGACTACTACTACTACTACACACACACACACACTAACCAAACACACAACAACTACTACTACACACACACACACACACACTACCAAGCACTACACTACACACACACACTACAACACACACACACTACCAACACACACTACACTACTACAACACACACACACACCACACACACATACACCCCCACTCACACACATGTATATCATATGTACGGGGAGTCCACAAACATCTTGAAGTCCTTCTAGAAGTGATATAGTGCACACACGCACGCACACACACACTACCAAGACAACTACTACTACTACACACACATGTATATCATACGTACGGGGAGTCCACAAACATCTTGAAGTCCTTCTCCAGGCTGAGCAACATCTGCTTGTCCTTCTTGGACTTGAGCAAGGTCTTCTTGATGAACTCCTCCAGGTCCACCCCGCTGCTGTCCTTGTAGATCTTCTCCACACTCGACTCTGCAAAACAAGGCAGTCCACTTATTCTTTTTTTCCCTTTTATTCAAAGGATAATGGAATAGGGGACGGGATAGCTCAGTGGTCGGAGCACTCGCTTTCCCCCCAGCCAAGTTAAGCAGCGTCGAGCGTGGTTACCAGTTGGATGGGTGACCATTTGCGCGCCTTGGCTTCAGTACAGTTCCCCCAGTTCACCCAGCTGTAAATGGGTACCTGCCCTCTTTAGGGTCAGGGAAGGTAAAGCAGCGAGGGAGAGGAGATGGGTGCCACCCTCCATATGCTGGCCCTAGAGAAGTGAGGTCTCTGACGCCTCGCTCCCCTACGACCTTATAGGTTATGGGACTCCGTTACCTTTATCTTTTAATGGAATAAGCACTCGTGTGCTTTTTTACAATACAACCAGTCCCAGTGTGTACGCAGTTTTGTAAATTCTGTCATCCGTTCCCACCGGCACACAATCGCCTACTCTTCCCCAAAAAGTTTTAACATGTGCGCAAGATGTTCTGCGTGCGTTCGCACACACGACTTCAGTTTATAGTCTCATCCGAAGGACTATTGGGGAGAGTGGAGTCAGCACTGATGTTAACTCCAGGGGAAAATGTCCCCTTGAACGGGATTCGAACCCGTGTCAGCAGGTCATGTGCTCTAACCAACCAGGCTGTCCCATCCACTTACACCTTATGCAAGGCTCTTCCTTTTTTTCCAGCTCCCTTCTCCTCTCTACTTGAATGTCAGGTGAATAATAAGTCAGCTTAGAAACTTTTCTGGTCTTTGAAAGACATTTTTCTCTTATAATAATAATACTAATAATTTAATAATAATGTATGGAATTTATATAGCGCTGAATCTTGTAAAGCAACGAATCAAAGCACTCAGATGACATTTTTTTATTTTAAATTTATGCGTGTGTACGTGTTTTTTAAAATTTTATCATCTGTTCCCACCGCACACAATGGCCTACTCTTTCGAACAGCGGAACAGGATTTAACGTGTGCGCAAGATGTTCTGCATGCATTTGCACACGGGACCTTGGTTTATAGTCTCATCTGAAGGACTTTGACATTCAGTTCAATTTTTTTGTCAAACTGGGAAGAAAGGGTGAGGCTGGGAATTGAACCCAGAACCTCACGATTTACTTGCTGGCAGGCAAACGTCTTAACCATCCTGCCACCTTCCTTCCTTATGAGTGAGAGAGAGAGAGAGAGAGTGTGAGTGTGTGTGTGTGACAGACAGACAGAAAGACACACAGACAGATCGACAGACAGAGACAGAGAGAGGAAGACAGACAAAGAGACACAGAGAAGTATAAAGATGTGAACCTGCTTTTCTTACACAATGTTCTCAAACCATAATCTACATCAGAACTTCTGACACCCAAGCACCCCCCTCCACACACAAACACACACTCTCTCTCTCACACATACACACATACAACACCCTGTCCTCACCCCACCCCCCCTCCCACATCCACACACACACACACACACAGAAACAGCATGACAACTCACCTCTAGAGAGACTACAGTTACTTGTGCCAGCATCAGAACTTAGCGATCCGTTTTTCTGTAGAACTGACCGGCCCATGCTCCCATCCTGAACACAGACAAAAGAAAACATTTACTTTATTTCCATTACTTTTTCCATTGTTACTACTGTTAGGATGTGTAGTAGTAGAAGCAGAAGCAGAAGTAAAAGTAGTAGTAGTAGTAGTAGTAGTAGTAGTAGCAGTAGCAGTAGTAGTAGTAGTAGTAGTAGCAGTAGTAGTAGAAGTAGGTGGTGGTGGTCGGCAGCAGCAGCAGTAGCAGCAGCAGTAGTAGCAGTAGTAGCAGCAGTAGCAGTATCAGCAGCAGTAGTAGTAGCAGCAGCAGTAGTAGTAGTAAGGAGTAATAGTAAGTAGTAGTAAGTAGTAGTAAAAGGTAGTAGTAAAAGGTAGTAGTAAAAGGTAGTAGTAGTATTAGTAGAAGTAGCAGCAGCAGCAGCAGTAGTAGAAGCAGAAGCAGTAGCAGCAGCAGCAGCAAAAGTAGTAGTAGTAATAGAAGTAGTAGTTATAGGGTTCATGATTCAAAAAGTCGCCAGAGGTAGAACATGCAACAGAACAGCATCCAGTTGTCTTTTTCTCCAAAATTAAACTTCTGGTACTAGTATACAGTCTAGTTATTTCATCATTCATCAGTCAGTGTGTGTGTGTATGTGTGTGTGTGAGTGTGTGTGTGTGTGCGTGCGTGCGCATGCATGTGTGTGCACTCATGTGTGCATGCGTGTGTGTGTGTCTGCAGGTGGGTGTGTGCATGTCTGTGTGCACAAGCATGTGTGTGCATGCATGTTTGCATGCTTGTGATTGTGAGCGCTCACATGCATGCATACACACACATGCATCATAACTTGGCATATCTAATTCTAACGGTTGAACAAATCGTTTTTCTTTCTGTGCTTTTTGTGTGTGTGTGTGTGTGCATGCGTGCATGCGTGTGCGTGCAAGTGTGTGAGAGTAAGTGTGTGTGAGAGAGAGAGAGAGTGTGTGTGTGTGTGTGTGTGTGAGAGTGAGTGTGTGAGAGAGTTGTGTGTGTGGTGCGGGTGTGTGTGCGTGCGTGGTGTGTGTGAAAGTGTGTGTGAGAGTGAAGTGTGTGTGTGTGAGAGAGAGAGAGAGAGAGAGTGAGTGTGTGTGTGTGTGTGTGTATGTGTGTGTGTGTGTGTGAGTGTGTGTGTGTGTGTGTGTGTGTGTGTGTGTGTGTGTGTGTGTGTGTGTGTGTGAGTGAGTGTGTGGTGTGTGTATGAGTGTGTGTGGTGCAGTTGTCTGAGTTGTGTTGTGGTGTGGGGTGTGTGTGAGTTGTGTTGTGGGTGTGTGTGTGGTGTGTGAGTTGTGTGTGTGGTGAGTGTGTGTGTGAGTGTGTGTGGTGTGTTGTGTGTGTGTGTGTGGTGTGTGTGAGTGTGTGTGTAGTGTGTGTGGTGTTGTTGTGTGGTGTAGTGTGTTGTGTGTGTGTGTGTGTGTGGTGCGCGTGCAAGTGTGTGTGTGAGTGTTGTGAGTGAGTTGTGTGTGTGGTGTGTGTGTGTGTGTGTGTGTGTGTGTGTGTGTGTGTGTGTGTGTGTGGTGTGTGTGTGTGTGTGTGTGTGTGTGTGTGTGGTGTGTGTGTGTTGTGTGGTTGTGTCAAGGTCAAACTTAAGTCAAACTTTTATTTCGATGGTACGTGTGTGTGTTTGTGTTGTGTGGTGTGTGTGTAAGTCTGTATTTTTCGATGCTGTGTGTATGTGTGTGGTGTGTGTGTGGTGTTGTGTGTGTGTGTGTGTGTGTCTGTGTGTGTGTGTGTTGCTGTGTGTGTGTGTGTCTGTGTTGTGTGTGTGTTGTGTGTGTGTGTTGTGTGTGGTGTGTGTGTTGTGGGTTTGAAGAGCAAGGGATGTTGTTGTTGCTGGAAGACTGAATATGAGGTAACACAGGAGGCGCAGATTTCTTGTTATTTTTTTATACAATTGTAAAAAAACCACACATCTTTATGTACCCACATATACAGAAACAAACACATTCTCTTTTTGGAGGAGGGGGAAGGTTGGTGAGTGCTTTGGCTTTATGGAGTTTGCAAAAGGTCTTGATTAGTTTACAATGGTACTGCTATAAACTAGGAATTTAACAGATGTAAATTATTATATATATATTGGTTGCGGGGGGCAGCATGCATCCTAAATGAATATCATTCATTCATAGCTGCAATCATTCATGTAGAGCTCTTTTTGCAAAAAATGACTTTTTTTTCTCCTTAATTGGACGAGGCTTTAATGTTGTTTTGTTTTGTTTTGTTTTGGCTTGCTTTAGGTTGCTTTGGTTGGGATTTTTTTTTTTTCGGGGGGGGGAGTTGTTGGGGTTTTTTGTTTGTTGTTTTTGTTTGTTGGGGTTTTTTGTTGTTTTTTTGGGGGGTGTTGATTTGGGTTTTTTGCTTTTTTTGGGGGGGGGTGGGGGGGGGGGGCTTGTGGGGGGAGAGGAGGGAGTGGGGAGGTAGGTTAGGGGAGGGCTGGTCCTTACCTGCCCCAGAAGCGGCACTGGCATGTGAGCAGTGAACTCGTAGGGACCATCGTCGTTGTCAGGGGCTGGAGTGGTGATGACCTTCACCTCTGGCGTGGGCACGCTGTCGTCGATGGCCGTGCCTCTCATTAACGGTTTGGCTTTGGAAAACTGAAAACAGAAAAAGAGTTCAATTGAAGGAGACACCATGCAGGCGCATTGCTTGTTGGCAGAGTCACGCACACATATGCACGATTGTGCTCACACACACACATACATAGAGGCACACGCACATAGGCGTGCGCGCACACATGCATACACACACAAAGGTGCACACACACGCAAAGTGCACACACACGCAAAGGTGCACACCCACACGCAAAATAACCACAGGCACATGCAAGCACGCGCACACACAAAGATTAGACAAAATGTCTTTATAAACTTTGGAGGGTGTTTTTTTTTAAACTGTCGCTGAAATGTTGTAACAAGGAGCATAAATGAATATTGAAATCTTACTGTCCTATAAACTGTTCCTGAAATGTAACAAGGAGCAAAAATAAATATTGAAATCTCACCACTGTCCTAACCTTTTCAACCAACAGTTAGGCATTAAGTGATGAACAAAAGACAAAGACAGAAGACAAAGAGAAAAGACAGATAACACGCGTATGGAGGAGGCAGATCTGCACATGACAGATGGCAGAAACTACAGAAAAGCATTACCACGACATCACCCTGTGACATGACCATGTCATCAAGTCTTCTTTTTACTACCTTTGTGAACCTGGGCTGTTGCACACAACTGTTCATTATGGGAACAGACAAAAGATAACAATCCTAACTTCTTAATCCTTACACATTTTCCGTCTGTTGAAGATGCGATTTTTCAAGAAAACTGCAACTGATGCTGAATGACCTGACCATGGATGCAAACATATAAACATGGACAACAAAACAAGACCGCAGACCTCTCCCCGGGAAATAAAATCTGAGCGCTTTGATTTGTTGCTTTACAAGATTCAGCGCTATATAAATTCCATACATTATTATTATTATATAAATACTTTCCTTGCAACAAAGGACAGATCTATGTTGAGCCAGAAATGGAAAAAGATAGGGAGAAGTGTCCATCAAAACATTCATTTTTTGTTTCCTTTAAAGTGGATGAACTCAGTGAGTAAGAATCGTCAGCTGAAACGTCTGGGCTTCTATCTTGAACAAAAGGAAAAAAATTTCTACCTCAAGCCAAAAGTAGGTCACAGATACTGTTTTTCTATAATTTATATATATACCCAAAGTGTATTGTGTTCAGTATTGCATTCAACATTGTATGTGTTGTCCGCTGTGCTGCTCTGTTGGCCTGTGTGGTGTAACACTGTGACACGCTGTGTTGTGTGTGCAATGTTGCATGAAGAGTAACTGCCAATTTCTCTGTTTGAAATAGTTTGAATAAGAGCCAGGAAATACACCCAACCTCCTCCTCCTCCCCCCCCCCCCCAATTTTTGTGCAGTACTTCTCAATCAATGTTTGTCTATGATGGTAGACAGTTCTTCAGTTTTCCTGAGTTTTATTACCATGAATGTTTTACATGGACCTCAGGATACCATCTTTAAAAAAATTTTTTTTAAATTCCCTAGCATCAAGATCACCATTTATGGTCTAAAGGATAAAACCAAAAAAAAGTCTTTGGCCTAGAATAAGAGTTAAACGGCAATCTATCGCCTCACATTACAAGACATGTGCGCTACCTCTCTGGAGACGACCAAACCAAGGTGCCATCTTATCATTCATTGGGCAAACCTGCGTAGTGCTTTCATGCGCTGAGTCCTAAAAAAAAATAATAATAAATAAAGAGCAAAATACCGGTAACAGTTCTGCGTGATTAGACAGAACATGTTTATATAGGCCCCTATGTATTCATGACTGCTCAATTTCATGACAAGCCGTGGGACAACCAACCAAAGCCTGGACCCTAACAACAGCTCGCTCAGTTTATCCACGGGAGAAATTGGAAAATCAATGACTGATCAGACACGGCAAAACCATAACCTCTTTGATTTCACAATAACACGCACACACCATAAATGCAGTCCACTCCCGACAGATAAGCACGGTGAGTTTGTGGACAAAAACCAGGATCGGAAATGAGAAAATACCTTTACGAGTCCAATGCTCTTTTTTTTCCCCACCACCATTTGTTTTTTTCTCCTACAATGTATTTCTTTCTTCCTTTAACGTTCCTTCTTTCTCTGATGTGTGTGTTTGCTTGGTTTTGTTTGTTTGGTTGGTTGGTGGGGTTTTTTGTCTATCAACTGTACTTTTTTTTTCTAGCTTTACTTCGACAGTGTTTAAACACATTCAGCACTTTTTGTTTCTGATAAAATACCACTTTCCTAAAAAGTATTTCTTTCCATTTCAAAAAACAAACAAACAAAAAGACGGATTTTAGTCAGTAAGAAAAAAAATGCAGTTCAACATTACTATTTATATCAATATGATCTGCTTTCAAAAGCAATCATCAATGAATACAATGACAAATAACCGTCCCTCATCCTTACCTCTCCCACCTCCCTTTCCCTACCCACACATCCCTAGTCCCCTGTCCTCACTTCCCTTTCTCTATCATTTACACCCCCCCACCACCCCTTTTGTCTCACCCCCCCTGCCCCCTCCCGACCCCCCTTTATCTCTGACCATCAGGATCGGGTGGTAGGGAGGAGGAGAAGGAAGGAGGAAGAGGAGAAGGGGGAAGGGGGGGGAGGGGTCAACATGTCAAAAAGTGTTCATTACAAAACGGTTTTCAGCAGTAGCAGCCCTACCACATTGATCACTTCATGGCAGAAAACAGTCAGGGACACTGGAGAAGGGGGGAGAGGGGGGGGGAGAGAGGGGGGGAGAGAGAGAGAGGGGGGAGAGGGGGGGAGAGAGGGGGGGGGGGTAGAGGGAGAGAGAAGTAACTTGAAGCTTACAACAACAACAACAACAATGGCGTCACTGGCACTGCAATCAATAAAGGCCCTTGTATGTTGTGTTGTGTGTGTGTGTGTGTGTGTGTTTTCAAACGGCAGACTGGCAAAACCACCACCACCACCACCACCGCCGCCACCGCCACCAGCACCACCACCAGCAGCAACGCAGCCAAAGGAGTGACAAAGCAAACTTGTTGGCTCCATTGATTTTGTTCTCATATCTCCCCGGCCTCCCTTACCCCCCTGCTCTCGGTGTAACGCAACGCAACGCAACAACTGTGCAGTCAAGATAATGGCTGCAGTAAGGTGGTGGTGGTGTTGTTTTATTGTTGTTGTTGTTGTTGTTATGTTCCAATCATCATCTACAAATAGTCTTATGGTGTGATTTCCGGGTCAAATTCATGGCTTTGTGACAAGCTTATAAAACCCCCAAAGAAGAGATTTGTAGAAAAGGAGGGGATGGATGGGGTAGGGATGGGGGAGGGGGGGAGAGGGTGAGAGAGAGAGGGTGGGGAGAAGAGACAGAAAAAATACACAAACACAGAGAGAGAGAGAGAGAGAGAGAGAGAGAGAGAGAGAGAGAGAGAGAGAGAGAGAGAGAGAGAGAGAGAAGATAGTAAGAAATAGAGACAGAGAGAAAGAGACCGAGAGAAAAAGACTGTGAGCATGCATGCATGTACATGCGTGTGTGTAAAGTGAGCATACAATTACAATATATATATGTATTCATGAACATAGAAGTGTGCTTACAATTTTACATGTCTTTTACGTGTGTGTATGTAGTGTCACATCCATGCTGTACACATTATGAAATAACTGGGGAAAAAAAAAAAAGAATCACAGCACATCACAAAGCCCCTGATGTCAAGGATGATCTAATTTGTTTTTTATCTCCCTTGACACGGACGGTTGCCAGGGCCAGTTCTTTCACAATTTGCCCTTCCACTTTCTATCAATACACTGAGCTCCACTTTTGGTCTGCCTTAGTCCAAAACTAGCAAAACCTTATGGGATACACTAAGAGCCAAAGGTCTACTTTTTCCCCAATTCCCACCCAAATCCTATATTAATGAATAGGGTCGGTTTTTCGGGTCAATTAGGCTATTTTTGTTTCAAATGATGGACATCATGTTGAATTAAAGCAAGGGTCGTATTAGCGTGATGATTTTTGTCACTGTGAAATACGCAACAGGCACATGGTCTCTCCACAGTCAATGACACTGAAAAGCCTACACCGTGCTAACTTCTCACCAACAAGTACAAAAGTGGGAAACGAAATAAAAGTGTTGATTAATAATAATAATAATAATAATCATAATGATAATACTATTAACAACAACAACAGCAGCAATAATAATAATAAACAAATAAATGACAAAAAGTAATAATAATATTAATAATACATGAAATTTGGATAGCGCTGAATCTCGTAAAGCAAACAAATCAAAGTGCTTGCTGCAGTCAAAACATTTCACACCTGTGCAACCCATTTACAAAAGATTAACCGATTTTAAATTTACACACACACACCAGAATTTCAACAGAATTCCAAACCACCTTAATAAACTGAAGAGGTATAAATGAAGGCAAGCTTTAAATCAATCTTCACAAAGCAGCATGTTAACAAAATTA
Organism: Rapana venosa; assembly: GCA_028751875.1. Taxonomy (NCBI): domain Eukaryota; kingdom Metazoa; phylum Mollusca; class Gastropoda; order Neogastropoda; family Muricidae; genus Rapana; species Rapana venosa. The sequence goes on along the minus strand of CM054159.1, from coordinate 39,948,914 downwards.
AATGGCATGTAACAGATCAGATCTATGTAGATGAACTTGACAACTTGCATGAACGACCCAAACAAACGTGCATCAAGGTTTTTGGCTGGTTTGCTGGCTTCGTATGTTTGAGTTTGTTGTTTTCCCGTTTCGTTTTAAAATTGTTTTTGTTTTTACTGGTGAGCTGCTAAATTAGCAAAATAAAATCTGGAAACCTTCTCCACAATTTTCACTTTCCAAGTTTAACTCCTTGCAATTTTAACGAGTAAGGCAACTCAATTACCAAAAACACAATTTCTGCAAGAAATCAATATGTTAACGAGTTCTACAGAAATCAAGAGAATGCTGGATTAACTTTCATGGTACGAGGAACAATAAAACATGGGTGTTTTTCAACGAGAAGAATAGGAAGGAAACTATATGCCAGGAAAAAGTACAATGAGGAGGGAAGCATACATTTGGGGGGGAAGAAAGAGAGAGAGAGAGGAGGGGTGGGGGAGGAAGGGGGGGGGGATAAGTACAGAACTGCATCTTTCACTGTTGCAGCTTTAAAGCCTGACACAAACACAGAAGATGAAGTCACAACTATTCTTGGAGAGAAAAACTGAAAAATCAATAACGTCTGACATTTTCTCCACCCAAAAACAAAACCACCGCTTACTGGCGACATTTTTCTTATTCCGATATGATTTTAATAAATATTATATACATGTTCTTGTGCTAATTATAGTCTGAGTACATAATCTTCTAATGATAATGGTTCTCTGTGGTATGTACTAGAACACAAATCATCACAGATATTATGATTCTCTCAATGTGAATTTGCAGGAGAGCTCAAACCACTAGGTACAGATCTGTGTGCGTGCGTTTCATTCACGGAACAGCCAGAATGGAACTTCCTTTCTTCAATGAATTTTCTCAATGGAAGACCATGGTCGACAATATGAATGTGATCTTGTGGCTCTCCAGCCAAAACTAAAAGAATTGCACATTACATTACAAAGCAAACAAAAACCAAGAACCCCCCCAAAAAAAACAACAGACAACGCTGACATACATATCACAAAAACAAACCACGAAAACAAAACCGATGAAACTTCAACCCATTCACAACCAACATAAGGCGGCCAAAACTAGACGCACACCACAGAATTAAAAAAAAAAAAAAAGCCACCTTTCCACCTTCCAGCATCTTTCGCAACACCAACCCCCCCACCCCATTCACCTTAAACCCCCTCCCTCCCCTCCCTCTTCTCCCCTTCCTAAACCGTGGGCAGGAAAGCAGGCAGGCGGGCAGGCAGGCAGGGTAAAGCCAGCCAGAGAGGGGACAGGCTGCTAGCAAAAGCAGAAATCAATAAACGACACTTTTCTCTGCCAAGCAGAATGGCCCTGAAGTGGCTGCTGAGGAAGATTAGCCTGTACAAGCATGTGGCAACAGGAAAGGCAAGGCAAGGCAAGGCAAGGCAAACGGAACTGCCACCAGCCAGCCTGCCAACTGCCAACTGCCATCTGGGGTGAACCTACAGAAAACCGGGTCTGATGGGCTGGAGATAGTCACTTAGGAACGGGGGATTAAAAAAAAACCAACCTAATAACTCCCCCCCAACCCCCCTCAAAAGTGGTAACCACTCTAGTTAAATAAAGGAAATGTAATAATAAATGACTGAAAACTGGTTTATATTTTCTCTCTCTCCCCACTTCACCCCCCCCCACTCCCCCCACCAAATTTTAAATTCATTCTTTCACTTTCATAAGCATGTGATTCTATTTTAACACATACACACACACCCTCCATCTTGTTTCTGTCAAAAAGAAGTTTTGTAACAGAACAATCAATAATACCAACCCTACAACAAAAACCCAAGGGGGGGAAAGACGACGTCAATATTGACGATACCCACCATGTCGCCGCCATCATCATCATCATGACCTTTATCAATTACTCTTCCACCATCAGAAAAATGAGGCCATCACAGTCCCCTTTCTTTCCAATGGAGGGAGGGGGAAAACAACAACAGCAGAAGGAGAAGCGTAAGGGGGAACACAAAATGGGAAAGAGAACAGCGCTGACCTTAAACCAGAAGGGAAGGGAAAAAAAAACTGGGTGAGATTATGGACTGCCCACTCTTTCCCGAAAAAGAAAAACGGCTGGGGATAATGTGATCCCTAAAAAGGGGGGGGGGAACAATATGATCCCCTGAGAACCGCAAAATGCACATCGTCTTCCAGCGAGTGTAATTAGGTTCATGTGGGGGAGGGATGGGCTGCACCAGGTTCAACTTGCCCATGAATGCATTGCCTGAAATATTCAGTGCTGTGCCCCCCCAACAACTAGGGAAGTCATGCCAAAGCAAGCCATTTATCGAGATGACAATGTGCAAAAAACAAATGGAGAAATTGCCGATTTTTATAAAAATGTTAACATCACGGTGCAATCGAGCCAACATGGACTGATAGCAAATAAATTGATCCCAGTCTGGACTGGACACAAAAAGTCCTAGATATAAAAGAGCAAGAATATTGGCCACTAAAACAAACTCCAGAGAAAACAAAATCAGACTGAGAGATCATATAAACGAAAACTTTAAAGTCTACTTTATTTGTGGTTAGACAGCCTACTGAACAGGGCACATGTATTCAAGCACCCTCTAGATGTGAGCCAATCCTATAAGAGAACATGGAAAGTATCTGGATTCTGATTCTAACAACCAAAACCCAAGAGAGCTAGCATTGAACACAACACACACAAAAACTGTCTTTTCATTCAATAAGAAGTGAGTGAGCAGTCTGTTCTCACTGAAAAAGCTTGATCTGAGAATGAAAGAAAATGATTATGGAACTATATGTTCTCATAGATCTAATGACTGTGAACATGGTCTCAGGCAAAAACTTATTGCCATCCATGTGGTATGCTGATGAAAAACACTGACAGGTTTATATGAAGACATACAAACCACAACACATTCCAGAGCAAATCATACTAAGGGATGTGTACCTGTGTTTTACGCACACACACACACACACAAACAAACTTACACTATGATTGACTTTCAGTGGTCTGTCCTTCCTCGTGGTTTCTGGAGAGGAGGAGGACAAGTCTGTGGGAGGCATAGGCATGGACTGAAGGCTGGAGGCCATGTCAGAGCTCTCTGGACTGGCCATGCCCGCCCCATTGGTGGCTATAGGGGCACTGCAGTCCACTACTGCACAGAATAAAAAAGGGTCTTCTGAATTCACTCACACTCCCAACACTCCTTGCTCAGGTTTTTCACATTCTTTAGCAACAGACATATAATTTATAAAGCGCAATTTTAGACCAAACTACATGTGTAGTGTATAACATCAATGTTTTTTGTTTTTTTAATCTTAAATGTAAAATGTAATACTATTTAAAATATTTGGGGAACATTTTTCCCCAAAAAATAATGTCCATTAATCACTAATGACTGAAAATCATGGAACTTCGAACTGTTTTTCTGACATGCGTAGTGAGATCCCTGCACATGTCACTTTTTTTGGGTCAGAAAAACACCAACAAAAATTGTCAGTTGATACACATTTCAGAACAACTCTAACAAAAGGTGTCGAGACCTACACATCGCTACATTAAAGCCAAACCAGGTTATACCTGGTTTGGCTCTAATGTAGCGACACTTCAGAGAAACACTAATAAAACTATCAAACACATTCCAGATTAAGCATGGATACGACAGTCCGATCTTAAGACCTACATCACAGATGATCTGTTAACACTTTTAATGAAAGCTGTTCCAAGGAAATAAAGCATATCCCAATTTTCACATTAAAAAATAGATCAACCAATACCCAGATAACACCTTACAGTTCACATAGATCTAGTGATCTCATATGGGATGAAACTCAAAAAATTGAAATTATTCATGAAAGAAAGAATCATCAGTAAACACATGCTGTACATATAATACATTTGCACACACACACAAAAACAATATCGACCCTCATTCACAAAAATCACACCACCCCCCCCCCCCCCCCCCCACTACAATGGCGCGACACAGCAATCCCACATTTCGCCATCTCCTCACCATGTTCGGAAGCGCTGTGGTCCTCCTCCTCTCCATTATTACTGCTGACACGATTGGTGTCGATCATGTTGGTCATGCAGCCATCCTTGCTCTGGGACAGGTTTTCTTCCTCCACCTCCTCGATCTCCGGCTGTTTTCGAAGGGGCGTTTTACCGGGCCGCCGTTCGGCCTCTGCCATGGTGTTGCAACAGTGTCTTCTGGCGTCAACAAAAAGGAGAGATGAATAATTTGTAAGTTTGGCTTTTAGGGCTACTTTGTGATTAACCCTTTAGTCTTATGGGTAGCCCGCTAAAGGGTAACCAACCATCTACTAACCCTTCCAGGGCTTTTGTATCACCACCCACTACTGGGTTACGGCAGCGTAGAAATGTGCGCAGTGCATGCGTGTACTGCGAAAGAGGGGTTTCTCTCCTTTAACATTGGGATAGTGTTAAACTGTGGCATAATACACTGATATAATAGTGATAAAGAAAAATAACTATGTAATGCATTTTGCCAATACTAAAACTATAATTATGTTTCTAGAAAAGTGTACAGCTATCATGTCCACAGACACTGGAGCTTTTCAGTTTTCTAGATCATCCATTTCAGAATCTCTCTGACCGAGTACCAGTGAAATTACTGAAAAGTAGATTTCTAAAGAAAGGAAGACAAGACACAGCAGAAACATTCATATTTTTCTGTTGTTGGATAAGATATTTTCTCATGAAAAACAACATGAACATTGATGCCCAGGTTACAAATAACAAAAGTTTTGGAGCCCTACAGAAGATCATTACATCAATGATCATGTTAATTTTGTAAACTTACAAACTGTTTACATTAATAGTAATAATACACACCAACTTCACATGTGCACAAGTTCAGATAGGCACTGAGATTCCTGTACGGCAGTAAGCGTGGTGACAGATTTTGTTCGACTTTTCACTGATCATCAACTAAGGGAATCAACACTACAGTAGCCATCTGCAGCACCAGGTGATAAACCAAACACTGAGCATACACAACAATCGCCCAACATCGAACATGATTAGATCAGCCAAAATTATTTCTTACATCCTGTGCTGAAATGAGACGATCAATGAATGTTGACTATTGACTGTTGCATTAAGCTCACAGTGGACAAAAGTCTCCTACAAACTAAAAATTTAGCACAATGAATTTTCATTCAGGTTTTCACTTTTTGTTTAGTGCACACTTTATGTGATTGAATTCTCTGCGTCCCCAAAGTTAGAATATGGCTAAATGTTAATGGTGGGCAAAATAATAATAATGATGAAGATGATGATGACGATGATGATGATAAAATAATAATAACAATAACAATAATATATGGAATTTGTATAGCGCCGAGTCTTGTAAAGCAAACAAAGCACTTACATTCAAAACATTCACACAAGTGCAACCATTCACACAAGATTACAGTCACATACACAAAATCTCACCACACAAAATCACACCACCTCAAAACTCTAGCTAACAATTTTAACAAAAAACAAAAATCTCTATGAATAAAATTACTGTTTTAAAAACATTCACTTCACTTTTCTCGGCCCTTCTCCTTCCCACTTTCTCTCACTGTGTCTACTGTTACACTTTACAGTCAGTGTATTTTATCAGCAGTATTGGTTTGATAGGTCTTGTTTTCTTTTGTTAAAATGTTATTCAAACTAGTTCCTGTTTTGTTTTTCCTATGAAGATTTTGTATTGCAAAGAGAGCGAGGAGAGAGAGAGAGAGAGAGAGAGAGGGGAGAGAGAGAGAGAGACGAGAGAGAGAGAGAGAGAGAGAGAGAGAAGACAGACAGACAGACAGACAGAGAGAGAGAGAGGCTCTAGATGTACTGATGGAGGCCAGCAGGTAGACCTGTACTGGTTATTTAAACTTATAATATAATAGCCATTACAGGCATAGTCTGGGCTAAGAATAAAAAAAAGGATCTATAGATTTAAGATTTTTAAATAATATTATATCATCAGAGAAAGTCTGCAAGTGCAACAACAGTGAAAAAGACTGAAATAGTGAAAACTCAGGATAGGGACAAAAAGATTTTTTGAGAGTGCTACAAACACCAACATACTGATACAGGTCTCAAATGAAAACAACCCCCCCCCCCCCCCCCCCCCCTTCTCCCCCAGATGTTACAACAGTTTCAGGAAAGAAGGGGTGGGGGGTGGGGAGGGACTAATATTTGAATGTTATGCAATGTAAATTCTCTCTCTCTCTCTCTCTCTCCTCTCTCTCTCTCTCTCTCTCTCTCTCTCTCTCTCTCTCTCTCTCACTCACACTCACACACACATTATATAACCTACATGCACCTGAAGTTTTTAAACCCTTTTTCAAGTCACTATGACACAAAAACAAAACAAAGCAAAAATTCAAACAAAATACACCAACCAACACCACTTGATGACTGCAATAAGGTTAACTAACTAAACAACACACGCACAAAAATACCAGTTTTTATACAGGTCTGTAAGATAAGATTTTTTGGATAGGACAGAACCTTCACATGAGTACAACTACTTGTAAGCAAACCCACTAAATCTTTTCTTGCCACAGACTAAAGTAGTAACACAGCAGGACCCACACCCTGACCCTACACTAAAACTGACACACCCATTTACAAACATTCCTTTGATGGGTCTCTGTTTACAGCCCCCCATACCACCCCCCCCCCCCCCCCACCCTCCCCAAAACCCACCCACTTTTACCCTAACTTATGTACTCCCCCACCAAGATGGTGAGTTGTCCAGACATAATTTATAATTTCGGTTCATGGTCAAACTCAGTCATGAATACTTCCTGCTACAGTACAGTTTGTGTCAACAAAGGGCCAGTTCGTTTGGGCTTTTATCTTTGGGGAGGGGGGAGGAAGGGGGTTAGGGAGGATGGGGGGGTGTTGCAGAGATTCAGTTTTGTTGATAATTTTAAAAATTTACACTGTGCCATCTGCTGTGGCTTTAAATCCAATTCACATGCATCGATCTGTTGGGATAACAAAGAATAATTAATCTGAAAGCATGTGTTGTGTATTCAGCAATATATAAAATAAATGAAATAAACAAATTTTGCGACAACACAACTGACCACATCGTCACCAAACAGGTGTAACTCATTATTTAAAATAAGTTTTTCAAACACCTGTCTCAGTTTGTTTACATAGATCATGAATTTAAAATCTTATGTTTTGCTGTGTAAGTGTGTTGTCATTGCAATGAAAAATGGATCTCAAATTATTAATGTTCATGTGTAGTGTACATATGAATCATGAGAAATGTTTCAGCCTCTTTCAGGAGATACTGACAGCGCACGCACACATACAGACACACAAACGATTGGTATATCACCTAGATATGATGCATGTATTCTGTCTAGATGATCTATGAATTCATGTATGATCCATTTTATTGACATAGTTTTGGGTGTTTTTTGTTTGCTTTTGTTTGGTAGGTTTTTGTGTAAACAAAATTTGAGGTTGGGGGGGGGGGGGGGTTGTTTTTGTTTTGTTTTATTGTTGGGTTGGAGGGGGGGGGGTGGGAGGGGGGCATTTTGGGTTTTGCTATTGGCTCTTGTTTTTTTAGTTTTGTTTTGATTTTGTTGGGGTGAGGTGGTTTTTACTTAGGCATGGAAGGAGGGGGGGAGGGGGGAGGAACAGATAATTTTGCATACTGAATACTGTACACAATGCATATTTTTAATAATGTTAATGCCCATTATCATCAATTGTCACTATAAATTAAATCTTACTAATGAGTAATGTTATCATAACGAATATTCATGAACAAACTGGCTCCAGACTTTTAGAATGTTTTTCCAGTTAACTCGATTATAATATAATAATATAATTTTCCATTTTTAGGAAAAACAATGCAGTTCTTATCGGAGTTATCCAATACATCTATGGTTACTCTGCAAAATATTTTCATTTTCAAGACCAAACCCATCAGTGTTAGCATTACCAAAACAAAACTTGAACACGCTCCATTACTAATTCACAAATTTAAAAGTAGTAATTCATTGAGCATTTTAAAATATATGCACAATGTCAATCAAAAAGTAGTAATTCATTTGAGCATTTTAAAATATATGCACAATGTCAATCAAAACAACAGCAGACATTCAGGTTCTGACTGTAGTGTAAAATACTAAACTTATCATCAAGTTAAATAAATAGATCTATAATTTATAAAACAAACTTACCCCCAAGTTTAAACTTTAAAATACAAACTTACCCCAAAATCCATTTCAAATCATAAAATGCAAGTTAAGTTCAACTTTTATGGAAATTTTATTATAGTTAGACTTAACCTCCAAGTTCAACCTAAAATACAAACTTAACCTCCAGTTCAATCTAACAATTACAAGTTTGCAAATTTACCATCAAGTTCAACAGGTCTATAAGACTATAATATGAACTTCAGATACAAAAAGATACAAACTGACTCTCAAACCAGGAAGGCGTCAAGCTTATGCCTATGAAACAAATTAATCTTCACATTAACCTTTAGATCTAGAGTATACTTGAATTCATCTCATCATCAAACTGATCCTCAAACTCAACATATAAAATACAAACTTACCCCTCAAGTTCAACCTGCAAATTGTGAGTACTTTACACACAAACTTTTCGTCCTCAAGTACTCATGGCTATGTATAAAATTTTGATTTAATACAAACTGAACATCGAGTTCAACCTACAGTCGTATCTAGAATACTTGTGACTTACTATACTTCCCAAGCTCAACAGGTCTGTAGGAAGATCGATACAAACCTACCCTCAAATTCAACCGGTAGTAATTACTAAATTAGTATAAAAATTTACCATCAAACAAAGTAACAAACTTACACTTACAGTCCCAAGTTCATTTTAACAGTGGATTAAATCCATATCTCCCTGGCCCACTGGTGAACAGCGCTTTGCTTGAAGTTGAAGTCATGATCATGATACTGTGATCCCAAAACACCATTAATTAATAGTAGGTTACTGCCAGCAAGTACTACACCACTTTCATAATAACGTACTCCAACATTAGTAACTGATATTAAACACTGCGCCTGTACACAGGTTTTCAACTACATGATGTGTCGTCTTATTTAAGCATGCACCAGGCCATAAGCCATTCACAACTAGTGTGACATCCTGTTTATATCACTGGTATCAACAGCTAAAATGACAACCTCTCTCTCTCTCTCTCTCTGCTCTGAACTGTGTTCTGTAGTGTATATTGGGCGGGGCACCCATTTCCCAGGCATTAAAAAAAGTCAGCAGCTCAATTCAGCTCTCACCAAGCTGCAATTGTGCTAGAGGAGTTGTAAGGAAACAATCAATAACCACCTGTATACATACACTGGTGCTAAACTAGCTGTCTGGCTCTCTTTTCTTCAGTGTCACACTGCCATGGTATTGCCAGGCTTTCTCGATTGATCCATTTGTCGCTCGGAATAAAGAAAGACAGGCACTGTTTACAAACATGAACAGCGCTGAGCAAATGAACAAACAAAGAATAAACAGAACAAAAGGACAGTGGCACTTCATCAATTCCATCAGAATTAGATTAACCACCATCCTGTAGAATACTGAATAGTTTCTCTTTAAAAAAAAAAAATCAACAACAGGATTCAGAAAACCAAAGTCATTTTCAAACTCTGTTCTCTGTACCAGTCACATGACTCAGTCTCATTGGGATTCTCAACTAAGATAAGAAGTCCTGAAAGAGCAAGAAGTGTACTGGTTGAACCCTGGAGTGTTCATTCTACTAGATTCAGCTTGAGATTGGGAATATAATATATATATATTTTTTCCTAAAGAAACTACCGGGTTGAAACTTGATATAAACAGCAACAAAAATATATTTACCGAGTGAAACTGAAAGCAAAACAAAAACACATTACAAAAAAAAATAAAAAGTACATTGCAACACATTTCAGTCAAGAGCTTGAGAGTGTGCTTGTGGCTGCATAATTTTTAAAAAACTGCTTTACTTTTTATTTCTCTTCTGTAAAGTTAAATAAATTTTAACTGATAAACTACAGTGAAAGTAAACAACTTCACTTGAATTATGTCCTCCATTAATCTAATGATGATCAACAACAAAGAGGGTAGTACTAGTAGCACAGCCATACATGTATAGTGTATGTATTACTATTAGTATTACGCTAGTGACAGCATGACCACTTATTCACTTATTGTCACAGTGTTACACTACAGTGCCAAGTCAGACTTGCACTCAGATCATGTCATTTGCCTACAAACAAGGATTCATGACCACAATCGGGCAAAATGAAGTCTATATTATATTAATATGATATAAGCTTTTGCAAGTTTCGGCATCTGTCATATGCATGAAATACACCAATAATAGAATTTAGAAATCTCATCCTAAATAAATCAGGTGGCAAATCATTGGAATCATGAGACAAAAAGGAAGAAACCACAACTTTCCTAAACAACTAAAGTCACTTGAAAAGTTGCGATAAATTTCCATTGTCTGCAAACTGATTTCTTCTTTAGAATATAGATCACATAGAATTTAAACCCCCCGTGGGGATGCCAGGGGGCCTATCAGTATAAATAGCATCCTCACATTCTGGAAATTCTGTGCTAGAAATGTCCTCTTTTCTATCACTCTCTTTGTTTCTGCCTAGTTCCTTTTCTTCCTGTCACCTCCTTCTTGTCTATTTTCTGCCTTCTTAAAAATTCTTGGTCCATTCTCCTGGTCCATTCTCCAGCCTCTTTTCCACAAAGTCTTCAAAGATAACAATTCTCTCTTGTGCCGAAGTCGAATTCCTGACTTTTCAGGTACTTAACGACAGCGTGACACATTTTCGCTAATAAGTAATAAAACAGACAACAATAGTTGCTGTATGAGCGTTCAACAAAGAAGAAGAAGAAGAATTTAAACAGATTTTATCTTGAACTTTAAAACTGAAAACAGACCTAGGTTACATACACACACACACACACACACACACACACACACACTCCGGATGCTGTTTCAATAATATTCAAAAATACTAATGGTGATAGTGACACACATAGTTAGCAACAGTATAATTCATGATCATGAACTTAGTGCACTGCTTGATCATCACTCTCACCCCCCCCCCCCCCCCCCCCCCCACCAAAAAAACCCCCCCAAAAAACCAACATGGTACTGGTAGGTAATATACAGTATGTGACACAAGGAAGTAGACTAAGTTTCCAGAGTTTGCACCACACCCATAATAAAGTTTCAGGTAAAAAGCAGGTCCTGCCCTGAACTCAGTACAACAGTCAACAGGCCACCTCAGCATTAATACATTCCCAGGTGGTTCAGGTGAAGTATTCATGAACAAGGAGGTCAAGCTCTGTCAGGGTGACAGTGACAGACACTTCCCTGGCTGTTCCCAGACAGTAATAATAATAGAGAGGAGGAGGAGGGAACCAATCAGACAGTGAAAAGGTGAACAGGTGGAACACTCATCACGTCGTCGTCATCATCATCATCATACATTCAGTAGATACTGAACACATAAAGTACCAAGCTCATGCAGGCACATGTACATGCATGCATGCATTACATGTGCGTAGTGTGTGTGTGCATGTGTGGTGAGTGTACACGTAAACTATTATTTAGCTTTTGATCACAAAAAGGAGGGTAGTGATGGTAATTTGAGGAACATAGCAATGTAATACTAGTAACAATAAACAATCAGAATTTCAGAAAATTTATGTTACAATTAGTGTACATTAAAAAAAATGAAAAAGTTAAATGTAGGCAGGTCTACACAACTAACATAGCAATAAAATCTTGAGTAAAAATCAAAGCCTTAATTAGTATAACTAGCAAGAGCTTAAGGACAGGACGGGATTTATGTCCTGGTTTTGTCTAATACATTACAAAAAAACAAACAAACCAACAAAAATGCTACCTAGGAGAGATGTAATGGAAAGCCATTTCAAGGTAAAGCCAATTTCACATAATGACAGTGACACTGGGCAACATTCTGTTGCTCAGTAAAAGAGTTGTCAAGGATGGCAGGCAGATATTATTTTAAAATATAACATTCAATTTGTGTATACATGTGCGTGCATGTGTGCGTGCATGCGTGTGTCTGTGTGTGTCTCTGTGTGTGTGAAGTTCTGTAAGACTAGTAAGACTAATCTCTTGACTAAAAGTAAAACTTAAAAGCACATGTGCACATTAATGCACAGCCAGGAAAATGTGTATACAGCATAGGGTCTAAACTGTATTGATCAACTGGTGTATTGACTTTTGGGTAAGTCACTGTGCAGTCTTATCATTATAATAGCAATCATGAGAATACTGTCAGCACATAGCAGAGTCACTGGAGTATGAGATGACACAGATGATCGTAGCACTGTGTAATGTATTAAATTAATGTTTTGGGATTTTTTGTTGATTGGTTTGTTACTTGTAACTTATGCAACTGCCAAGTACTTTCTGCTATCCCAATTGCAATGGTTGTGTGTCACAACATGTGTGCTCTCTATCAATTAAATTTTGAATAAGTTTAAAATGAGTTCTATGTCCACCTCAGTAAGTACAGACTACAGTATACATTTTGTATGTGTGTGTATGTGCATGCATGCACACACAAGTTAAAGATGTTAAAACTAAAATAAATAAATAAAAAGACCACACACACACACACACACAGGGGGGACAGGATAGCCTAGTGGTTAGAACATTGCACTCACAATCTGATGACCTGGGTTTGAATCCCGTTCAAGGGGATTAGTGCAAACTCCACTCTCCATAAAAGTCCTTCGGATGAGACTATAAACTGAGTACCCATGTTCAAATGCACTCATAACATCTTGTGGAATGTTAAATCCTGTTCCGCTTTTCAAAAGAGTAGGCCATTGTGTGCAGGTGGGAACAGATGACAAAATTGACAAAACTACATGTATACACGGGGACTGGGTGTGCTACATGAGTGCTTATTCCATTATCCTCAATAAAAAACATATAAATAAATAAATAAAACATGCACACACCTCTGTGGAGCTCTTGTGTTGTGTACAGGGGTAAGCACCTGTAGTTTCCACTACAATGGAAAATTGAAAATGAAGGGAGAGGGGGAGGGGGGGGGGGGGGGGGGGGGAGGGGGGGGGGGGGGGGGGAGGTATTTAGGTGGAATACAAAATTTATGAATTTATCTCAAGTGGATCCATGTGCAAGTGGTAACACTAACAGACACACTGGTCTCTCTAGACAGCTGGAAGTCACAGCTTGAAAATCAAAGTTCAATCCTTTCTGAGCTAAATACAATCTTGACAATTCAATACAGAAAATTGAGTAATACTAACACAGTAATAGTAATTATAATACAAATTACAACAGAACATATTTATATATATATCAGTAAGTTTTATTCGAAGGGTTAAACAAAGAAGACTAAGAACTGGCCACCACAAGAACAGAAGACAACTCGGCATCTCTCCACCAAGACAATGTATAACTGAAAAACAATAGCTGGAATTTATTTATTATTATTATCATTATTATTATCAATTTTATGAATATTAGTAGTTAGTAGTAGTAGTAGTATTGAGCATTTCGATTTGTTTGTTTTACAAGATTCAGCGCTAAATTCCATATATTGTTGTTGTTATTACTACTAATAATAATGGTCAGACTCAACTGCTTTGTCAATAGAGTTGCATAGTTAAATTAGTTTGTAAGTGTCAGCATACTGTGCAGAAAATAAATGATGTGTTTTGGTCGTGTGTGCTTTGTTTAGTTTAGAATTAAAGGTTTGATTGAGCATTCTAACTTACAGACATATGTCTAGAACAAGGGCATGACCTTGACTTCAATAATGTACCAACTTTTCAACTTGCAGCTTAAAAATTTAATTCACAGAATTCAAAATTGTATTTCAAATATTATGTTGCTCAAACCTACAAAGTACACAGTATCATCAGTATTTTTGTCAGAAATGCGCATACTGCATAATTGGTGTGCTTAAGTCCTCATTTTTGTAGATATTTTGTATATCATGTCTCTCACAATCACAGGCCTAGTCACCCATGAATGAATGACTTGCCTACATAGCCCAGCCTGGGCTATAACTGTATACGGGGCTAGCCGTGGACCTAACAGTTCAATTACTGAACACCCACAATGCACCATTCGCTCCTGTTTCAATTTTTTAAAGTCAATATACGTCCAGTAGTTTTATATTTGATATAAAAACAACAACAACAACGATCGAATCGAATCCAGTTTTTACTGACACTAGACTTTTGTCATACTTATAAGTTATAGATGTCTAGGCCTAGCCTAACATCTAAACACAACGGTTTTGTCTGTTTTCTGAAGCAGCACAATCACCGATTCCTCGTTAAACATTTTTTTCCCATTAAAACAAGAGCACATCTTACTCACCTTATCACAGACTGTGTTTTATGGCCGTCTAACGTAGATATGGAGTAAGAAACAAAACGGAAGGTGTCCAAAATAGATGCATCAGCCAAAAAGATCCACGCTGGGTGAGTGCGATCCCAAAATCACTCTAGAATACCTGTCAACTTGAGATTCATAAACACCTACCTTTCCCCATTGTTCAATGTCTATGATCTTTCAAAATTAAGCAAGTGTCATTCCATCTTGAAATACATCATCAAAAACATCACAGACACAAAAAGACAATCACAGGAATGCAAGAAGCACCGAGCTCCCGAAACTCTGTACCACTAAGACTGGGAAAATGGCAGACTATTGCGGAATGACGTCACAGGAAGTAGAACTCTTTCGCGTGGCTTCCTCTTTAGTTGGCTCTTTGTGTTATTGTGATCTACCTATTAAATCATGAATTACAGAAAATGTCTGTGGACGTCGTGCTCATCTATAAATATGCATTTTATTTTGTTCAAGAATATTCAAATGTGACTCACTGTTTGCATTTGGCTTTTTAGTTTGTGGTGAGAACGAGTTACCAAATTGTCGTCTGCTGCTAGGCCTAAGCCTGGCACTCACAGTCGCTGGCTCAGTAGGCGAGACCCTAGGCCTAGCTGAGTTTCGGCTTGTGTTGAGAATGAAACACTTTGCATTGGTTTGTTCGCTGAGAGTCATTTCGCTGTTTCGCTGCATTGCGAGCAATAGCCTGTGCATACTGTGTTAGTATGCTGACCAAGTCTTGTTTGAGTTCGCCTCATAGAGCGAAACTGAAACGACTACTCGTTGCATGCTCATAACTTGTGAGCGTGTCGCCATCATTGCCGATAATTAAGCCATTTCGAGTACTGTTTTGATTTTCATTCAAAATAGTTAATCTGTCAAAGAGCTGAGTAGCTGTTTACCAACTCTAATGGGTTTTGTTCGATCTACGTACATTGTGAGGCGTGGCGCCAAGACCAAAAATTGAGCTTCGATCGTGAATTGGATTTGCAAATGGAACCAGAATGTAATTCCACTAATGGTATTGCGTAACCACCATAATTTGGGTCGTTTTTTTCGCTTCATCTTTGAGCCATGTCATTAAAAAGCAAAAATTTATTTGAACAAAACAATTAGACTCATTGCAAAATGAAAAGTCCAAAATGGTATGCCGAACCCGGGTTACGTTTTGTCAGTTTTTTTCTTCTTACTTCTCTGGCTGTCATCATTCGCAATTAATTAATAAAATTATAAATCATAAATTCTAAAAATGAAAAATTCCAAATGTCAACATGCAAGCCAGGATAGCGGCAGGGTTAGCGGGGTGAACAGTCGCGGGTTCGAATCCCCATAAGAGCCATAGGCATTTTCGGACTCCTACCGACTCCTTACCAGAGTTAATTTGCTATGAGCTCACAGAGAAGACTTGGACCACACAGTCAAGCATTATCCACTTTACAGATCTTATGATTCTAAGAGTGCTTCTCCATGTACTTGACCAACACTGCAGGTCGCTGTATCTATCAGGCCGATTGATATGTCGTGATAAGAAAGCATACATCCCTGCAAAGAAGCCTCAAAGCTGGTGCACTTCCATTGCATCATCTCAGCATCACCTTCATTATGATTGATCATGCACTACCAAGAAAAAATGTATTATTCGGTGGCCCCATTTGCTCTGGTCTCACGGTGTCACCTTAGTTGCAGTTTTCCATACACTTCCATGCCTATGGTGCGCTAGTGTCAAAAGCTTTATGGGCGGCCGAGTGTGCATGAGAGAAGATCGTTAGAGGGACGTTAGGGCGGTTATAGCCCTAAAGTGGGTGTTTCACTCACTGGGGATAGCTAGCATCCTCTTGTTTCTTTCTAACATGTTTCCAGCATTCCTTTTCAAGTAAGGCATAATAAACCTCTTGAAGAAACAGCCGAATGTCTAACATGGCTACATTGTTGGTGTCTTTTGCTGCTTAAAAAAAAAAATATATATATATATATAATTTATTATTTTATTTTGAGGATTATGGAATAAGCACTCATGTGTCCTTTTTTAACATCTAGTCCCCGTGTGGTGTATGCAGTTTTGTCAATTTTGTCATCCTTTCCCTCCGGCACACAATGGCTTACTCTTCCAAAAAGCGGATTGGGGTTTAACGTGTGTGCAAGATGTCAGCTACTTTATTCAAAATATATAAACCACATGCACCGTGAGATGGGACTGAGCCGAGAGAACACCAGTACCCAGTCCAATTAGGAATTGAAGTAAATGATTACTTTTATCAGTAAGATCACTTGCAACATTTTATCTACAATGATTAGGAGCCTTGTAAAACACGACTTGGAATCAACAAAGAACCATAACTCCGACACAATTTGAGAACGACCAAAACAAGCCTTGTTGTAATCCAGAATTAGAATCAACAAAGAACCTTAACTCGGATACAATTCAAGAAAGATCAAACAGAAAACTTAAGGCCATCGAAATAGCAGTGAGCTCTGTGTGTCTGCCTGTGCATGTGTGAGTGTGTGATTATTTATTTTCTATTTATTTAATTTTATTTATCAATAGCGACTAAGACGAGATCAAACTCGCAAAATCGGGAGTCAAGCAGTATTCTCATGCTTTTTCCCTCCCAGAAAAACTGAAAATATAACAATTCTCTCCCACGCCGATGTCGGATGCGCTGGGTCTGACTTGACAGTCGCTTAACGGCAGCGCAACGCATTTTCGCTCGTATTAGGACAGACAACAATAGCTGATGTCTGAGCGTTCGAGGACGACGACAAAGAAGAAGGAGGAGAAGAAGAAGAAGATGATGATGATGATGATGAAGAAGATGATGATGATGATGGAAAAGAAGAAGAAGAAGCAGCAGCAGCAGTAGTAGCAGTAGATGAATAATAAGAAGAAGAAGACTGACAGCCCCCCCCCCCCCCCCCCCCCCCCCCCGCATGCCCATGACAAGCAGACGAGTGATAACAACATACATTTGACGAAACTTTCCATAGAGTCCACTTGATTAGTTTGACGGTCCCGCACAAAAATGATTACTTTATTTTTTCTCTGTGTGCAACACTAATTAATGATTGTAGTTGGGTTTTTTAAGGTTGATGTCAAGAGTTATGTCAGATAATTATGTGTTGCTTGCATAGATAGTATAATGCGTGGATTTGGAATGGTGCTGTAAGTTGGGGTTTTTTAAAATCGCAGTTGTTTTTCTAGTCATGTGTACTCACAAACAATTATGCGGCATTTTATTGTTGTTGTTGGTATTATTAATAATATTATTATTATCATCATCATCACCATCATCATTATTGGGGTTTTGTTGTTGTTGTTGCTGTTGTTTTAACACAGGCGTTTTTCTAGTCATGTGTACACACAAACAATTATGCATTATTATTATTATTATTATTATTATTATTATTATTATTATTATTATTATTATTGTGTGTATGTGTTTGTGTGTAGATCTAGTACTAATGATAATGTTATAACAGCAATCATGACAAAGCAGTTCTCTAGGCCTGTAGTAAAGAGCAGATTTTCACTTAAAAAAAAAAAAAAGATGCTAGTCTATATTTTTTTTTTTAAATCGGCATTAGGCTTAGAAAACGACAAAATGCAATCTCGTATAAGAGAGAGAAGAACGAGAGAGAGAGAGAGAGAGAGAGAGAGAGAGAGAGAGAGAGAGAGATCGCTATCGCGCAACCACAAGTGACGTCACCTGCTCACCATTTGAAGAAATTTTAAATTAATCATGGGTACCTGAACAATCGGATATTTCTCACGATTCTTATTTCTTCTAGAGTACTCGGTAGATAAGTTCATGCTTAATGTCCTTCATATGTTCGTGTTGTTTTGTGACCGAATAACAATTTGCTTTAAAAACAACACAAAGGACAACAACAACAACAACAAAACAAGAATGAAGCCACCCTGACAAATTGAACACATCAAGAACACTCGTAACAAATACGCCCCCACCCCCACCCCCCTGAAAAGTGAGACCAGGGTGAAAACACAATTTAAACCAATACCCTGTTTTCTTCCATTCTAGTCATCCCCAATTCAAACATAATTATTATAACAAATAATAACCAAAAGACTTGTAGAAAACGTACCTGCGCAAGAAAGATGGCGAAGGTTTGAGTGACGTGACGTCACACTTCCCTACTGGACAGTGTTGAAAACCAGCGCCCAGTTATCGAAAATGACGACTATGACCATACAACATGACCTTAGAAGGAAAACACGCGTACACGTCACTATGTCAGAGCCTCGATATCATCCACCAATCGCCAGTGGCCAAAGAGGTAGGGGAATTTCTATACACAGGCAATACTTCTGCTTCTGAGATTTTCTCACTTTTCCTTCTGTTTTTTTAAAATTTTTTATAGTACTCTTGCATTCATACCGCATGTATTAAGGCATCCACAGAAATGAAAACTCCTTTTTGTGTGAAACACTAGCCTCTGACTCAAAATTCGTTGGAATTTGAAACAAATTTGGTAGGTTTGATTTTTTTTCCAGCAAAGACGAATTCAGTCCTTTGTCCTCTGCTAGCTGCCTCACCACAATATGCATGCACCAGGGTCAACTCTGTAGAAACACAAACAATCTTTATTTTGTGATCATTTCCCAACATTTTTCGTGACTACCTGGTATTCCTCTATGTCTTCAATCCCCAAAACAAGTACACAGTATATTTTTTTGATACTGTAAAGAAAAAAAAAGTGAAAAATTAACAGAATTCCCCCCCCCCCCCCCCCCTTAGCATTGTATAAAACATGACCCGGAAGCTAAAGGTGGAGCATAGCGTTTATGCTAATCTCATAGTGACGTCTTTCCAGTTTTAAGTTTTTCTCTGATGTTTATTTATTTATTTGTTTTCGTTATCATTTTTTTTAATTTCGAGGATAATGAAATAAGCACTTATGTCCTTTAATTTTTACAACCAGTCCCCGTGTGTTTTCAGTTTTGTAAATTGTGTCATCAGTTCACACAATAGCTTATTCTTCCAAAAAAGCGGAACCGGTTTTAACGTGTGCGCAGGATGTTCTGCGTGTGTTCGCACACGCGACCTCGGTTTATAGTTTCACCTGAAGGACTTTTATGGGATAGGGAGTCGGCACTGATGTTAACTCTAGAGGAAAAATTATCTTGAACGAGATTGGAACCCAGGTCAGCAGATTACTCTAACCACCAGGCTATCATGTGACATCTATCTGGTTTTCCTTGTAATCTCTTAACAATATGAATACAAATAATGATACGTACAGACAGTGGAGAGAGAGGGGAAAAAAAGAAGATTAAAGACAAGGTGGCGCTGTACATGTGGCAACGAACTTTCCTCGTAGATAGCTGCCCGATTTTCAGACAGAATGATCGGCTGTAACTTTGTGTAGACAATGCAATACAATACAATACAATACAATACAATTCAATACAATACGTTGCTTCATTACACCACACCACACCACACCACACCACACCACACTACACCACACCACATTACACTGCACCACACCACCACACCACACACACTACACTACACCACAAACCCCACCACACTACACTACACCACACCACACTACACTACACTACACCACACCATACCACACCACACCAAACTACACTACACTACACCACACCACACTACACTACACTACACCACACCACACTACACTACACCACACCACACCACACCACACCACACTACACTACACCACACCACACTACACTGCACCACACCACACCACACTACACCACACCACACCACACCATACCACACACCACACCACACTACACTACACCACACCACACCACACTACACCACACCACACCACACTACACAACACTACACCACACCACACTACACTACACTACACCACACCACACTACACACACCACACCACACCACACCACACTACACTACACTACACTACACCACACCACACTACACTGCACCACACCACACCACACTACACCACACCACAAACCCCACCATACCACCACACCACACCACAACTACACTACACACACCACACCACACACACACCCCAACCCACCCCACTACACCACACCACACCACACTACACCACACCACACCACACTACACTACACCACACACACTACACCTACACCACACTACACTACACCACACCACACCACGCCACACCACACTACACTACACCCATACTCACACTACCCCTACACCACACCACACTACACCACACCACACTACACCACACCACACCACACTACACTACACCATACTACACTACACTACACCACACTACACTACACCACACCACACCACACTACACTACACTACACCACACCACACTACACTACACCACACCACACCACACCACACTACACCACACCACACTACACTACACCACACCACACCACACTACACCACACCACACCACCACACCACACCAACCACCCTACACTATACCACACCACACCACACCACCACACCACACCACACCACACTACACCACACCACACTACACTACACCACACCACACTACACTACACTACACTACACTACACTACACTACACCACACCACACCACACTACACTACACTACACCACACATCACACTACACTACACCACACCACACTGCACCACACCACACCACACCACACCACACCACACTTCGGATAAGACTATAAACCGAGGTCCCGTGTGCGAACGCACGCAGAACATCTTGCGCACACGTTAAATCCTGTTCCGCTTTTCGTAAGAGTAGGCCATTGTGTTCTGGTGGGAACAGATGACAATTTACAAAACTGCATACACACGGGGACTGGATGTAAAAAGCACATAAGTGCTTATTCCATTATCCTCGATATAAAAAAATAAAATAAAGATAAAAAAAAAATAAATAAATAAACTACACTACACAACACAACACAACATAACACTACACTGTGTGTGTGTGTGTGTGTGTGTGTGTGTGTGTGTGTGTGTGTGTGTGTGGTGTGTGTGTGTGTGTGTTAGTGTGTGCATAATTGTGTGTGTGTGTTAGTGTGTGCATAATTGTGTGTGTGTGTGTGTGTGTTAGTGTGTGCATAATTGTGTGTGTGTGTGTGTTAGTGTGTGCATAATTGTGTGTGTGTGTTAGTGTGTGCATAATTGTGTGTGTGTGTGTGTGTGTGTGTTAGTGTGTGCATAATTGTGTGTGTGCGCGTGGGCTTGTGTGCGTTAGTGTGTAAATGCGCGCACGTTTGCGTATGCATGCATGCGCATATGCATGCTCTGTGTGTGCACGCACGCCTGTATGCATGCATGGAATTCATGCATGCGTGCGCACATATTGTATGTACCCACATGCGTACGTGCGTTAGCGCATCCATGTCTATGCATGAGCGCATGCATGTGTGTAAACGCGTAAAGCGTGTATATCAGTCAGATTGTAAGATTTTATTATTTTTTTATTATTTTATTTATTCTTTTATATCGAGGATAATGGAATAAGCATTATGTGCTTTTTATTTTACATCCAGTCCCCGTGTGTATGCGGATTTGTGAATTCTGCCATCATTTCCCACCGGCACACAAAGGCCTACTCTTACAGAAGATTCAGCTTGGTGAGCGTTTACAAACCCCGAAGAGCGTAAAAGGAAGAAAATTGACGTGTTGGTGGCGTCAAAAACAACTTGACGGCAAACCAACCCCAGATGTGTGACATCGATAACTCTACCTAGCTCTGTGCTGTGCTGTGCTGTGCTGTGCTGTGCTGTGCTGTAGGCCTAGCCTTGTTGCATCCAAGATCGTTAGGCCAACCAGACAAAGAAACGCCAGCAAACATCGAATTTAACTGCCTCACATTTTTGTATCGGTTTTGTTGTTGTTGTTTTTGTTGTTGCCGATTTTCTTTGTTGTTGTTTGTTGTCCTTGTTGTTGTTGCTGTTGTTGTTTTTGTTGTCATTGTCGTCGTCGTCGTTGTTGTTATTATAGTAGTAGTAGTAGTAGTAGTAGTAGTAGTAGTAGTAGTAGTAGTTACAAATGTCTCCACAAAACAGCACCCTCCTACCTCTGTAAATGTCTTCACCTGTACACTCCTTCTCGTTCCCTCCGCTCTGCTGCAGATACCTTGTGCTTACGAATACCTAGATTCAACCAATCCACTGTTGGCCGTCGCTCTTTCTCTATTTTCTGGTCCATCAATCTGGAATGACCTCCCTCTCTCCCTTCGTGAAAAGCCTACTTAGGACAGCTTTAAATCCAGCCTCAAAACATACCTATTTCAAACCTAAGATTTTTCCCTCTTGTTTCATCTCATGTCTGTCCCTGCCTTTGAAAGCCAAAATTTCAACACCCTGCTGAAATGTACAACCTGTGTGTGTGTGTGTGTGTGTGTGTGTGTGTGTGTGTGTGTGTACATTTGAATTTGTTAGAATATTGTTAATCATTGTTGGTTGTTTGTGTGGGAGCAGATTGAATGGAAGCGCTCTGGTTTGTAATTGCAAGATATAGCGCTCTATAAATTCCATATATTATTATTAGTAGTAGTAGTTGTAGTGGTAGTAGTAGTGGTAGTAGTAGTGGTAGTAGTAGAAGTAGTAAGAGTAGGAGGTCTAGTAGTAGTAGCAATAGCAGCAGCAGTAGTAGTAGCAGCAGCAGTAGTAGTAGTAGCAGCAGCAGCAGTAGTAGCAGCAGCAGCAGTAGTTCTAATGGTAGAAGTAACAATAGTAGCAGTAGCAGCAGTAGTAGCAGCAGCAGTAGTAGCAGCAGCAGCAGCAGCAGTAGCAGCAGCAGTAGTTCTAATGGTAGCAGTAACAATAGTAGCAGCAGTAGCAGTAGTAGCAGCAGCAGTAGTAGTAGCAGCAGTAGTAGTAGCAGCAGCAGTAGTTCTAATGGTAGCAGTAACAATAGTAGCAGCAGCAGCAGTAGTAGCAGCAGTAGTAGTAGCAGCAGCAGTAGTTCTAATGGTAGCAGTAGTAGTAGCAGCAGCAGTAGTAACAGCAGCAGCAGTAGTAGTAGCAGCAGCAGTAGTTCTAATGGTAGCAGTAACAATAGTAGCAGTAGTAGTAGCAGCAGAGGTAGTAGTAGCAGCAGCAGCAGCAGCAGTAGTAGCAGCAGCAGTAGTAGTAGCAGCAGCAGCAGTAGTTCTAATGGTAGCAATAACAATAGTAGCAGTAGCAGCAGCAGCAGCAGCAGCAGCAGCAGCAGCAGTAGTAGTAGTAGTAGTAGTAGTAGTAGTAGTAGTAGTTGTTGTTGTTGCTGTTGTTGTTGTTGTTGCTGTTCTTTGGTTTCTGTTTTTGTGTGTGGTGTGTTTATGTGTCGTTTTTTGGTTATTGTTTTGTTGCTGCTACCCTTTAGCTGCTTTTGCTGTGCGGTAGGTAGCTGTCACCGTCGTCGTTGTTGTTATTATTGTGTGCTGTCACTGTTATCGTCATCGCTGTTGCAGTTGATACTGATAGGGAGAACGATAAGAATGACGACGACGACGACGACGACGACGACGACGATGATGATGATGATGACTGCGTTGATAATTTCTCTACTGGCATCGATGTTGGCACTGTTGTTATCGTTGTTGTTATCGTTGTTATTATTGTTGTTGTTGTTGTCGTCGTCGTCATTGTTGTTGTTCTTCTTCTTCTTATTCTTCTTCTTCTTCTTCTTCGCCTATGCCTCCTCTCTCTTCTTCTGTCGAGCTCGTTGCTATTGATACTGTTGCGTTACTTCTCCCTCCCTATTTACTTTGTCTCTCTGTGTCTCTGTCTCTTCTTCTTCTTTGTCTGTCTTGTCTGTTTATCTGTCTGTCTGTGTGTCTGTTCTCTCCTCTCTCTCTCTCTCTCTCCTCTCTCTCTCTCTCTCTCTCTCACTCTCTCTCTCTCTCTCTCACAGCTTCAGGTGTGTTCTTGGGGGACAAATTAGTGATCACCCCCCCCCCTCCCCCAACAACACCCCCCCCCCCCCGCCCCCCCAAAAAAGCAAAACAACAGCAACAAAACAAACAAAAACCCACAGGAGTAGCTTATTCATTGCCCTGGAAAGGAAAGAATTTGGATGTCTCTCTCTGTCTGTCTGTCTGTCTGTCTGTCTGTCTCTCTCTCTCTCTCTCTCTCTCTCTCTCTCTGCCTCTCTGTCTCTCTCTCTCTCTCTCTCTCTCTCTCTCTCTCTGAAGGTGGTGCTTCTTCCCAAAGATGTGGTAGAGTCAATGGAGGAGTTCTGTATAGGAATTGTGAGGTAGCCTAGCCTATAAATCGGCCAGTGGCAGCTTGTGAAAAAAACAACAACGTGTGTGTGTGTGTGTGTGTGTGTGTAAGATAGGCCTAACTAGCCTAGGAATAGAAAATTGCCGTCCCCATGCATGAAGACCAGTAGGCCTAGTGACCAGCAGTGGGCCAGCCCTACTGACCCACTTTCTGACCAGTGACCAGCTGTGCGTGTTGTGTTTGGCCATGTGAAGCAGGTGTCAGCCAGACCTAGGCTTACTGACCCACCTTCAGTCTTTCCTTCACGCAGTGCTAGCCTAAGTCTAACCAGTGTGTCAACAACATTCCACTGTGTGCTGTGTAGAAGAAACCTATAGTACTGCCTTGCCGCTCTGCCACTCTAGGTGTGTGAAATAGGCTACATCTCTTATAAGTATATTTGTCATGGGTCCATTTAGATTACATTAACTGCCAACAAGTCAACCATGAGGTTGTGGGTTCGATTCCCAGCCTCCCAGGTTCTTCCCAGTTTGGCAAAAAAATCGAACTGAATGTCAAAGTCTTTCGGATGAAACTATAAACCGACGCCCCGTGTGCGAACGCATGCAGAACATCTTGCGCACACGTTAAATCCTGTTCCGCTTTTCGAAAGAGTAGGCCATTGTGTGGCGGTGGGAACAGATGACAAAATTTACAAAACCGCATACACACGGGGACTAGATGTAAAAAAGCACATGAGTGCTTATTCCATTATCCTCGATATAAAAGAATAAATAAATCAATCAATCAATAAAATAAAATCCCCAGACGGCCTAAGTCAACAAACCATAATTATTACAATGGGACCTACAACAAGATCGAAGACCCAGGACATATTTAGCTTCCAAACTAGTGACAAAGTAGAGGAAATTCATCACACCTTGTACCCCATACAAAAAAGTCTGAGTCTGTGATGGTTATTATATGCCTCACTGGATATAATACACTATTCCACAGGTACGTAGGGAAATATGCCCCCAAGTACCTGACCTCTACATGGGAAGACTTTGCTCCCCACCACAGGTGTATTAGTGAAAGTGTAGACTACACAGCCCCTGTACCACCAACCCTTCACCAGTCTACCCTGGAGGTGAAAGTACAAAACAACAAACTGTTGAAAATACACATTAACTACACAACATCCAAGATACTTATTCAGGGAAAAGTGTGTAAACAATGGGTGGGCAAGGAGTTTTCAAGACTGTGTGCCATAGCCTAGTCCACACTTTGGCAAGTAGTGACAACAGTGGCTCTCAGCTGTCAGTCACTGATATCCAACAGCCTGACCCAACTACAGCTGCCAGCATCATGACTAGGCCTATAGCCAAAAGCTACTCCAATGATGACACAAACAGCAGTGTGGTAGTATTGAGTAACAACACACTCTCAACAAGCCACACCCTAACCCAAGCAGGTGACTTGTTTTTGTGTGTCAAGGGGCAGCTGCTCAGTCCCCATCCCCTCACAACAGCCCCTACACATCCCCATACACATCCCCTGGATGTGTGACTCCAGTCACACTGACTCCAGTCAGGCTTCAGGGGCATTGTACCTAGGCCTACCATCTGTAGACCACTTCTCTCACCCACCCTCTCTCACCCACCCTTACCTACAGGGAGAACAAAGGACTGTCTCCCTTCCTACACCCCCTTCCCACCACCCAGATAAACAACCCTCCACAGTCAAGGAAACCAATGTCCCCCCTTCCTTTCCCCCTCTCCATGTGCTGAAGACCCATGCCCTCTTCCCTCCCCTCCCCTCCCCTTGCTGCTCAATGAGAGTGGGACAAGTGACAACACACCTTCCCCCCCTCTCTCCCTTCCCTCCCCCACTGCCTCTTCCAAACCTTCTTCCTCTGTGTGCCACAATAGCAGACACCAGCCTGACCCAGAGAAAGGAGATAATCTCAACCCTCCAGTCTACCCCTCACCTTCTTCCTCCCCCTCAGAACCACACAAAACACACACACACACACACACCAGCTAACACAGGGAAAGACAACACAGCCAGTGTAGCTTGCCAGAGTTATCCATGGCTGCAGTGACCATCTTCCTATAATATGTGTCACATGGAATAGAAAAGGCACACAAATCCCCCAAAATAGGTCACAAAGAAATTACATACCAATCATTTACGAAATTCAATGAAAATCACTTTCTAAATGGTCTTCTAACTTGTCCTCTTAATAATGTTTATAACTTAACAGATCCAGAAGAAGCCTTGACCTTCTGGCTTGAAACATTTAGGTCAATATATGATAAACATGCTCCCTTTAAAACCCACAGAGTAAGGCATAAAGTATGGCCTGAATGGATAACAACTGAAATTATATCTGAAGCAAAACATCGTGATCACTTATTAAAAACAGGAAAATTTGATGAATACAAAGCACAAAGAAACAAAGTTAATTCATTAAATTGAGCAAGTAAACAAAGGTATTTCCAAAATCTTACTTCATCCAAACAAAATTCGAGGTCTATGTGGAAAGCTATCAATCAGCTAAACAATAAACCGTCATTACTGTCCACTATTCAGAATATTTCTCCTGACTACCTAAATACCTTTTTTTACCACCATGACAGATTCATTAATAATACAAAATGATGCTGATCTAAATTCCCTTGAAAAACTTAAAACATTTTGTAGATCCAAAAATATAAACTCAAACATGAAAATACCCCCATTGAATATAATTGAGGTTTATCAATCTCTTCAACACTTAAAACAAACTGGTAGTAGTGGTCCAGATGGTGTGGATGGAAAAATTCTCAAAATCGCAGCTCCTATTATAACTGAAACACTCACTTACGTATATAACTTATGTATTGCAAATTGCTTCTTCCCATTACTATTCAAATTGGCTTAAGTTATTTCTTTTTATAAGTCTGGAGACTCTTCAAGCCCATGTAACTATAGGCCAATATCAGTATTATCAATTATATCCAAACCTCTTGAAAAACATGTGCACAAACATCTTAGCCATCATCTTGAACACTACAGTCTTTTAATTGATAACCAGTCAGGATTCAGGAAAAATCGTTCTTGCCACACAGCTCTTACCAACATTGTAGATACTTGGCATAATAATATAAATGAAAATAAATATTGTGGAGCCCTCCTTGTAGACTTTGCCAAAGCATTTAATGTAATTGACCACAAACTGCTATGCCGAAAATTATCGTTATACGCTATATCTGAAAACAGTGTGAAATTAATTAGATCATTCCTGCATAATAGACAACAATATATCTTGATCAATAACACAAAATCGTGTACACTTCCCGTAAAATATGGAGTACCACAAGGGTTTGTTTTAGGCCCACTTTTATTCTCTATATATGTTAATGACCTTCCCTTCTTCATCAATGAATTGTGTGAACTTTTTTTGTGATGGCACTACAATTCATACTAGTCACACCAGTCTTGACAGAATATCTACCTCATTACAAAGTAGCATTGATTCTCTAAGCAAATGATGCAGTTATATGTCACTTAACCCTCAAAAGACCAAAGTCATACTTATTACAACAAGACAAAAGAGACAAAACATGACAACTAGACGTCCACCAATATTCATGAATAATGAATCTATTGAGAAAGTTGAAAACCATAAACTTCTAGGTATTGTGATTGACAACAATCTGTCATGGATGGCACACATAAATAAATTGTGCAAAACAGTCTCCAAACACGTATACCAACTATGCAAAATCAAACACTTTATCAGCACACATGCCAGAACACTATTTCTACATGCTTACATTTTATCTCTAATCAACTATTGCTCTACCCTTTTTGACACAGTCAGTGCCAGTGCTCTAAAACCTCACAAAAGCACTTACAAACGAGCACTCAAAGCAGTTCTCTTAAAATCTTCTACTTTAACCGTAGCAGACTATGCAAAACTTGAGATTCTTCCGTTAAAAGATATGTTTACCTTGAATAAAGGAATATTCATGCATAACGTTATGACGGGTCAAGCTCCACTAAGGCTCCAATCTAAATTCCAACTGACTTCCTGATATCCTACCAAAATTCAATTACCAATACCTAGAATTGACCTCTATAAATCAAGCCTCACATACTCAGGTAGCCTACTCTGGAACATGCTACCAACATACGTGAAAACATCCCAAAGTAAAGAAGCTTTCAAAAAAGCTATGTATACCCACCTCAACAGTACTAACTGATATGCTAACACAACAGTTCTCTTGCCACATGTACGCCAGTAAATTTCTGTTCAAGGAATGGTCACAGCATGCCACCTTGATCATATAATCAATGAATTAACCTTTGTGTTATGGCTTTGAAATGTATACTATTGGTTAATAACTTTTTTAAAAAATCAGTAAGAATGATTTAGTAGCTATCTTGTGTAATTCATGCAGTGTGCAATTGCAATCTCAGGGATGATTCCCAGGTAGGATGAGCGAGTCAGAGTACACATTCTGGGTGACCCCCCAGGGTGTTAAGCTGGGGAAGGAAGGAACGAACAAACAACAACAGCAACAGCAACAACAGATAATAAAGCTGTCTTGAATATCGAATCTTGAGATTCGAACTCACGACTCTCAGTTTTTGCCAGTTGACGATCTCCACGCAGTAACCACTAGGCTACGCACACACCTGGTTATTGACACACACATGTTCCTGTATCGGTCTGTGGGTAGTTAGTAACTTTAGACAAGGGTGGGGCAATATTCACTCACTGTATGTATACTGCTCTGTAAACTGCAGTGTCGGTGAATTAACCTAACCAAATCTCTTTCATTGACACACCCCCCCCCCCCACCCCCTTTCTCCTTTATCAGGGAGGGGGGGGGGGGGCTTTCGTTTCTCTCTCTACCCTGTCTTCTTCTCTTTGTTAGTTGGAATGATAGCAATAAAAGAAGGATACAGTCTGTTTATGAGGGTTAAAGAGGTTTGATATTACAGATGGGTTTTTTCCCCATTGATTAGTGTTTGTGGTGTGTTTTTTTTCGTTTGTTTTTTCTTTCTTTTCTCCTTGTGTTCGTGTGTCTTTCCACCATGGCTAAGTCTCTCTCTCTCTCTCTCTCTCTCTCTCTCTCCTCTCTCTCTCTCTCTCTCTCTCTCTCTCTCTCTGTCTCTCTGTCTGTCTGTCTTTCTTTATATTTCTTTATTTCTATTTATACCACTTTAGCAGATGTCTCTGCTTGAAGTTCGGGCTGCTCTCCCTCGGGAGAGTGCATCGCCACGAGAGCAGCTCCACCCTTTTCTTTCTTTTCCTGTCTTCAACAATTTGTTTCCCTATTAGAGTGACTTTTTTTCCTACAGAATTTGGCCAGAGACAACTCTCTTGCAGCCGTGGGTTCTTTTACGTGCGCTGAATAATTATCCTTCGGGTGTTTATTGTCTCATCCGAAAGACTAGCGCCTAGACCACCACTCATGGTCTAATAGATGGGGTTGGGAAGTTTCGAGCCCAAACGGGGGTCAAACCACTGTACACACTTCTTTCCGTTTTCTAGGCAGGTGCCATACCTCTAGACTACAGATCCACTGTTATTATCAGATGACCATCTAAAAGCTGTAACCACTAGGCTATGCACAGGCCTGGTTATTGACACACACACACAAGTTCCTGTATCAGTCTGTGTGTAGTCAGTAACTTTAGACAAGGGTGGGGCAATGTTCACTCACAGAGTTCTGTACACTGCTCTGTTAACTGCAGTGTCCCTCGCCTATTTCTCCTATCAATTATGTGAATTTTGTTGCTGTTCTCTCTTTTTTATCACTTCAGATACCTGTAC
>CM054159.1:39888495-39890995 GCA_028751875.1 Rapana venosa | reverse complement strand
GCGAATGCTCGCGCGCAGAGCATTTTGCTTAGACGTTAAAACCTGTTGTGTCTTTCGGAAGAGTAGGCCATTGCGGGCTGGGAGGAACGGATGGGAAAATTAAAGCTGCGTGCGCGCGCGCGTGCGGGCTTGCGCCCACACACATACAAACACACACACACACACACACACACACACACACACACACACACACACACACACACACACACACACACACACACACACACACAACACACACACACACACAACACACACACAACACTCATACTCGTGTTCGAACGCAAGCAGAACATCTTGCGCACACGTTAAAACCCGTTCCGCTTTTCGGAAGAGTAGGAGGAAGAGGTAGAAGAAGCAGTAAGATCCCTGAAAGGAGGCAAATCACCAGGGATTGACAACATCCCGGCTGAGCTCATCAAGAACGGAGGCCCAGAGATGATCAAGGCATTAACAATCATCTGCCAACGCATCTGGACCAGCAAAGAGTGGCCTGAACAGTGGACCCAATCCATCATAGTTCCACTTCCAAAGAAGGGAGACCTGAAGAAGTGCCAAAATTACAGAACAATCAGTCTGATAAGCCATCCAAGCAAAGTTATGCTACGCATTGCCTTGAACAGACTGAAACCACAAGCAGAAGAAATCCTATCAGAAGAACAGGCAGGATTCAGACCAGGTCGAAGCACTGTCGAGCAGATTTTCAACATCAGAATGCTCATAGAGAAGCATCTCCAACATCAGCTACAGCTCTACAACAACTTCATTGACTTCAAGAAGGCCTTCGACCGAGTGTGGCAAGAAGCTCTGTGGCAAGTCATGAGAGACTATAGCTTCGACGAGGACCTGATTCAAGTCATCCAGGCGCTGTACGACAGCTCCCACAGTGCAGTCCTCATGGGTGGAGAAATCGGGGAGTTCTTCCGGACTTCAGTTGGAGTTCGACAAGGCTGCCCGCTATCCCCCGTTCTTTTCAACGTGTTCCTGGAGAACATCATGCAGGAGGCCCTCCTTGACTTCAAGACCACAATCACAATAGGAGGAAGGCCAGTCTGCAATCTTCGATTCGCAGACGATATTAATCTCATGGGCCGCAGTGAAGAAGAACTCCAGGATCTCACCACCAGACTGGAAACATCAGCCAATGCCCACGGTATGGAGATCAGCACGGAAAAGAGCAAGATCCTAGTGAACAGTACCACACCGACCACTCCCCACGCATCAAGATGAGTGGCGAGACACTAGAGGAGGTGGAAACTTTCAAGTACCTTGGAGCAGTCATCACCAAAGAAGGCACGAGCACACAAGAGGTGAAGATCAGACTTGCTGTGGCACTCTCCTCCATGACTAAGCTGGCGAAAGTGTGGAGAAACACAACATCAGAACCCACACTAAGGTCAGACTCTACAAGGCACTCGTCACATCCATTGCCTTGTACAGCTGTGAAGCATGGACACTTACTGCCGATTTAGAACGTCGCATTCAAGCCTTTGAGATGAAGTGCCTCAGGCGGATCCTGAACATCACCTACAGAGACCGCAAAACCAATGACTACGTCTGGCAGCAGATTGAGGCACTGGCTGGCAAACAAGAACCATTGCTAGATACAGTCAAACGGAGGAAACTGAAGTGGTTTGGCCACACAACAAGGCATAACAGCCTGTCAAAGACAGTCCTGCAGGGAATGGTGGAAGGAGCAAGGAGGCAGGGACGACCACGCAAAAGCTGGATATCCAACATCAAGGAGTGGACCGGCCTCACTGTACCAAACCTCCTGAAAACAGCCCAGGACAGAACCATTTGGCGGTCCACTTGCAGCGTCCGTGCGGGTACCCCAACGGTCGTCCTGACCAAGGGATGAGTGAGTGAGTGAGTGAGGCCATTGTATGCCGGTAGGAACAAAATTTACAAAACCGCACACACACGCGGAGTGGTTGTAAAAAAGCATATAAGTGCTTATTCCATTATCCTCGAAATAAAATTAAAAAAACAAAAACCACTCATACACACACGCCCCTCCCCCTCACCTCCCCCCCCCCCAAACACACCCACAAACACACTCACTCACTCACACATACACACACACACGCGCGCGCGCGCGCTCCCAACACACGCATACTCACAAATACACACACACAAACTCACACACAAACACACACACGCCCCTCCAACCACATATGCCCCCCCCTCCCAAACATCCCCCCCCAACACCCATCCCCCCCCCCCCTACCCAACACACAGATGCCCCCAACAGACACACACGCCCACAAATACACACACACACACACACATACACACGAACGCACACACACACACGCCCACAAATATACACACACACACACACGCCCACAAATACGCACGCACACACACACACACACACACACACACACACACACACACACACACAACACACACACACACACGCCCACAAATACACATACTCACACGCCCACAAATACACACACACACACACACACGCCCACAAATACGCACACACACACAC
>CM054159.1:39868495-39870995 GCA_028751875.1 Rapana venosa | reverse complement strand
CACACACACAGACAAGCAGACAGACAGACAGAAACAGACAGAGTTAGACAGCCAGACAGCCAGACAGATAGCCAGACAGAGACAGACAGACAAACACAGGCAAGCAGACAGACAGACAGAAGGAAAACAGAGAGAGAGAGAGAGAGAGAGAGAGAGAGAGAGAGAGAGAGAGGGAGAGAGAGAGAGAGAGAGAGAGAGAGAGAGAGAGAGAGAGAGAGAGAGAGAGAGAGAGAGAGAACACAAGACAACGCAAGACAACACACACACACGCAGAGAGAGAGAGAGAGAGAGAGAGAGAGAGAGAGAGAGAGAGAGAGAGAGAGAGAGAGAGAGGAGAGAGAGAGGAGAGAGAGAGAGAGAGAGAGAGACACACAGACAGACAGACAGAGAGAGAGACAGAGACAGACAGATACACAGAGACAGACAGATACACAGAGACAGACAGATAAACAAACAGAAAGACAGACACACAGACACACACAAACAGACACACAGATACAGACATTCAGACAAAGAGACACACAGACAAACAGACACACAGATAGACAGACATTCTGACAGACACACAGACACACAGATAAACAGACACACAGAAAGACAAACAGACACACAAACAAACACACAACCAGCCAACCAGCCAGCCAACCAGCCAGCCAACCAGCCAACCAACCAGCCAGCCAGACAGATACCCTGCAACCTTTCCCCCGTCACGGAATACAATGGACTGGACTTGGTTGTTATTTTTCCTCCTCCCACGAAATCTCCCACAGGGTGAAAAAAAAGAAAGTGGAAAGAAAAGGATTAGAGAGGTGGGCAGAGGGAATGGGGAGAGGGGGTGGGGGGAGGGAGAGGTAGTGGTTGGTGGTGGTGGTGGTGTGGCACTGGTGGTGGCGGTGGATGGGTGGTGGGAGGGTGGGGGTGAGGGGGATGCAGGGGAGGGGGAGAGGGAGGGGAGGGGAAGGGTGAGGAATCATGGAAGCTGTGTGAGAGAAAGGAGTGGGCTGAGAACGAGTGAGACATCTTCCATAGATCTGTTCCTCGTTCCCCCCCCCCCCCTCACCCCGTGAAGATGGGGGGCAGGGAGGGGGGGGGGGGCTGTCAGTATACAAATGACATCCCCACTTTTTGTTGGGTGGGGGATGGGATAGCTCAGTGGTCGGAGCACTCGCTTTACCCCCAAGCCAAGGTTAAGCAGCGTGGAGCGTGGTTACCAGTTGGATGGGTGACCGTTTGCGCGCCTTGGCTTCAGTACAGTTCCCCCACCAGTTCACCCAGCTGTAAATGGGTTACCTGCCCTCTTTAGGGTCAGGGAAGGTAAAGCAGCGAGGGAGAGGAGACGGGTGCCGCCCTCAATATGCTGGCCCCTAGAGAAGTGAGGTCTCTGACGCCTCGCTCCCCTACGACCTTATAGGTTATGGGACACCTTTACCTTTTTAAAATTCTGTGTTAGGAATTCCCTCTTTTCTATCCCGCTCTTTTGGTTCTGCTTTGTTCCTTTTCTTCCTGTCACCTTTCCTTCTTGTCTTTTTTTAAAAAATAAACCTTCTTCGTCCAATCTCCTGCCTCTCGGAATCGAACCCGGGTATTCAGATTGCGAGCGCAATGTTCTGACCACTAGGCTATCCCGTCCCCCGAGAGAGAGAGAGAGAGAGAGAGAGAGAGAGAGAGAGAGAGAGAGAGAGAGAGAGAGAGTATGTGTGTGTGTTTTTTTAAAAATATATTTTATTTTATTCTTTTATATCGAGGACAGTGGAATAAGCACTTATGTGCTTTTTTACATCCAGTCCCCGTGTGTAGGTGGTTTTATAAATTCTGTCAACTGTGTGTGTGTGTGTTTGTTTGTCTGTGTATCCGTGTGTGTATCCACCATCGAACAAGTGCATGATGAAACCAAACAACCAAACCATACAGAAAATAAACCTTACTCGGAAACGACAACAACAACAACAAGAAACAAATGCATCACCTCTCAAATGATAATCTACCACAATTCAACCATGTCCCAC
Source organism: Rapana venosa (assembly GCA_028751875.1). Classification (NCBI taxonomy): domain Eukaryota; kingdom Metazoa; phylum Mollusca; class Gastropoda; order Neogastropoda; family Muricidae; genus Rapana; species Rapana venosa. The sequence continues at coordinate 39,868,989 of CM054159.1, read as the reverse complement.
TCTTTTTTCTTATCTACTTCTAGCTAGCATCATGGCCGCCAAAAAATTGGCTAGAGTTGTGTGTCTTGGAAGCTGGCAAGACAAGACCAGAGTTGCCGGACCTTGCAGGATCCGCTGCTGCTGCTGCTGCTGCTACCAGAGGTCGTTTGGGGATTAACCGGATCAAGGCCACACCCGGCCAATTTGGCCGAACAAACAGAGGGACAAGTGAGGATGTGGAGGATAGGACGGATGGGCTCCATAAGGTTAATTGTTTTCCCTAGACTAAACTTATTCATAACTGCTTTGGAAGTCGTAAATTTGACTTCTCCATGACTGTTTTCGAAGTCAACTGTTTTAGAAGAGGAAGAAGTTAACTGTTTCATGAATCGTTGAATGACTTCTCCATGATTGCTTCAGGATCTTAACATTTTACTTTACTTTATACCACTTTAAGTCACGAGATTTCTCTGCGTGAAATTCAGGCTGCTCTCCCCGGGGAGAGCGCGTCGCCA
>CM054159.1:39850995-39853495 GCA_028751875.1 Rapana venosa | reverse complement strand
CAAAACTGTCACCACTACCACCATTCCCCTCACCACCACCACACCACCACCACCACACCACCCACCCCCCCACCACCCCCACCACCACACCCCACACCCCTACTACTCAAAACCACACCCCCCACCACCACCACCACCACCACCACCACCACCACCACCACCACAAACCCCCTTTACCCCCCCCTTTTCACCACTACCACCATTTTCCCCCCCCCACCACCACCCGTACTACTCAAAAACCACCACCACCCAAACCCCCACCACTATCAGTAAACAACAACAACAAAAAAGCTCACAGGATGGCCAAAACATTGACCAGGAAAGGAAGGAAGGAAGAGGGAAGGAAAGAAAGATTAGAGGAAAGAAAGGAGGGAAGGGAGGGAGGTAGGGAGGGAAGGAATGATAGAGAGAGGAGGGAGGAAGGAGGAAAGGAATGATGGGGAGGGGGGGAGGTAGGGAGGGAGGTAGGTAGGGGGGAGGTAGGTGGTAGGTAGGGGGGGGGAGGGAAAGGGAGGGAGGAGAAAGGATGATGAGTAGAGGAGAGGAGGGGGGGGAGAGGGAGGAAAGGAATGATGGGGTAGAGGAAAGGGGAGGGAGGTAGGGAGGGAGGTAGGTAGGTAGGGAGGGAGGGGAGGGAGGGAGGAAAGGAATGGATGGGGGGTAGAGGATGAGGAGGGAGGGAGGGAGGTATGGAGGGAGGGGAGGGAGAATGTGGGGAAGAAGGGGGAGGGAGAAGGAGGGAGGAGGGGGAGGTGGTATGGTCTTGGGAGGGGGGAAAGTGGGAAACGTCATAAAGCACCAATGCGATCGATACGCTAGTCCGTAAGGGTTTTTTTTTTGTCGTTGTTGGTGGTTGGTTTTTTTGCTTTTTTTTTGGTGGTGGTGGTGGTGGGTGGGTGGGTTGGTGTGTGTGTGTGTGTGTGGGGGGTGGGGGTGGGGGGTTGGGGGGTGGGGGGGTTGGGTTCGTTTTTCTTGTTCTTGTTCCTCTTTTCTCCTCCTTGTTGTTCTTGTTCTCTCGGGTCTCTCTAGTTCTTGTTGTTTTTATTGTTCGTTTGTTTTTTCTGTTTCTGTCTCTGTCTGTCTGTTTGTTTTGCTTGTAGTCTTTAATTTTTTTCTCTTTCTTCTTTCTCTCTCTCTCTTCTCTCTCTCTCTCTCTCTCTTTTCTCTCTCTCTCTCTCCTCTCTCTCTCTCTCTCTCTCTCTCTCTCTTTTTTAGTCCTTCGGATGAGACTATAAACCGAGGCGCCCTGTGCGAAGCGATAGCTTAGTGGTTAGAAAAATTGTGCTCGCAATCTGACGACCCGGGTTCGAATCCCGTTCAAGGGGATTTTTTTCGCCCGGAGTTAACAGTGCCGACTTCACTCTCCCGAAAAGTCCTTCGGATAAGACTATAAACCGAGGCCCCGTGTGCGAACGCACGCAGAACATCTTGAGCACATGTTAAATCCTGTTCCGCTTTTCCTACGAGTAGGCCATTGTGTGCCGGTGGGAACAGATAACAGAATTTACAAAACCGCATACACAGGGGAGCTGGTTGTAGAAAAGTTCATTAAGTGCTTATTCTATCATCCTTGATATAAAAGAATAAATAAAATTACATAAATAAATAAATAGAACATCTTGCGCACACGTTAAAACCCATTCCACTTTTCGGAAGAGTAGGCCATTGTGTGCCGGTGGGAACGGATGACAAAATTTTCAAAACTGCTGCACCCGGAGGGTCTCTCTCTCTCTTTTCTCTCTCTCTTCTCTTCTCTCTCCCTCTCTCACTCTCTTTTCTTTTCTCTCTCTCTCTCTCTCTCGCTCCCTCCTCCCTCTCGGCCTAAGTGGCTAGAAATTGCGCTCGCAATCTGGGCGACCCGGGTTCGATTCCGTTCAAGGGGATATTTTCCCTGGAGTTAAATCAGTGCAGACTCCACTCTCCCTAAAAGTCCTTCGGATGAGACTATAAACCGAGGCCCCGTGTGCGAACGCACGCAGAACATCTTGCGCACACGTTAAATCCTTTCCGATTTTCCTAAGAGTAAGCCATTGTGTGCCGGTGGGAACGGACGACAACATTGAAAAAAACTGCATACACACGGGGACTAGATGAAAAAAAGCACATGAGTGGTTATTCCATTATCCTCGAAATAAAAGAATAAAAAAAATGAAAATAAATTCTCTCACTTACTTCCTCCCTCCCCCCCTCTCTCCCTCCTCCCCCTCCTTCTTTTCCTCCCCTCTCTCTCCTTCTCTCTCCTTCTCCCCCTCTTCCTTCCCTACCCTTCTCCCCTCTCTTTCTCTCCTTTCCTCCCTCTCTCCCTCTCTTCTCGCTTATCATCCCCTCTCTCTCCCACCTCCTCGCCTTCCCTCTCCCCTCACCCTTCCCCCTTTTCCCCCCCACCCTCTCTCTTCACCCTCCTCCCTCTACCCCCTCCCCACCATATCTCTCCCTCTCCCTCCATCCCTCCCTTCCCCCCACTCTCTGTCTGTCGTCTGTTGTCTGTTTGTCATTGAAG
>CM054159.1:39849354-39850495 GCA_028751875.1 Rapana venosa | reverse complement strand
AGGGGAAGGGTGAGGAATCATGGAAGCTGTGTGGGGGAGAAAGGAGTGGGCTGAGAACGAGTGAGACAATCTTCCATAGATCTGTTCCTCGTTCCCCCCCCCCCCCCTCACCCCGTGAAGATGGGGGGCAGGGAGGGGGGGGGGGGGGCTGTCAGTATACAAATGACATCCCCACTTTTTGTTGGGTGGGGGATGGGATAGCTCAGTGGTCGGAGCACTCGCTTTCCCCCCAAGCCAAGGTTAAGCAGCGTGGAGCGTGGTTACCAGTTGGATGGGTGACCGTTTGCGCGCCTTGGCTTCAGTACAGTTCCCCCACCAGTTCACCCAGCTGTAAATGGGTTACCTGCCCTCTTTAGGGTCAGGGAAGGTAAAGCAGCGAGGGAGAGGAGACGGGTGCCGCCCTCAATATGCTGGCCCCTAGAGAAGTGAGGTCTCTGACGCCTCGCTCCCCTACGACCTTATAGGTTATGGGACACCTTTACCTTTTTAAAATTCTGTGTTAGGAATTCCCTCTTTTCTATCCCGCTCTTTTGGTTCTGCTTTGTTCCTTTTCTTCCTGTCACCTTTCCTTCTTGTCTTTTTTTAAAAAATAAACCTTCTTGGTCCAATCTCCTGCCTCTCTCCTCCCCTCCCCTCCCCCCTCCCCCGAGAAAGACTTAATAGATAACAATTCTAGCTCTCCCACGCTGAAATCGGATGTGCTGGGCCTGACTTGTCAGGCGCTTAACGGCAGTGCAACACATTTTCTGCTCATAAAACACACAACAATAGATGCTGTCTGAGCGTTCGACGAAGATGATCTGTTCTCCCCCGTAAGGATTTAAAAAAAATTATTTTATTTTTATTTATACCACTTCAAGTCACAGCAGATTTCTCTGCGTGAAATTCGGGCTGCTCCCCTCCCGAGGAGAGTGCGTCGCCACAACAGCAGCGCCACCCATTATTTTGGTTTTCTTTTTCTTGTCTGCAACTGTATTTGTTTCCCTATCAAAGTTGCTTTTTTTCTACAGAATTTCTCCAGGGGCAAACAACTCTCTTGTTGGCGTGGGTTCTTTATACGTGCGTTAAATAATTGTGTCTAACACTCGGGACCTCGGTTTATCATCTCATCCTAAAAACTAGCACCCAGACCACCAATCAT
>CM054159.1:39836854-39839354 GCA_028751875.1 Rapana venosa | reverse complement strand
CGAGGATAATGGAATAAGCACTCATGAGCTTTTTTAATTTTAAACACCCAGTCCCTGTGTGTATGGGGTTTTGTAAATTTTGTCATCTGTTCCCACCGGCACACAATGGCCTACTCTTTCGAAAAGCGGAACAGGATTTCAAGTGTGCGCAAGATGTTCTGCGTGCGTTCGCACACGGGCCTCGTTTATAGTCTCATCCCAAGGACTATATATATATATATATATATATATTATATATATATATATATATATATATATATATATATATATATATATATATATATATATATATATATACGCATGCATGTCAGTGTTGTATGCATGTTGGTGTGTGCGTGTGTATACATAATTATATATATGTGTGTGTATGTATACATTATCGACGATAATGGGTATTTTCCACATAACCCTGGGACCTCTCCAGAAGCTCAACGTCTAAAAATGGCTATACTCAAAAGGCAGCATGAAGGTAGGTTTGTTAGAGAGAGAGAGAGAGGGGAAGGGGGGGGTCGAGGGTGACACAATGACGTCCACCATGGCCCAGAATCGTCACAGCTTCGTAACATGCTCAAATATGGCACTGCTGGCGTCAGCAGCAGAGGCAGCGGCAGCAGCAGCAGAAGCAGCAGCAGCAGTCTTTTCAAGGGAGCCCATTTTTAGCAGGCGCGTGCGTGCCGTGCCGTATAGATCTTTAAGACTTGTGCTGTGCCGCGTGTGTGACGTCCACAGAGAGGGAGAAGGAGAGAGAGTGGGGAGGGAGAGAGAGAGAGAGAGGGGGGAGGGGGGGAGGGAAAGAGAGAGAGAGAGGGAGGGTGGGGGAGGGAGGGAGAGTGTGGGGAGGGAGGGAAGAAGAGAGACAGAGAGAGAGGGTGTGGGGGAGGGAGAGAGAGAGGGTGTGGGGGAGGGAGAGAGAGAGGGGGAGGGAAGGGGAGAGAGAGAGGGGGAGATGAGGAGGAAGAGAGAAGAAGAAAAGAAGAGAGAGAAGAGGAGAGAGAGAGAGAGAGAGAGAGAGAGAAGGAGAGAGAGAGGAGAGAAGGAGAGAGAGAGAGAGAGAGAGAGAGAGAAAAGAGAGAGAGAGAGAGGAGAGAGAGAGAGAGAGGAGGATAGATAGAGAGAGAGTAGATAGAGAGAGAGAGAGAGAGAAGAGAGAGGGAGAGAGGAGAGAGAGAGAGAGAGAAAAAATTTTGAGAGAGAGAAAATAAAATAAATAAAATAAAAGAAAATAAAATAAAATAACATTCTGTTATTTCGAGGATAAAGGAATAAGCACTCATGTCGCTTTAAAAATATATATATAATTTTTTAAAATAAAAAAAAACAGAGATCGGAAAGAGAGGGGGAAAAAGAGAAAGGCGCAGATGTTCTGGGTGTGTCAAGTACTGAACCCTCATTTTCCACGGGGTTAAATAGTCTCATTGGAGGACTTTCGGGGAAAGAGGGTCAACTGATGTTAACTCCTGGGTGAAAATCCACTCGAACGGTGCTAAATGGTGGCCGAACCCGGGCCATCAGATCACGACGAACGCAGTGCTCACTAACCACTAGACTATCCCGCCCCCTTTCTCTGTTGATTACTTTCGATTCCGATCTAATCCTTTTTGCCAGTTCATTTTACAAAACCGCAAACACACCGGGGGACAGGATGTAAAAACAGCACCTGATGCTTATGTCATTTACCTCGATTAAAAAAAGTAAAGCACTTTGATTTGTTGCTTTACAAAATTCAGCGCTATATAAAGTCCATACATTATCATTTGAAATGGGCAAGAGGGCCACCTAAAGACCATTCAAACGTATGTGAAACGTCTGCCGACCGCGATACAGCATAGCCAGATTGGACTGGATAGCAGCTAGTTGAGAGCAGCTGAAAGTGAGGACACTGAATTGAATTGACCCCGCCCCGTAAAGGATGCATATGTATTTGTTTGTGTTGTGTGTGTGTGGTGTGTGTGTGTGTGTGGTGGTGTTTATATTATTTAATATATTTTATATTGAGGATCATGGAAATAAGCACTCAGGTGCTTTTTTACATCTAAGTCCCCGTGTGTATGCGGTTTTGTAAATTTTTGTCATCTGATCCCACCGCACACATACCTACTACTCTTTCGAAAAGAGGGAAAAGGCGGAACAGGATTTACCGTGTGCGCACGATTTTCTGCATGGCTTCGCACACGGGTCCTCGTTTTATAGAGTCCCGTCGAAGGTGTGTGCGTGTGTGTGTGGTGTGTGTGTGTGTGTGCATGTTATGACGACATGCATGCTTCCTCGCTGCGTGCTCACAGCCTTCGTTTGTGGTGTGGGGTGTGTGTGTGTGTGTGGGGGGGTTTGGGTTTTTTTTGGGGGGGGGGGGGGTTGTGTGTGTGTGTGTGTGTGTGTGTGGTGTGTGTGTGTGTATTGTGTGTGTGTGGTGTGTGTGTGAGTTGTGTGTGTGTGTGTGTGTGAGAGTGTGTTGTGTGTGTGTGTGTGTGTGTGAGAGAGAGAGAGTGTGGGGTGTGCGTGC
>CM054159.1:39816854-39834354 GCA_028751875.1 Rapana venosa | reverse complement strand
CAATGACCGTCCACCAGGCCCATATCGTACAGCTTCGTAACACATGCTCAAAAATTGGCACTGCTGGCGTCCACAGCAGAGCAGCGGCAGCAGCAGCAAACAGCACAGCAGTCGTTTCAAGAGCCCATTTTTAAGCAGGCTGCGTGGCGTGCCGAGCCGTATAGATATTTAAGCCATGGTGCTGTGCCGCGTGTGGACGTCCACATAGAGGGAGAAAGGAGAGAGAGTGGGAGGAGAGAGAGAGAGAGAGGGGGAGAGGGGGGAGTGAAAGAGGAGAGAGAGGGGAGGGGTGGGGAGGGAGGGAGAGTGTGGGAGGAGGGAAGAAGAGAGACAGAGAGAGAGGGTGTGGGGAGGGAGAGAGAGAGGGGTGGGTGAGGGAAGAGAGAGGGGGAGGGAAGGGTAGAGAGAGAGGGGGAAGAGAGGAAGAGAAGAAGAGAAAGAAGAATAGAGAGAGAGAGAGAGAGAGAGAGAGAGAGAGAAGGAGAGAAGAGAGAGAGAAGGAGAGAGAGAAGAGAAGAGAGAGAGAAGAGAGAGAGAGAGCGAGAAGAGAGAGAGAGAGAGATAGATAGAGAGAGAGAGATAGAGAGAGAGAGAGAGAAGAGAGAGAGAGAGAGAGAGAGAGAGAGGAAAAAATTTTGAGAGAGAGAAACTAAAATAAAATAACATAAAAGAAAATAAAATAAAATTAACATTCTGGTATTCGATGTATAAAGGAATAACACACATGTTGCGCTTTAAAAAATATATATCCGTTTTTTTTAAAATAAAAAAATACAGAGATCGGAATAGAGAGAGAGAGAGAGAGAGAGAGAGGGGGGGGGGGGGGGGGCATCCAGATATAACAAAGAGACCGTGTTAGCGTGCGCCGCGCGCGAGTAGTAATTAGAACACCAAACACGCAAAGACGCTGACACCTGCTTATGAGGATTCCAACTAAGGTGGTGTGTAGGTGGTGAGGGGGGGGGGTGGAGGTGGGGGGTTGACATCGGAGTGGTGGAGGTGGAGGTGGCTGGGGTGGTGGTGGTTGATGTGGGGGGGGGGCCTGTGGGGGGTGGGAGGGGGGGGGGTCCGGTGGAAGGATGGGCAGCTAGTAAAGTATGTTGGTGATTGGGTGGTTTGATTCAGAGAGGGAAGATAGGGATGTGTTAGGGGTGGAGTTGGGAAGTGATATCTGGCAATAGACCAGAGAGCGAGAGAGGAGAAGAGAGAGAGAGAAAGATAGAGAGAAGAGAGAGACGAGACAGAAAGAGACAGAGACAGAGAGAGAGAGCCCGATAGAGACAGAGACAGAGAGAGACAGAGAGAGAGAAGAGACAGATAGAGACAGAGACAGAGAGAGAGAGAGACAGACAGAGACAGAAACAAAGAAGGAACAATAGCGAAGAGAGAGGAGATGAGAGAGAGCGAGAGAGAGATAGAGAGAGAGAGACAGAAGACACAGAGAGAGAGAACAGATAGAGACAAGAAAGTTGGAGACTGACATAGCGAGAGAGAGAGAGAGACAGAGACAGAGAGAGACATAGTGAGAGAGAGGAGAGACAGAGAGAGAGAGACAGATAGAGAGACAGATAGAGACAGAGACAAGAGAGACATAGCGAAGAGAGAGATAGAGAGACAGAGAGACAGAAAGACATAGAGAGAGAGACAGATAGAGACAGAGACAGAGAGAGACATACGAGAGAGAGAGAATATAGAGAGAGAACAGAGAGACAGAGAGACAGAGAGAGAGAGACAGATAGTGGAACAGATAAGACAGAGACAGAGAGAGACATAGCGAGAGAGAAGAGAGAGAGAAAACAAAGAAGAGACAGAGAGACAAGGAGAGGAGCGACAGATAGAGAGACAGATAGAGACAGAGACAGAGAGAGATAGCGAGAGAGAAGAGAGCAGAGAGACATTAGAGAGAAGACAGATAGAAGAGACAGATAGAGACAGAGAACAGAGAGAGAACATAGCGAGAGAGAGAGAGAGAGAGAGAGAGAGAGAGAGAGAGAGAGAGAGATAGAGAGAGACAGCGAGACAAGAGACAGAAAGACAGAGAGAGAGAGAACAGATAGAGACAGAGACAGAGAGATACATAGCGAGAGAGAGAGTAGAGAGAGAGAGAGAGAGACAGAGAGACAGAGAGACAGAGAGACTAGAGAGACGAGAGAGACAGATAGAGAGACAGATAGACAGAGACAGACAGAGAGAGACATAGCGAGAGAGAGACAGAAGAGACAAGAGAGACAGAGAGAGAGAGCGACAGATAGAGACCAGAGACAGAGAGAGACAAGCGAGAGAGAGAGAGATAACAGAGAGAGAGAGACAGATAGAGATTGAGACAGCGAGAGACATAGCGAAGAGAGAGAAGAGAGGAGTGAGAGAGAGAGAGAGAGAGAAGAAGAGGAATAGAGAGAGAGAGAGAACGACAATGACACTGACAATGATAAATTCTTTTCTTTTATTTCGAGGATAATGAATAAGCACATCATGTGCTTTTTTACATCAGTCCCCGTGAGAGAGATAAAAAATGTAGTAGGTAGTAGATAGGATAGATAGATAGCTAGAAGAGAGAGAGAGAGAGAAGAGAAAGAGAGAGAATTATGTAGTTAAAGAGAGAGAGATGACAGAGACAGCGAGAGAGAGAGAGAGAGAGAGAGAGGACATAGAGAAAGAGAGAAGAGAGAGAGAGGTATAGGGGTAAAAAAAAAAAAAAGAAGAAGAATAAAAAGCCGACCTATATTTTTTTCCTCTGTGTGTGTGGGTGTGTGTGTGTGTGTGGTGTGTGTTGTGTGGTGTTACTTTTTTTATTTTTCTGACCTTCTTCTTCTTTCTTCTTTCCTCCTTGACTTGCGCAAGACAGGCTCGATGTTTATCGCTTTTGTTCCAGACTCCCCCATCCCCCAGCCCACTCCCTTTCTTCTTCCCTCCTCTCCTCCTACCTCTTCCTCCTTCTCTCCCCCTCTCCTCCCCCCCACTCCTTCCGGTCCTTTGTGCGTTTCTACTCCTCTTTCTGTCCTTCGATGAGAATAAAAAACAAACAACCCGATGCCCCCAGTGGCGAATCGCACGCAGAACATCTGCGCCACTTAAATCCTGTTTCCGCTTTTCGTTAAGTTAGGCCATTGTGTGACCGGGGAAACGGGTGACAGAATTGACTAAAACCGCATACACACGAGGACTGATGATAAAATAAAAAGCAAAGCAAGCACATAAGTGATTATTTCCATTTATCCTCGAGTAAACGAATAAAATGCAATAAAATAAAATAAAATAAGAATAAATGCTGTGTCGCTTTACTAACTGCGTTTGCATCTCGAGGTTTTACCCCCAGTTTTTCTCTTCTTCCCTCACTCTTCCATCTGTCTTGTTTGTCTCTTTGTCTTTCTCTGTGCCTGTCTTTCTGTCCTGTCGTCGTCAGTCTCTTTCTTTGTCTTTCACTCTAACCACCACCACCACCACCATCATCATCATCAACACCACCATCATCATCACCCACCACCACCACCACCACCACCACCATCGTTCGTCGTCATTAGCATCATCATCTTCAATATCACCCGACCACCACCAGACCACCCCACCAACACAACATCATCATATGTGTGTGGTGTGTGTGTGGTTGTGTGCATATGACTTGTTAACATATTTTAAAACCTTGCTATCGGTTGCATGACTGTGTAAGAATGAGTGAGTTGCAAGGGCTTTAATTTTTTCCTGTGCAAGATGCAGCGCTATATAAATTCCATTAAAAAATTATTATTATTATTATTATAATTATCAACGTCGTGTCGTCGTCATATAATGACATTTTTGAAATCAGATTAATTGAAATTTCCCATAAAATGAAGGTGTGAAATGATACAGATGACAAAAAGAAATTTTAATTACCAGCCGCCTCCTCCCCTACTGATCTTAAGGTAAAGGAGCCCATAACCGTAAGGTCGTAGTGGAGCGAGGCGTCAGAGACCTCACTTCTCAGGGCCAGCATATTTTTGAGGGGGCGGCGCTATCTCCTCTCCCTCGATGCTTTACCTTCCCTGACCCTAAAGAGGGCAGGTACCCCGTTACAGCTGGGTGAACTGGGGAACTGTACTGACGCCAAGGCGCGCAAATGGTCACCCATCCAAGTGGTATCCACGCTCGACGCTAGCTTAAACTTGGCTGGAAAAAGCGAGTGCTCCGACCACTGACTATCCCGTCCCTTTCGCTACTTAAACTGCACTAAACAAAAAGGGAAATTTTCCTAAATTTTCTCGCCAGTTTCGTACATAATCTTTTCAAATTCTTTTTTTTGTGTTGACTCCAAATCCGTGGTTATGCCACATTGTTCTTGCAAAAAACGAAAAAGTTAAATCTAAAGACGTCATTGACATTTGTCCATTTGAATCATCTTCTATCTTTTAAGGGACTCAGAAATACCTTTTCGTTGGATTTCCATCGCGCATAGAACTCAACTCGAAAGATTTATTCACAAAAAGGCCATTGGCCCATAACTGAAGGGGGTTATCCAAACTGCTTAGTATTGTGTGAAGTGAGAAAAATAAGTAAGACAAAAAACACCAAATTGTTATAGAATAATAACCACAACCACCACATAAAAAATCAGATACAAAAAAAATGACTAAGAAACAAGGATATCCCTTATTCTAAAGAGGAATTAACACAAATAGAAAGCAAGGCTGCACACAACTCATGGTGACTGGTGGCCATGAGTAGACAGAATCTAAATAAAATTAGGCTGTTTACTCTACTTTACCGGAAGTAATTCTGTCTTACATCTTCTAATACTGACAGCACAACCCAAAATGACCTTCATTTTCCACTGTTTGCTTACGTAAAAAAAACATTAATGGCATAGCAACCTGAGGTCCTCATCATCATCATGTCCATCGCGCAGAGAAGAGAGACAATACAATGACAACTCCTTTTATTTCGGAGGATAATGAATAAGCACCCATGTGCTTTTTACATCCAGTCCCCCCCCATAGGATATATATGATAATAAAATAAAATAATGCCCATAGCAATACACTTAACACAGTATACGAAAACAATATCTACACAAAATCCCCACAAAAATCCCCGACGAGAGGAGAGAGAGAGAGAGAGAGAGAGAGAGAACGTAGCAACAAGTAAGAAAGAAATCAAAACAGAAACACAGAAAACAACCGACCAAAGAGCAAGAAACCAAGACAAAACAAAAGCGTAACAACACAAGGGCAGAGGCAACAACCGAATAGTCCCTCCTCAACAAAAACAACAACAAACAACCCAAACCCAAAACAAACCAAACAGAGAAGAGATAGAGAGAGAGAGATGAGAGAATAGAGAGAGAGAGCGAGAAGTGTGTGTGTGTGTGTGTGTGTGTGAGTTGATTGAAAGATTCAAAATTTTAAATTGTCCTTGTAGCTATCTTTTTCTCTCCTCATGAGATAGGGAGAATGACACAAGTATATGTAACTGGATATTTTTAAAAAAAGTCGGCCTTAGGTTTTCACGTTTAATTATTTTCTTGTTTTTTCTTCGCCATTTTCTTCTGTTGTGTCGTTGTTGTTTGAGTGTTGTTGATTTCTTTTTCTTCTCGAATCTATTTAACGTTCTGACTTACGCAATACTTCCAACATTAAACAAGGGAGTTACTCTTTCACGAAGGGGAGGTAACTTGAAGCGACTTCTTTCCTGCCTACATTGACGCGAGTGTGAGGTTTTCTAAAAATAGCACAGGTCACATGTGACGCCAGGAGCAAACAGAATGCCTTCCATCTAATTGAAAATTAGAACAAACTGAAAGAAAAGATAATCTTGAAATCAATGCGTGAGAGAGAGAGAGAGTCGAGAGAGAGAGAGAGAGAGGAGAGAGAGAGAAGAGGAGAGAGAGAGAGAGAAAGAGAGTGAAGAGAGAGAACTAGATGAGAGGAGAGAGAGAGAGAGAGAGAGAGAAGAGAGAGAGAGAGAGAGAAGAGAGAGGAGAGAGAGAGAGAGAAGAGAGAGAGAGAGAGAGAGAGAGAGAGAGATGCCTGACTTTCACTTTGCGAAAGTGTTTTGTTTTTCTGTTGCTTCGATTTTAACGTTTGTTCACTGAAAAGTGGATAATTATTAGATGAAAGGAAAGGAGGGGTAGGGGGGGGAGAAATTATGTTGATGGTTGTTGTTTGTGAATGGGTTAACTGTTGCGAATGAGCGTTGCGTGGTGTGTGTTTGTGTGTGTGTGTGTGTGTGTGGTGTGTGTGTGTGTGTGAGTGTGGTGTGTGTGTGTGTGTGCGTTTGTGTGTGTGTGTGTGTGTGTGTGTGTGAGAGAGAGAAAGAGAGAGAGAGAGTAGACGATAGAGCGAGAGAGAGAGAGAGAGATAGAGAAGAGAGAGAGAGAAGAGAGAGAGAGAGGAAGCGAGATTAATTTATTTATTTATATGTTATAACGTAGGAGAAATGGAATAAGCACTCATGTACTTTTTTAATCCAGTCCCCTGTGTATGGCGGTTTGTGAATTCTGTCATCTGCAACCCACCGCGCACAATGGCCTACTCTTTCGAAAGCGGAACAGGATGTAAACGTGGAGCAAGAATGTCCTGCATGCTTTCGCACACAGGGGCCACGGTTATAGTCTCATCCGAAGGGGAAGAGAGAGAGAGAAGAGAGAGAGAGAGAGAGAGAGAGAGAGAGAGAGAGGAGAGAGAGAGAGATAGAGAGAGAGAGAGAGAGAGACAATGACAATGAACCAAATTCCTTTTATTTCGAGGATAATGAATAAGCACACATGTGCTTTTTTACTCCAGTCCCCGCCCGTTAGGGATACATCTAATAATAATAAACCAATACTATATCAGTCTCACAATAAAAAACAAGGGGAAATAACCCTTTTCAAAACAGCTCCCCCCCAACAAACCCCCCCCCCCCCCTCAAAGCAAGCAAATAAAAGAAAAACCCTAAAAAAACCCCCCCACCCCCCACCTCCCCAAAAAAAACCCTAAAGAAAAGAAGAAAAGAAGAAGAAGAAGAAGAAGCGAGAGAGAGAGATAGAAGAGAGAGAGAGAGAGAGAAGAGAGAGGCGAGAGAGAGTGTGTGTGTAGTGTGTGCGCGTGTTGATGTGTGCAACCCCCCCCCCCACTCCTCTGGAAAAAAACAACATTGTTGTATGGTTGTAATGACTCCCTTCACAACAATGTATGAAGACAACTTTAAATCAAGTGAATTTGGTAGTGGAATCTTTACAGTCAGGGATTATCGAGTGTCTATGATTGTACGATGCCAAGTTTCTTTTCATGAGTCCTTGATCTTGAAGTCATTCTGGTTTCGAAATTTTCGTGCCATCTTTTATTCCTGAATTTTGACTATTGACAAATATGACTATATTATAATTTATTTTTTCTAAAGCGCTTTGATTTGTCACCTGCGAAGCTATCCGCTATATAAACTCCATTTATCATCATCATCATCATCATACGCGTCATCGTCATCGTCACCGTCGTCGTCGTCGTCGTCGTCATCTGTCGTCGTCGTCGTCATCACTATCACCATCACCATCACCCAACCACCACCACCACCCCCACCTACCACCATCATCATCATCAATCATCATCATCATCACATCATCATCAATCATCATCATCAACATCCTCATCACATCAGACATCAGCATCCATCCTCGTCGTCGTACGACGGTCGTCGTGACCGCGTCGTCAAGCAGTTGTTTTTATTATTATTATTATTATATGTTGTTGTTATTTGTTGTAAAATTTGAAATTTTGACAATAAGTTCCTTTCCTCCCTCATTCTATATAACCGCCGTATCTCCCCTATTTGTTTAAAACGTTTGTATTGTGACATAATGCCGAAATGTGTGATTGATTGCCATTAAAAACCTTTAAACCATTTCATAGTTTAGAGTTGAGAGTTCTTCTGTCTGTCTGACTGTCCTGTCCCTGTCTTTCTCTCTCTCCTTTCTCTCTTTCTCTGTCTCTGTCTCTAGTCTCTTGTCTGTCAGTCTCTGTCTTCTGTCTGTCTGTCTGTCTGTCTGTCTCTCTCTCTCTCTTGCTCCTCTCTCTCCCTCGTCCCCCACACCAAGACCTATCTCTCTCTCCTCTCTCTCTCCATCTGCTCTCTTACTCTCTAACTTCTTGACGTGTAGCACACACCCCGCGCAGCGAAATCTCAAATGCCATCGTTCATGCCTCTGTGTGTGTATAAAAATCAAAACCAGTGCTACCAGGAGTTGTCAAAAACGTGCGAAAGAGGAGAAAAAACACCAAAAAAAAAACCAAAAAAGGAAAGAAAAAGAGAAATAAAAGGAAATAAAAGAGAGAAAGAAAAGAAGCAAAAAATAAAAAAAAAAACTTCGAGAAAAATGAAACAAAGAAAAAAAAAGAAAGAAAGAAAGAGAGTAAAAGAAAAAAAAAATAAAGAGAATAAAACGAAAAAACCCCGAAAAAAAAAGAGAGACAGAGAGAAAGGGAAAAAAATTAGAAAAAGAGAGAAAAAAAGAGAGAAAGACTGAAAGTATAAAAGAAAGAAAAAAAAGAGTGGGAAAAAAAAAGAGGAGAAAAAAGAGAGAAAGACAGAAAAAAGAAAAGAAAACAGAAGAGAGAGAGAGAGAGAGAGAGAGAGAGAGAGAGAGAGAGAGAGAGAGAGAGAGAGAGAGAGAGAGAGAGAGATGAGAGAGAGAGAGAGAGAGAGAGAGAGAGAGGAGAGAGAAAAAAAGAGAGAAAGACAGACAGGACAGAATAAAAAGAGAAGAGAAGAGAAGAGAAGAGAAACGAGTAGGCAGACAGCATTTGACAGGACTGTCTGTTGCACCAAAGAATGTCTGTCTATCCACAAAGGTCTTGTCTGTTGACGTGAAGCTGTGTGTGTGTGTGGTGTGTGTGTGGTGTGGGTGTGTGTGTATGTGTGTGTATGTGTGTGTGTATGTGTGTGTGTATGTGTGTTTGTGTGTGTGTAATGTGTGTGTGTGTGTGTGTGTGTGTGTGTGTGTGTGTGTGTTGTGTGTGTGTGTGTATGTGTGTGTATGTGTGTGTGTATGTGTGTGTGTGTGTATGTGTGTGTATGTGTGTTGTGTGTATGTGTGTATGTGTGTGTATATGTGTGTGTGTATGTGTGTGTGTAAGTGTGTGTGTGTGTTTGTATGTGTGTGGTATGTGTGTGTGTATGTGTGTGTGTATGTGTGTGTGTATGTGTGTGTATGTGTGTGTGTGTAATGTGTGTGTGTATGTATATGTGTGTGTGTTAGTTAGTTCTTCAGTTTAACGTCCTTCCACCAAAAAGTGATATCAGACGATTTTGTGTGTGTGTGTATGTGTGTTGTGTGTGTGTGTGTGTGTGTGTGTGTGTGTGTGATGTGAGTGTGTGTTTGTGTGTGTGTGTGTGTGTGTGCGTGTGCGTGCATGTGTGAGTGTGTGTATGAGAGTGTGTATACGTCGTGTATGTATGTGTGTGCATGTACGATGTGTGTGCGTGTGTGTATGTTGCGTGCGAGCATGCGTGTGTGTATGTGTTTGTGTGTGTAAGTGTGTGTGTGTGTGTAGTGTGTTGTGAGTGAATGAGAGTGAGTATATGAGTGAAATTGTTGGCGTGTGTGAGTGTGTGTGTGTGTGTGTGTGTGTGTGTGGTGTGTGTGTGTGTGTGTGTGTGTGTGTGTGTGTGTTGGGGGTGTGTGTGGGGGTTGCGTGGTGCGCGTGTAAAAGTGAAGTAAATTACACAAAATTGAGTTA
This sequence comes from Rapana venosa, assembly GCA_028751875.1. Taxonomy (NCBI): domain Eukaryota; kingdom Metazoa; phylum Mollusca; class Gastropoda; order Neogastropoda; family Muricidae; genus Rapana; species Rapana venosa. Next base: position 39,824,665 of record CM054159.1, on the reverse strand, counting down.
GTTTGTGGCCGAGGTGTGTGGGGGGTGTGTGGCGCGCGCCGTTTGTTTGCTTTGTAAAACAGCAGTATGTGTAGGGTCTTGCTGTGTGGTGTGTGGTGTGTGTTGGTGTGTGGTGTGTGTTGTGTGTGGTGTTGCGTGGGTTGGGTGTTGCCAAAATCCTAATAAACAAAAAGTTTAAAAAAATTTGGGGCCCTTTTGCAAAAAAAACAAGTACCCCCCCCCCCCCCAAAAAAAAAAAAAAAAAAAAAAAAAACCTTTAGGGGAATAAGCAAAACATTTTTCAAAATTCAACCATCTTGGAAAAACAAATAGAACAAGAAAAACTCTGAAAACTAACAATGGGAACTATATGCCAAAAAGTTTGGTTTTTGGGGGAACGTAGATATTGCACAAATAGGGGGTAAAAAAACACAGGGCTTTAAGAGGGGTTTACAGAACTTCTTTAAAAATGAAATTTTAAAACAAGATAAAATCAACCAAGAAGATACCGCGGGGCTTGTGCAAATATTCAAAATTTTGAAAAGAAGTTACATTGTTTAGGATGCTTTTAAGCGTAAATGATTCTAAAAGTAAGGGATTTTTCAATGTTATAGAAACGATTTTTTTTAATTCTAGGAACCATAATAGACCCTGGCGCTAATTTTTTTCCAACATGCATATTATGTTCTTGCAGTATTTTGTGCAAAGAGCATTTAAACAAAATCAAAACCAAGCTTGATATATTCGGGAAGCAACAAGGACTTTGAACAGAAACATTGGTTTTTTGTACATCCGAAAAATTTTTGGAAATTTTGAGTGTAGTAAAAATTAAATTTAGAAATTTTTTTTAAGGCCCTTATTAAGGAAGTATGTTTAAAATTTCTAACCCTCCGCAATCTAAACGAAATATGGACATAATTGATCCTTCAACTTTGGTGCCCCTCGCGCGCGCTCTATCGCCCCTTCTTTAGCAATAATCCCCAGGGGGAAAGGGAACCCCCGCAAAAAGTAACACTGTTTCCCTTTAAAAACGACAATAAAAACAGCATTTTTTGATTTCAGTGCTTTCAACTCTAAAAATTTGTTTAAAGGAATTTAATGCGCAAAAATACAGTTTTAAAAATCACCATATACAAATTAAAACTTTGTAGGAAGTGGCCAAAATATTTTGAGAGCCATCAAAATTGCAAAGCTCTGCAGTAAAGAAGAACGCCACTAGTTATATGAAAATTTTCCAATTTATGGCTGTTAAAAACGAAGGCTGCACCCCCGTTTGTTATAAGTTTTGATCCATCTGTGTTTTTTTTAAAGTGTCTGAATAGCAGTGTCAATATGCGAATTCCAAGCTTGAAAGAATGTTGGGTAAATCGTTTTTTGATAGATTTGTATACACTTTAAATATTGGTTTAATTATTTCCCAATTTTGGGGGTAGCTGAAAAAGAGGGTTAAAGCAAACCTTTTTCCCATCAATTTTAGAATCTTTGAAGATATCCCGAGGTGTACGCTTTAAGATTTAGCGATTAAATTTGACCAGCCGTTTAACAAAATTTTTCCCGAAAAAGCAAACTTCTTTTTGTGAATTTTCGTTTTAATAACATCTCAAAATATACTTGCAGCACAAAATTCTCTATTTTCGTCAAGGGGTAGACCCTGTTTCCTTGTAAGAGCAAAATAATGCAGAAAAGGAACCCCAAAGAGATAATTTGATGCTTTACTGTCTTTTTTGGGAAATTTATTTAACAATTCGGGGGCGCACTGAAAAACACCCTTGCCCAAAAATTAAGTCTTGAGCGCACTAAAGAAGGCTAAAGAATAAGTATTTTGTATCTTCCCCCCAAGGGTTTTTACAACACAATTTTTTAGAAAATTTAAACTTTTTCTTGTTTTATTCGTATAACTGATAGATTATACCAAGACTTTTTAGGATCAAAAAAACGCCCAAAAATTTAACATGTTGGGTAATAATATTTCATCACCCTCTAGAAAAAAAAGGGGAAGCTTCCCAGGGTCATAACCTGAAAAAAAAAAGCACAATTTTTTTTTTTTTCCATCGACAAGCTAAGCCCATTTCTGTCATAAATAAAGCTGATTTTATTCAGTTCAAATGATAAAGTTTCTCATATATTTTACAGTTCGAAGGGAGTCTTTCGTTTTAATGTCACCTTCATCCACAAGCAAATGTCACCCGCATACTGAACTAAAACGAATCTTTTGAAAACATTTTGGGAAATCAGAAAATTTTAATTAAATAATATAGGAGCAATTACAGAACCCTTGGGTAAACCCAATCCAAAGTTCTTTTTTTGAAACGTACCTCCTATTCGGCCTAATAGATCTATCTGACAGAAAATGTTTGATAAAAATTAAACATACCCCAAATTCCAACAGATTTTAATTTATGTAAAAGTCGACTGTGCCAAATTTCTCATATGCTTTTTTTACGTCAAAAAAAGGGTTGCAAGAATGCTTTTCTTGGCAAACTGTTGTTTGCCCCTTGTGTTGTGGTTTTACTAGATGTTCAATACCGTCGACCTTTTCCGAATCCACTTGATTAAAGGGAAATGATTTTATCTTTTCACAAAGATAATAACCGTCTTAAAAAATTCTTTCCTATTTTTGCATTTTTGAGATGTAAAGCAAAGGTCGAACGTTTTTATGGGGTTTGGTTTTTCCTTGTTTATTAATGGTAAAAATGATAACTTTTTTTCCAAATGAGGGGGAGCTGCCTTCATTCCAGCATTTTGGAAAAAGAGATATAAAAATTTTGCCCAATTAGGGGGAAATGACGTAACATTTATTAAAAACTCCATCAAGCCCTACTGCGTTTTTTTGACACATAATTATAATACATGTTTTTTACCTCCTCTAACGTGAGGGGAGCATTAACATAATATTTTTTTGTCTATCAAATTTTTGTGTTGGTCGATGCTCAACTCTTGATTTTCTCAAATTTCTCTTCTTCCTCTGACAGGGCCCGTTTACAACTGTTGTTTTGCAAACATTTCCCCAAAAAGCTTAGCTTTTTCAAAATTGAAGGTAGATTGATTTTCTAGTCAATGGGGCACGGGTAAGTTTATCCCCTTTTCATAACTTTTTTTTTTTCCCCCACTTCGCAAATCTTTAAGTTGGATACCCCCGACATGCAAAAAGATGACCAGATTTTTTCTTGCCTGGGCAATAACCTGTTTCATTTATTTTGGCTTTTTTCATTTCTGTATGATTTATTCAGATCTATTCTTAATAAGCATTAGTTTTTACTTTTTTCTCTTCTTTTGCTTTTAACAGGAATTCCACCATACATTTCCAATATTTTTGTAAGATGCTAATTTTCACATTTAGGAAAAAAACTGGGCAGTGATACATGCATTGGAAAGATGCAATAACAAATATACTGATATCCTGTCCGGGATTTTTTTTTAATTTCTAGTAGAAAATTTTAAATTTTTCCCATTGCACGTTTATAAAAAATATCTGGGAACTTTATCTTCTTTTTAAACTTTTAAAAAATGATCATCGAGATCCACTCTAGTCACAATGGCAAATGATCGCGTTGAGGGAAACAGTTAATGGATCCCATTCAATTCGGGCCAATTCAGGTGAAACAAGTGAGATCGAAGCATTTCCCTATATTAAATTATCAGGGATGCTGTTACACTCCCCCTCTTTTTGGACTTTAAAGATGAATCAACTACATTTTCAAAAAAAACGATTGCTTGTTTATTTGACAAACTTTTTCCCAAAAAGGGGGAGTGAGCATTAAAATCACCCACAATGATATACTTCTTGCCAGATCTTCCGTAATGTACAACCCTTCGGTGTTAACACGTCGGTCCTAGGGCAAATTAAAAAGATACTATTGTCAACAATGAGGTTGAAAAGGGAAAGGACCAGCACATGAATGAAAATTAGAAATGTGGAGGGGGCAGGATGGGGCATGTAGTGTTCACCCCCATACGAACATAAATGGCTGTGTTAATTCCCCATGGTTCAGCCTCTGAGGATTGGTGGAATAAAAACCAGTGATTCTGGGAATTTTTCTCTTTTTTTTATTTATATTGTGTGTGTATGTGTGTATGTGTGTGTGTATGGTGTGTGTTGTGTTGTGTGTGTGTGTGTGGGTATGTAGTGTATGTTTGTGTGGTGTGTGTGTGAGTGGGGTGTGCGGTTTTGAATTTTTGTGTGTATTTTGTGTAGTATTGTTTTTTTTGTGTGATGTGTTGTGATTGTTGTTGGTATGTATGTGTAGTTTGGGGGTAGTTGTGTATGTTTTGTGTTGGATGTGTGTGTGTTGTGGTGATGTGTGGTATGTGTGTGGTAGGGGTGTGTGTTGTGTTATGTTGTGTGTGTATGTGTGTGTGTATGTGGTAGTGTGTGTGTATGTGTTATGTGTGTGTGTGTATTTGGGTGTGTATGTTTATTGGTATGTGTGAGTTGTGGGTGTATGTTGTGTGTATGTGTGGTACAAAAACAATAACAACAATAACAAAACAATAATTTTAATTCATTTTTTCGGGCCCTAGGCCCTTTGGGAAAAACAGTTAATCATAACTTTTATTAAGGGGAACCCTTTATTCAATCTAAAAAATTTAGTAAGAAGTAAAAACCAACTTTAAAATCAAACAGGGTTTTTTTCATACAAAGAAGCGCACTTTCAATTCGATGGAACTGTAAAAAATACAGAGGAAAAACATTTTCTTTGCAATACAGCATATTTTGGGCAAACAAGTAAAAAACAAACATTTAATTTGTTTGGGCCCTCACACTGAGAGCAGAATGGGTTTAGAATCGGTTTGCCATAACTTAAATTCCCTTTTAAAGGTAATCTGTTTGACCTCAGTAAAAAAATACCACGGTATTTAAAAAATTTTTACTTCACAAACATAATTTGCTCTACAAAAATCGGGGGGATAACCCAAGTATCAGGGGTTTTTGATAGAAGGGCATCCATTTTTGTTGGTCACATCTTGTTTTGATTTTGGGAAATTTTTTCATGAAGGATGAAGAATTACCACAATTCGCATTTCCAAACATAACCAAATCCGTGGGTGCATAAAAACTTTTTACATGGTTAAACCCCCTTTATTTTCCCCGCTTTATCCCGTCTCCAACTATTGTAGCATTGTCTGGGAATTATGATCGCATATCCAAAATTTTTAGCCAATTTTGATTACTCTGGGAACAGTGTCAAAAAAAGGGATACACCAAAAATCGCCCCAAGGAAAAATTATTTTTAACACTCTGTGGCTAGGCAGCATGGTTTATCTTTGCACTGGGGGATGGTTGGGCCCGCTTTTGCTTCAGGGAGGGGGGTGTGGGGAATGAACCCTGGGCCCCACTAAAATACCAAACAATCCCCTTGAGCATGTCGGCCAGGAGTTTACCCCCCCGGAAAGGAGGGGGGAAAGGGCCTGAAAAAGACAAGCAGGAAACAAGCCACTCGACTCATTTTTGGAAATTTGACTGCATTAAGGAGGGGTTTTTCTAGCAGATTTACTCGGTCAAAAAAAACCTGGGCTCCCTTTAGTGCTTCTGTTTCTGGATTTGTGTTTAATCAGCCCGCTGTCTCAGTCGGTGAATGACTGAAAAGGAAAACCAACACTGAAACGCAGAAAGAAGAATTGTTTAAAAGGGGGAAGATCAGAGAGGAAGTTAACATCTTGAAGGAAATCAAAAAGGAATATGTTGGGTGTGTGTGTGTGTGGGGTGTGGTGGTTTTGTGTGTGTGTGTGTGTGTGTGGTGTGGTTTTGCAAATTTTTTCACCATTTTCGTTTCCTTCAGTGGCGAAATTCTTTCCTTTATTATTTCTACTTTTCTTTTTGTTTGTTCTCTTTTTGTTTGGTTTGGTCTTTCCTCTCTTTCTTTCGTTTTTTAAAATTTGTTTTTTTTTCGTATTTCAGGTTTTGTATTGTTTTGTTATATTTTGTTTGGTTTGGTCTTTCCTCTCTTTCTTCTTTCGTTTTTTAAAATTATTTTTTTCGTATTTCAGGTTTTGTATTGTTTTGTTATATTTTTGTTTGGTTTGGTCTTTCTTCTCCTTCTTCTTTCGTTTATTTTATTTATTACGTTTCTTTTTTTTCGTATTTCAGGTTTTGTATTGTTTTGTTTTGTGTTTTGTTTTGGTCCTAATTTCTACGCTACGGCTTTTCGTGTTATTATTGTTGTTGTTGTTGTTGTGCGTTTGTTTGTTTGTTGGTGTTGGTGCTGTAACTGTTGTTGTAGCTGTTGTTGCAGCTGTTGTTGTCTTCCTAATCTTCTGCCTTTCTCCACCCCCACCCCCCTCCTTTCTCGACCTCCTCTTCATCCTTCTCGTCATCGTCGTCATCATCGTCGGCGTTGTCATCCTCATCGTCATCATCATCGTCGTCGTCGATGTCGTCGTTGTCATCATCATCATCAACATCATCATTATTATCATCACCACCATCACCACCACCACCACCATCATCCCTACCACCACCACCACCACCACCACCACCACCACCACCACCACCACCACCACCACCACCACCACCTATCAAAACTGTCACCACTACCACCATCTCCCCCCTCACCACCACCACCCACCACCACCACCACCACCACCACCACCACCACCACCACCACCACCACCACCACCACCACCACCACCCGTACTACTCAAAACCACCACCACCACCACCACCACCACCACCACCACCACCACCACCTTACCACCACTACCACCATCTCCTCCCCCCACACCACCACCCGTACTACTCAAAACCACCACCACCACCAACCACCACCACTATCAGTAAACAACAACAACAAAAAAGCTCACAGGATGCCAAAACATTGACCAGGAAGGCAGGGAGGAGGGAAGGAAAGAAAGATAGAGGAAAGAAAGGAGGGAAGGGAGGGAGGTAGGGAGGAAAGGAATGATAGAGAGAGGAGGGAGGGAAGGAGGAAGGAATGATGGGGAGGGAGGGAGGTAGGGAGGGAGGTAGGTAGGGAGGGAGGTAGGTAGGTAGGGAGGGAGGAAGGGAGGGAGGAAAGGACTGATGAGTAGAGGAGAGGAGGGGAGGGAGAGAGGGAGGAAAGGAATGATGGGTAGAGGAGAGGAGAGGAGGGAGAGAGGGAGGAAAGGAATGATGGGTAGAGGAGAGGAGAGGGAGGGAGAGAGGGAGGAAAGGAATGATGGGTAGAGGGGAGGGAGAGAGGGAGGAAAGGAATGATGGGGAGGGGAGGGAGGTAGGGAGGTAGGTAGGTAGGTAGTAGGTAGGGAGGGAGGGAGGGAGGGAGGAAAGGATGATGGGTAGAGGAGAAGAGAGGAGGGAGGGAGGTATGAGGGAGGGAGGAGAGAATGATGGGGAGAAGAGAGGAGGGAAGGAGGGAGGAGGGAGGTGTATGGTCTTGCGAGGGGAATGCTGGGAAACGTCAAAGCACCAATGCGATCGATACGCTAGTCCGTTAAGGGTTTTTCTTTTTGTCGTTGTTGTTGGTTGTTTTTTGCTTTTTTTCGGTGGTGGTGGTGGTGGATGGGTGGGTGGGTGGGTGGGTTGGTGTGTGTGTGTGTGTGGGGGGGGGGGGGGGGGGGGGGGGGGGGGGGGGGGGGGAGTTGGGTTCGTTTTACTTGTTCTTGTTGTTGTTCTTGTTGTTGTTCTTGTTGTTGTTCTTGTTCTTCTTGTTCATGTTCTTTTTCTTGTTGTTGTTGTTGTTGTTCTTCTTCTTCTTGTTGTTCTTCTTCTTGTTCTTGTTCTTCTTGTTCTTGTTCTTCTTGTTCTTCTTGTTCTTCTTCTTGTTCTTCTTGTTCTTCTTCTTGTTCTTGTTGTTGCTGTTGTTGTTGTTGTTGTTGTTGTTGTTGTTCTTCTC
>CM054159.1:39799354-39811854 GCA_028751875.1 Rapana venosa | reverse complement strand
CGCACACGGGGCCTCGGTTTATAGGGGCCTAGTCTCATCCGAAGGATGAGAAGTGTAGTGTAGCGTAGTGTTGTGTAGAGTAGTGTAGTGTTTTGTAGTGTAGAGTAGTGTAATGAATTTATCCGTTTTGAGATAATTAAGTATTTCGAATTGGAATTGGAATAGTGTAGTGCATTGTATTGTATTGTTTTATATTGTATTGTTTTGTATGGTATGGTATTTATTGTTTTTGTATTGTAGTGAGTGAAAGTGTAGAACAGTGCAGTGTAGTACAGTATGGTGTAGTGTAGTGCAGTGCAGTGCAGTGCAGTGTAATGTAGTGTAGTGTAGTGTAGTGCAGTGTAATGTAGTGTAGTGTAGTGTAATTAATTTATCCGTTTTTAGATAATAAAGTATTTCGAAATGGAATTGGAATAGTGTAGTGCATTGTATTGTATTTATTGTAATGTATTGTATTGTATTGCAGTGTAGTGTAGTGTAATGAATTAATCCGTTTTGAGATAATTAAGTATTTGAAATTGGAATTGGAATAGTGTAGTGCATTGTATTGTATTGTATTTATTGTATTGCATTAAATTGTAGTGTAGTGTAGTGTAGTGCAGTGTAGTGTAGTGTAGTGTAGTGTAGAGTAGTGCAATGAATTTATCCGTTTTGAGATAGTTAAGGATTTCGAATTGGAATTGGAATAGTGTAGTGCATTGTATTGTACTGTATTGTATGGTATTGTATTCTATTGTATTGTAGTGTAGTGTAGAACAGTGCAGTGTAGTGTAGTGTAGCGTAGCGAAGTGTAATGTAATGAATTTATCTGTTTTGAGATAATAAAGTATTTGAAATTGGAATTGGAATAGTGTAGTGCATTGTATTGTATTGTATTTATCGTATTGTATTCAATTGTAGTGTAGTGTAGTGAAGAACAGTGCAGTATAGTGCAGTATAGTGTAGTGTAGTATAGTGTAGTGTAATGAATTTACCGGTTTTGAGATAATCGTAATATCGTACTATAATAATAGTATTTCGAATTGGAATTTTGGAATTGGAATAGTGTAGTGCATTGTATGGTATTGTATTGTATTGTGTTGCATTGTATTCTATTGTATTGTATTATAGTGTATTGTAGTGTAGTGTAGTGTAGAGCAGTGCAGTGCAGTATAGCGTAGCGTATTGTAGTGTAGTGTACTGTACTGTAGTTGAGTGCAAAGATCATGCGAGTATTTAGTAACAACACAGGATGGACAACAGAAGACAATCAATATCTTTCTGACATACACCGTTCTTGTGTATACAACCTCTACACGAAATAACTGTGACTTCGATTTTTTGTTATATATACCAAAAAAAAGTGCAAGGACAACATTTCCCAATCACAAAGTTTTCCATCCGTAATGTTTTGTTTTTTTAAAAAAAAAGGTCAAGGTCACACTGCCTGCAACAGTTCATGTGATCTGGCCTAATGGCAAGGTCGTTTATTTCTGGTCATGTTATAACATCAAAATGGAGAATAGTTGAGGATGGTAAGGTTGGGTTTTTTTGGTACACAATACTGCTCCTTCTGAATCCTAGTTTGGTTGTTGTTGTTGTTATTGCTGTTGTTTTTGGTTTTTCCGTGACGGCCAACATAAAATATAAAACCTCTGAGGATAGTAAGAATTTGTGCTTGATAGTACTCTCTCTCTCAATGACAATGACTATTGTCATTTTTTCTCTCCTCTCTATCTCCTCCTCTCTCTCTTAAGAACAATAGGTATTGTCACTCCCCCCCTCTCTCTCTCAATGACAATAGCTATTGTCATTCTCTCTCTCTCTCTCTCTCTCTCCTCTCTTAATTACAATAAGTATTGTCACTCTCTTTCTAAATGACAATAAATATTGTCATTCTTCTCTTCTCTCCCTTCCCTCCCCCCTCTACTCTCTCTTAATAACAATAAGTATTGTCACATCCCTCTCTCTCTCTCAATGACAATAGCTATTGTCATTCTCTCTCTCTCTCTCTCTCTCTCTCTCTCTCTCTCTCTCTCTCTCTCTCTCTCTAATTACAATAAGTATTGTCACTCTCTTTCTAAATGACAATAACTATTGTCATTCTCTCTCTCTCTCCTCTCTCTCTCTCACTCCTCTCTCTCTCTCTCTCTCTATCTTCTCTCCTCTCCTCCTCTCTCTCCCTCTCTCTCTCTTTTCTCCGCCCCCCACTCCCCTCTCTCTCTCTCTTAATAACAATAAAGTATATCACTCTCCCCCCCCCCCACCTCGTCTCTCCCCTCCCCCCCCCTCTCTCTCTTCATGACATTTTTGAGAGGGATTGTATGTTTTTCTTTTTGTTTAGCCGTGATAGCCGGCAATTATGACAATCAATGCCTGTCGTTAGAAAATAGTTCGTTACTCTGTTCTCTACGATATAGGATGCTAGATGCTTACTTCTCTTTTTAAAAAAAAATAATTTTTTTAATTTTTTTAATTTTTTGCTGCCTCATCTTCTGTGACGTCCCATGTCCTGCTGTTCCCACGTCGCTCATTCCAATCCCCCCCTCCCCGCCACAACCATAATACCCAGATTTGTTATGTCTCATCCTCAGAGTCGGAGGTCCACAGGGAGCCCATCACTATCAGGCCGCCGTGGGGCCACCAGCCAGAGGGGCCCTTGCACTGCTGCTGGGTCACTTTGGTGGTGTTCAGTGGTGGTGCCTGTTCTGAGCTAACATACGCAGGACACCACCTACTAAGCCCCCCTACTAACTTCTCTTTTTGCTTGGTAGCTGACAGTGTGCAAATGTGGGAACCCTGATGGCACAGTGGTATCCTCCTGTCATTCCAAACCCCAACTCAGAAGCATGGGTTAACAGCAGCGAGAGAAAAAAAAGCGTAATTGATTTGTTTAGGGTTGTGGACATATAATTATTGTATCCCCGGATGTCCTTGATGTTTCTTCTTGTTCTTCATCTCGTTCTTGTTCTTTTTCTTTGTCGTCGTTGTTGTCGTTCTGTTGTTGTTTTGTTTTGTTTTGTTGTTGTTGTTGTTGTTGTTGTTGTTGTTGTTGTTGTTGTTGTTGTTGTTGTTCTTTTCTTCTTTTCTTCTTCTTCTTCTTCTTCTTCTTCTTCTTCTTCTTCTTCTTCTTCTTCTTCTTCTTCTTCTTCTTCTTCTTCTTCTCCTCCTCCTCCTCCTCCTCTCTTCTCCTCCTCCTCCTCCTCCTCCTCCTCCTCCTCCTCCTCTCCTCCTCCTCTTCCTCCTCCTCGTCCTCCTCCTCGTCCTCCTCCTTCTCCTCCTCCTTCTTCTTCTTTTCCTCCTCCACCTTCTTGTCCTTCTTCTTCACAATAATTCTTCTTTGCAAATTCTTCTTCTTCTTCGTTATTGGGGAAGTCATTTGGGCAACACACTGCAGAGTTGCTCAGTAGAGTTCTGCAGTGATGTTACCTTGCTGTGTGCTATGGTCTGGACTTCTGTAGATGGTGTTCATGTCCATTCTGCAACTTTGCCCCTCCGTTGGCCATTTGTTGCTTTTTTCCCACTGCATTCCCCCCCTCCCCTCCATCTTCCTTTCTCAGCAATCTCTTAGAAAAGAGTTTTCTTGCCATCATGTCATTTGATCATATATCATTGATGCATCAAAAATAGATATTAATATCAAGTCATTAACAACCCACACAGTCATGTGAGTTAAAAAAACAACAACAACAACAACACACAATGGCAAACATTAATGGTTGGAAGGAAGGAAGGATGACATTTCTCCGATTCAGCGATTTAATTTTCATCAACTTGAAGCCCTTGAAAGCCAACCTGCTGCCTGCCTGCTTGTTGTTGTTGTTGTTGTTGTTGTTGTTTCTAAATATGTCCGCCATTTAAGCTTTTCTCGTCTTTCTGCTTGCAAAGGTCAAAGACTCAATGCAAAGGTGGCGCCATCCGTTCTTGAAGTCTGCTTGTGGCTGACTGGCTGACTGGCTGGCTGGCTGACTGGCTGACTGGCTGACTGACTGCCTGGCTGACTGGCTGACTGGCTGACTGACTGGCTGACTGACTGGCTGACTGGCTGACTGCCTGACTGGCTGGCTGGCTGGCTGACTGGCTGACTGACTGACTGGCTACCTGGCTGACAGGCTGACTGACTGGCTGACTGACTTTCTTGGCTGACTAGTTGACTGGCTGACTGGCTGACTGCCTGACTGGCTGACTGACTGGCTGACTGACTGACTGGCTGCCTGGCTGACTGGCTGACTGACTGACTGGCTGACTGGCTGACTGGCTGAATGACTGATTGGCTGACTGACTGGCTGACTGGCTGACTGGCTGTGTTGTGTTGTGTGTTGTTTGGGGGGTCTTGGCCTTGTCTTCTGCTTCACTCCTGTCTGCCACGCTGCAGGTGTCTGTCTTTACCTTGAGTTTGCCAACGCTGACAAACAGCAGCAGCAGCAGCAGCAGCAGATTTGCTCTGGTGGACTCAAGGCATCAATGGCCTACTCTTCCGAAAAGCGGAACGGGTTTTAACGTGTGCGCGCAAGATGTTCTGCGTGCGTTCGCACACAGGGACCTCGGTTTATAGTCTCATCCGAAGGACTTTTTGGGAAGAGTGGAGTCTGCACTGATGTTAACTCCAGAGGAAAAATCCTCTTGAACGGGATTCGAACCCGGGTCAGCAGATCAGAATACGCCACTCTAACCACCAGGCTATTGGGTCCCGAAGTGAGTGTGTGTGTGTGTGTGTGTGTGTGTGTGTGTGTGTGTGTGTGTGTGTGTGTGTGTGTGTGTGTGTGTGTGTGTGTGTGTGTGTGTGTGTGTGTTCTTCAGTTTAAAGTCCTTCCACCAAAAAGTGATATCAGACGATTGTGTGTGTGTGTGTGTGTGTGTGTGTGTGTGTGTGTGCGCGTGCATGTGTGTGTGTGTGTATGAAAGTGTGTATACGTCCGTGCATGTATGTGTGTGCATGTATGAGTGTGTATGTGTGTATGTGCGCGCGCGCGTGTGTGTGTGAGAATGAGCGTGAGTGTATGAGTGAAATTGTGGGGGTGTGTGAGAGTGTGTGTGCGTATGTGTGTGTGTGTGTGTGTGTGTGTGTGTGTGTGTGTGTGTGTGCGTGCGTGCGCGCGCGTGTGTAAGTAGATATATCAGAGAATTGTGTTATGTATGTGTGTGCCTGTTCGTGTGTGTGTGTGAGTGTGTGCGTGAGTGCATGCGTGCGTGTATGTTTGTATATATGTGTGTTTGTGTGTGTATGCATGTGTGTGTGTGCGCGCCAGTTTGCGTGTGAACATGCAAGTATGTGTGTGTGTGCGTGCGCGCGTGCATGCGTACCTACGTGCGTGCGGGTGTGTGTATGTGTGTTTGCACAGTGAGTGTGTCTGTGTGTGCGCGCGCGCGCACGCGTGCGGTGTGTGGTGTGTGTGTGTGTGTGTGTGTGTCTTTTACCCTGCAAAAGGTGACGTTCTGTTTATGGATTAGTGTCTTCCCAAGAAAAACCAAATTTGGAATGATGATATGTTCAGGATGATGTTTGTTAATGTCATGGGGCTGTATGGTGTGATATTTCTCCGGCCTCCCCCCCCCACCCCCCCCTCAACACCCTCCCACCACCAGTTCACAATGACATACAAGCTGGCAAAATCAATAACGCCACAGACAAGCACACAAACACACACACACACCTGTTAGACGAAAGCAGAGGAGGGAGGGATGGGGGTGGGGTGGTGGGGGTGGAGGGGGGAAGGGAGAGGAAAAAAAGAAGAAGGAATAAAGGAAGAAAAAAATGAGCTCCAAGAAGTGAAGGTGGCAGGATGGTTAAAACGTTCACCTGCCTAACAAGTTCAGCCTCACGTGAGGTTCTGGGTTCGATTCGCACATCCTCGCTTTTTTCTTTCCAAGTTTGACACACACACACACACACACACACACACACACACACACACACACACACAAACACACACCACACACACACACACACACACACAACACGAGCACATCTTTCATAACACATGACTGATTAAAAAAAAGCACAGCTACAACCGAAAATAACACATCCACTAGCGTTTTATGCTTACACACATCAGCGCACACAATCGACCTGAAAGTACAAATTATTTTTATTTGTGAATATAAACCAAGAACCCATGTGCTGACGTTTGCCGAACATTTTGGACACATGGCTAAAAACCCTTTGCACATATTGGAAGAGTAGACCATGTCGTGCCTGTTGGAATGGATTCTTCTTCTTCTTCATGTGCCAGGTCTGTTGCAGACATCGGCGATCATGGCCTTCCATTCCTCTCTGTTGTCAGTTCTCCTGATGAGTTCATTGTTGGGGGATTCTTTTCCTCGTTGCGTAGCTATTCAGACTGTCTGTGTATCCGTTCCCACCAGCACACAATGGCCTACAATGGCGGAACGGGTTTTAACGAGCGCGTAAGATGTTTTGCGTGAAGTCGCACACGGGACCTCGGTTTATAGTCTCATCAGAAGGACTTTTGGGGAGAGTGGAGTCGGCACTGATGTTAACTCCAGAGGAAAAAAATCCTCTTGAACGAGATTGGAACCCGGGTCAGCAGATCACGTAATGCATCACTCTCTTGTAAGATACGGTTAGCCAAGTCTCCATACCTGTGTTGGCATAAAGACTAAACACTGTACTGAGCAGTTGAAGAATAGTTTCTGGGTATTTGTGGACCAGTACCTTCAGCGCCTGGGATTTATCCCAGTTCTTGATTAAACCACTGACGCTGGGGGCAACAACAGCAAAGTGAGAGGCTGTATGACCAGTGGCTTTCTTTCCCACTCATGGAATTCCACTTTACAGTTTAGTCTTTAGTGATCGACTATGACTCTCTGACTAGGAGGCTTGACTGGCAAAGTCCTTATGTGCTGCAGCCCTGGGGGATGGTTGACCTTTGGAGAACATCTCCAACGCTGACTGTCCTTATGCCCACTTGGCCGAGAGAGTGGGGATGTACTGTGGGAAAGGCATCTCCACTATAATCAAATTTCTGCCCAATTTCCGAAACAGCAGCTGCCTCCTCTGCAGCTTAGGAGGTCATTGTGGAACACGACCCACAAACAAACCTATAACTTTGCTGGAGAAAGTGTTTTCTGTAGCGCTTCTCAAGTTATCAATAAAACTGTTGGGAGTTTTCGCCACGCAAAACAGTATCAGGTGAGGTATGGCAGCTGAAATCAATAATAATAATAATAATAATAATGACGATGATGATGATAATAATAATAATAATAATAATAATAATAATTATTATTATTGTTTATATAGCGCTGTATCTTGCACAGACAAATCAAAGCGCTTGCACTCAAACTCATTCTTACACAGTCATGCAACCAATAGCAAGTAATAGTTCTAACAAGTCCAAATGTACACACACACACACACACACACACACACACACACTGAATGATCTCCCTTCCTTTCTTCTTTAACGATGAAGATGATTTCTCTCAGTATGGATTAGAGCATCCTCTCAAGAAGATTGTGTAGACTGAGTAATAAAGATGATGACGTGTTTGGTGATATTTGTTTTTTTTGTTTTTGTTTAATGTCACGTGCAGTACTGTATGACGTTTGTTTTTTATGCGCTGTTTGTGTGCGCAGCCTTTACATTGAAGGTGACTTTGTGGAGTTATTCCTCCAAATAAAGACAATGACGACATCGCGAAATCGTAATGTTCCCATCTAAATTTAAAGAAAAGGTCAAGGTCACGAGGCCTGCACCATTTTATGGGGGGGTCTGACGGTGTTGTTTTTTTTTTTTTTTAGAGTGGTGTCTTTATTATTAATTTTCCTTTATAGAAGTTTACCATCACTGGTAGTGTTGATGCTTATGGTTTTGTGTGCATTACTTTTGACTCTACAATATTTTCTGGTTTAGTTTGAAGAGCGAGGTATATAAACATTGAACATGCAATAATATTCTTTATCCTATTTTCATGCCACCTCCCAACCCTTTTAATCAGATGTACAGAATTAAAAAAAACCCACCCAAATGCATGGCTAATTTCTCTACAGTTTTTTAAAAGTTCTTTTATATCGAGGATAATGAGCGCTTTGATTTGTTGCTTTACAAGATTCAGCGCTATATAAATTCCATACATTATTATTATTATTATTATTGTTATTATTATTATTATTATGGAATAAGCACTTATGTGCTTTTTTAACATCCAGTCCCCGTGTGTATGCGGGTTTGTAAATTCTGTCATCTGTTCCCACCGGCACACAATGGCCTACTCTTACAAAAAGCGGAACAGTGTGCGCAAGATGTTCTGCGTGCGTTTGCACACGGGGCCTCGCTCTCATCTGAAGGACTTTTGGGGAGAGTGGAGTCTGCACTGAAGATAGCTCCAGGGGGAAATATCCCCTTGAACGGGAATGGAACCCGGGTCGTCAGATTGCGAGCGCAATGTTCTAACCACTAGGCTATCCCGTCCCCCAGTTGACACAAGAAAGCAGACGTCATTTTGATCTTTGTTATACTAAGATCACACTAATCCAAATAATCGTGTAGCCATGTGTTTAAAACAAATCAACAACATTTTATAACACTTAAGGACAAGAAACAGAATGATAATAAAAAAATAATAACCGCAGAAGAAAACATAGGACAAGGATATACAAAAAAAGATAAAAATGAGAAGGATAATAATCGCACAGCCACATGATTAAACCAAACCAATAACATGTCATAACAGTAAAGACAACAATCAAAGGATTCACCCCTCTGGCTAAAGCTTCACCATTCAATGTTAAGCATCTTCACAACATTTGAAAATAAACCAAACAAACAACAAACCAACACAACCAAACCCGACCAACCTGCCATTGTTATTTCTAAACATGTCCGACGTCTTCAGGCTGTCATCGTCTTTCTATAAAGGTTACAACCTTGCTCAAAGAATGTCACAGCGCCAGATAAAATATTGACATCTTGTCAGCCTGTGAACAATATGTGGGTACATTTGCTTGTTTGTGGAAGATTTGATGTCTTTTCTGTGCTAACATTTGTAGAGGGGGGAGGGGGTTGGGGAGGGGGGGTTGGTTGTCTTTTTTTCTTTCTTTCAGAAGTGACATACAAATTAATACGCCTGGAATTTCGCAATGCAGACTGCTAGCAACAAGTCATCCAGAGTTAGCTGAAATTAATGACATACTGATTGAGCTCTGTTGTGTTTTTTGGGTTTTGTTTTTTGTTTTGTTTTTTGTTTTTTGGTTGTTGTTTTTTTGCTTGATCGTGAAGGTTGTTTCTCTGAGGTTGGAATGATGTCTTCCCAGGATGATAATAATAATAATAATAATAATAATAATAATAATGATAATTATTTGTGACTTAGGTTTTCTTTAAGGAGGTTACAAGCCGCCGTTGTTTGTTTGTTTGTTGTTGTTTGTTTTGTTTTGTTTGATGTCCAATTCATTACTTGGTGATATAGACACACCTCTCTGTGTCTCTCTGTCTCTCTCCCCCAAGTATGCATGAATGTATGTATGTATGTATGTATGTATGTATCTGTGTATGTATGTATGTATGTATCCATCTATCTAAACTATCTATCTATCTATCATATCTCATCTATCTATCTATCTATCTATCTGAGCACATTACCCCTCTCTTGCGATCTCTACACTGGCTGCCTGTGCCACAGAGAGTAAATTATAAGATCAGTACCCTCTGTTACAAATGTCTCCACAAAACTGCACCCTCCTACCTTTGTGAATGTCTTAACCTGTACACTCCTTCACGTTCCCTCCGCTCTACTGCAGATACCTTGTGCCTACGAATACCTAGATTCAAACCAATCCACTGTTGGCGCCGCTCTTTCTCTATTTCGGTCCATCGACCTGGAATGAGCGCCCTCTCTCTCTTCGCCAGAAACCTAGTTATGACACTTTTAATCCAGCCTCAAGACATATCTATTTCAAACCTAAGTTTTTCCACCCTCCTGTTTTCATATCAGAGCTACCACCTTCACTAACTCATGTCCTATCACCCTGCTAAAGTATACGACCTGTGTGATGTGTGTGTGTGTGTGCTTTTGTAAAACATTTGACTATTGAAATTTTATTTCATAGATTATGTCTGCAGCCACCATGTTTGTAAATATCTGTTTGTTTAAACTATTGATTATTTATCATTGATTGCATGACTGTGTAAGATTAGGTTGAATGCATGCGCTTTGATTTTTCTTTGCAAGATATAGCGCTATATAAGTTCCATTTATTATTATTATTATTATTATTATTATTATTATTATTATTATTATTATTATTATTATTATTATTATTATTATCTATCTATCCATCTATCCATCTATCTATCTCTCTATCTCTCTATCTCTCTGTCTCATCTATCTATCTATCTATCTATCTATCTATCTATCTATCTATCTGTCTGTCTGTCTGTCTGTCTGTCTATCTATCTATCTATCTATCTATCTATCTATCTATCTATCTATCTATCTATCTATCTATCTATCTATCTATCTATCTGTCTGTCTGTCTGTCTAGCTGGATGTTTCTCCCTGTTTCTCTCTCTCTCTGTCTCTCTCTATGTCTCTCTTCCTTTCTCCCCTGTCTGTTTCTCTCTCTGCCTCTCTCTCTGCCTCTCTCTGCCTCTCTCTCTCTCTGTGTCTCTCCCCTGCCTCTCTCTCTCTCACTCTCACTCTTCCTTTCTCCCCTGTCTGCCCCTCTCTCTCTCCCTCTGCCTCTCTCTCTCTCTCTCTCTCTCTCTCTCTCTCTCTCTCTCTCTCTCTCTCTCTATCTATCTCTTTCTTTCTTCTTCTCTCTTCTCTTCTCTTTCTCTTTCTCTGCCACGAATCTGATGACAGAAAGACAGCAGGGATCGTGTGGTGTGGCCCCCAGCTGTTCACAGTCGCAGTACTGAAAGCCGTCAGGAAATTTTGCAGACCACAGAAAGCAAGTCGTTACCAGAGCATTGAACAGAAAAGAAAAGAACAGAAAATAAAAGAAAAGAAAAGGAAAAGAAAAGAAAAGAAAAGAAAAGGAAAGAAAAGAAAATAACAGAAAAGGAAATAAAAGACAAGACAAGACAGGACAAGATGAACCCTGGCCTAGGTGTTGTTCATAAAGTACAGATGTCTTTTACTTTTGCGATATCTATTTCTTGATGGAAATGAAATGATCACCATCATTATTATTAGTATCATTGTCATCGTCGTCGTCGTTATCGTCGTTGTCGTCGTCGTCGTCGTCGTCGTCCGTCGTCGTCGTCGTCGTCATCATCATCATCATCATCATCATCATCATCATCATCATCACCACCACCACCACCACCACCACCACCCACCACCGTCGTCGTCGTCGTCGTCATCATGGTCATCATCGCCACCACCACCACCACCACCACCACCACCACCACCACCACCACCACCACCCACCACCGTCGTCGTCGTCGTCGTCGTCATCATCATGGTCATCATCGCCACCACCACCACCACCACCACCACCACCACCACCACCACTCTCCTCACCCACTCCCCCCTCCTCCTCCTCATCTCTCATTCTTCATATGACTTTTGTCTCTGAATTTTGTTTCATTCTTTATGACTTTTGTCTCTGAATTTTGTCTCATTCTTTATGACTTTTGTCTCTGAATTTTGTCTCACTCTTTATGACTTTTGTCTCATTCATGACACCTGGGAAAAATACTGAGACTCTGCACACAATGACTGAATATTTCAAGCACCTTGCTCTATAGGCAGCCGTCATGTCACTTCAGAGGATTTTTTTTCTCTGTCAGTATCAGAGCAATACACTTTATAGGATAGCCTAGTGGTTAGAGCATTGCGCTTGTGATCTGACGGCCCGGGATCGAGCCACCCCAAAGGCACCCGTTTTAGGGAAAATCCACCCTGGAGTTACCATCAGTATGAATCCACTTCCCTAAAAAAAAAATCCTTCTGTTGAGACTAGAAATCGAGGCCCCGTGTGCGAATATACGCAAATCATCTTGCGCACACGTTTAAAAACCCGTTCCACCTTTCGGAAGAGTAGGCCGTTTTTTACCGGTAGGAACGCATGCTAAAATCAATTTTTAAAAATGCATGCATACAGGTGTGTGTTTAGACATCAATCCCAAAAGTCGGAATGTGGCTATCTTTATGGAAGGTCAAAAACTGTCGCATACGCGAAATCTCACTATTGGTGAATCTCGCAGTTGTAGCCGACAAACGACAAAAAACCCACAACCAAACAAACTTTATAATGATGAGATACATTTTTCATTATTGTGAGTGAAAACCCCCAACACTTTTTGTAATGATACAACTATCTTATCTCCTTTTTGCCAGTCCAAAGGAAATTGTTATTGACTGTGATTAATGAACAAAAGCAGAAATCAACAAGGTCACGCAACTGTATAGGTTAGATGAATCGCATTCTGTGATGACCAAGAACAAACAAACAAAGAAAGGAAAAAAACCGCAAATATTCAACAAACCAACTATGAACCAACTAATGAAAGAATGAACGAACGAACCAACCAACAAACCGACCAACCAAC
>CM054159.1:39794354-39796854 GCA_028751875.1 Rapana venosa | reverse complement strand
AGATGCAATCTTTGCTCTCAGACAGCTGTGTGAGAAGGCGATCGAACACAACCGAGATCTCCACCTTATCTTTGTAGATCAAGAGAAGGCTTTTGACCGAGTAAACAGAGACAAGTTGTGGAAGGTGCTGGAGCAGTATGGCGTGAAGGGGCAGCTGCTGGACAACATCCGAGCTATCTATGCCAACAGCAAGAGCGCAGTCCGCACGACCAGTGGAACATCTGACTGGTTCCCAGTTACATCCGGGGTGAGACAGGGCTGTTGCCTCTCCCCTCTGCTCTTTGTCATTTACATGGACCAGATTGCAAAGGAGGCCAACCCAGAACCTGAGGCACTCAACGAACTCATGTTTGCTGATGACCAGGCAATAATACATAGCAAGAAGGCACAGCTCCAGGAGCACACAGATCAACTCAACAGCACCTGCCAGGCCTATGACATGAAAATCAGTGTCAGTAAGACCGAGGTCATGACAGTCAGCAGGAGACCACACACTCTGGACATCAATATCAATGGATCCCAGTTAAATCAAGTCAGCGAATTTAAATATCTGGGCAGTGTATTTGCAGAGAACGGAAGATTAGACCGTGAAATTGAAACAAGACGTCAGAAGGCTAATGCGGTCAGCTACCAGCTCGCCCCTTTCCTGAAACATCCCAGCATCCCCATGGACACAAAGGCAAAACTGATTAACACCATCTTCCTGCCAACGCTCACGTACCAGTGTCAGACATGGCCCCTCACAAAGGCCCTCAGACGTAAACTAGTCACGTGTGAAATGAAGTGCCTAAGAAGAGCAGTCAACAAGACCCGAAGAGACAAAATCAGAAACGAAGTCATCAGAGACATGGTAGGTGCAACACCAGTCCTACAACACATCGACCAGCAGAGGATCAAGTGGTTCGGACACCTGACACGGATGCCTCACAACCAGCCAGCTCTTCGGGCCTACAACACCCGGCACTCAGGATGGAAAGCCAAAGGACGACCAAGAAGAAGATGGAGTGATTCCGTGGCCGACACCCTGAAAGCCCACGGCATGTCCCTCCTCCAGGCTACACGCCTCGCTGCCGACAGACAGCTATATCTCCCCGCGACACCTCCGAGTATAAGCGGAAGACAAAACTAAAACTAAACTAAAGTAAACCATCTATCCACTGACCTGGTCAGTACCTGGGAAGAGCAAGACAGTCCCCTGAAAATGCACGTGACCATAACAACGGTTATTATCATGGCGTCCGTTTTTCTGACCAGTTTGAAAACACAGAAACTATCATGGTTATATATATAAAGTCCCCCCCCCTCTCTCTCTCTCTCTCTCTCTCTCTCTCTCTCTCTCTCTCTCTCTGTGTCTAACATGGTCTCAGTATGATGTTTAATTTACAATGTCATAACAAAGCTTCGCTATGACATATAATTGAGACTGACGTCATTCCATCACGTCATTATAATAAACACCCCCTGAGGAAGGCGAAAGCCGAAATATTGGGGAACATCTATATTATATGTTGGTTGTTATGCTTTCACTCTCTATGGTATATATATATATATATATATATATATATATATATATATATATATATATACACACACACATATATACCTATATATATATACCTATAAGTATGTTCTTTCGAGCCAGAAGGCCCATAGAGCCGGAGCTTATCCCGGTTTCTGTAGTGTTAAGCGAACTGATGGTTTTTCACCACCCCTGTGACAGGACGCTAGTCTGTCGCTAAATACTTCCCCAGCAGAGCTGGTACCCACTTGTACACCTGGGTGGAGTGAGGAAAGTAGGAGTAAAGTGTCTTTCCCAAGGACACAACACCGAGCCGAGCGGGGATCGAACCCGCGACCTCTGGATCACGAGTTGACAGCCTAAACCACTCGACCACGGTGCCTCCAATATATACCTATATATGTACACCTATATATATACACCTATATATCTATCTATCTATCTATCTATCTATCTATCTATCTATCTACCTATCTATCTATCTATCTATCTATCTATCTATCTATCTATCTATCTATCTATCTATCTATATATATATCTCTCTCTCTCTTTATCTATCTATCTATCTATCTATCTATCTATCTATCTATCTATCCATCTATCTATCTATCTATCTATCTATCGATCTATCGATCTATCGATCTGTCTATCTATCTATCTCTCTCTCTCTCTATCTCTCTCTCTCTCTTTATCTATCTATCTATCTA
Source organism: Rapana venosa (assembly GCA_028751875.1). Taxonomy (NCBI): domain Eukaryota; kingdom Metazoa; phylum Mollusca; class Gastropoda; order Neogastropoda; family Muricidae; genus Rapana; species Rapana venosa. The sequence goes on along the minus strand of CM054159.1, from coordinate 39,794,628 downwards.
TCTATCTATCTATCTATCTATCTATCTATCTATCTGTCTGTCTGTCTGTCTGTCTATCTATCTATCTATCTATCTATCTATCCTTAGGATGAGATTACAAACCGAGATCCCATGAGCGATCTTGCGCACACGTTAAAACCTGTTCCGCTTTTCGTTAGAGTAGGTCATTGTGTGCCGGTGGGAACAAAATTTACAAAACCGCATACACACGGGGACAGGATGTAAAAAAAGCGTATGCGTGCTTATTCCATTTTTTTCGAAATAAAGGGGGGGG
>CM054159.1:39782915-39793854 GCA_028751875.1 Rapana venosa | reverse complement strand
TCAGGCATCACGTGGCCTGGCCAGAGGAACCTTTTTCTGATAAATAGAGGGGGGAGAGACAGCTCCTCCAGTGTCCTCAACACAACACTCTTCGACTTCCACAGTGGTCTTCGTCTTCCACAGCGGTCTTTCATACTTCCACAACGGTCATCGTCTTCCAATTCTCTCACCTGACTTCTCACACCTTCATTCTGCCTGTATCACGAAATCCCTGACAAAAGGTAAGTAATGTGTGCGTTTGTTTGTGTGAGTTTTCTTTGGGCAGTTTTTACCATGCTCTCTTCTCTCTCTCCTCTCCTCTCTCTTCTCTCTCCTCTCTCTCTCTCTCTCTCTCGTTTATTTTCTGCCTAGCCAGGGCCCACTCTTCTGCCTTTTTCCAAACAAATCTCAAAGTCTGTTCTCATGAACTTTTTGATGAGCTGCCCTGAAGTCAGAATGTGCTGGCTGAGGCCAGTGACAGAAGACCTCCTGCAGAGTCACAAGCAGGGGGCAAGGCCAGGCACCAGGCATTCCACCAGCATGGCTACAGTCAGGGAAGAAGACCAAAGAAAAAGACGAAGCTCTGGTTACAGCTGTCCTATGAATGGAGTCTCTTTCTCTGACAATCTTGTTCTTCTTTACCTATCCCATAGTCTGTTAGAGAGTTGGGACACCCCCGAAGAATTAGCATCCAGCTTCACCCACTCCCCGTGATTCTCAGCTTTCTGTCAGAAGTCGTTACACTCAATGCCTGTCCACTCTCTGATGTTGTCTTTCCATCGTTTTCTCTGTCTGCCTCTTCGTCTCCTTCCTTGTATTGTTCCATGTAGCACAATCTTGGCCAGTCCACGTGTTCATGTGACGTGCCCATACTACTTGAGTTTGAGTTTTTTTATATTGAAGTCAGGAGCTCTCATATGGCCCAATGACGTTTTCATTTCTAGTTTTACTTCCTTATTGTTGTGTGGTATCTGAGATACCAAGACATTTGCGAAAGCATCCTATCTTTTGTGCCTGTATCCTTTTTTTCAATGTCTGCTGTAATGGTCCACGTTTCACATGCATAAAAAACGTATTGACATGACCAGGGAATGCATCAGTCTGATCTTGAAGCTGATGGCGATGTTCTTGTTGTGCCAGGGAAATTTCAGTTTGATCATTGCTGCTGTGGTCTGGGCTATCATGGAGAGTATTTCAGGTTTTGACCCGTCATCCGATACTTAGCTCCAAGATATTTGCAGTTATAGACGATCTCAACTTTTTGCTGTCTACAATTATGTCAGTGCTGATGCCATTGGCACTATTTGTCATTAGCTGGGCTTTCTCTACATTTATCTACATGCCATCTGCCGAAGAAGCTTCATCAAGGAGGCAGACCAAGTTAACTAGCTCTTGTTCTTCTATAGCTTGGCCATCAATGTCGTTGGCAAATGTAAGTTTGTAATTGTCCTGCACCCAATGCTATTTCCTCATGGTTTCAAGTGCATTAGCCATTATTCTCTCTAAGAAGATGTTGAAGACGGTGGGAGAGAGCACACATCCTTGGCCTACTCCTATTGTGTTTCAGAACCAGTATCCTATATTATTGTTGTCAAAGTAGACTGCGCTAGTTGCCTTGTCATAAAGACATTAAATAGTTCTGTGAAAAAATGAGAGAAAAGATCTTGCTTGTGTTGCAAGTATTTCTCACAGCGTATTCTAAGGTTGAAAATGCTCTGTTGTGCTCCATCCTGCTCGGAAACCTGTCTGTTATTCTTTGATGATCTCCTCAGCTGGTGGCTTCATTCTATTCAGGAGGGTTCTTAGCATGATTTTAACAGGTGGACGACTATCTTATATTATTGTTGTCATATAGCTTTGTGGGCAACCATGAGGCTGTATAACATCAGTGACAACCTAATCAGAACTATTTAATGTCTTTATGACAAGGCATCTAGGATTTTTAACAGCTTGGATGGCTGATCAGGCTGATGGTATGGTAGTCGTGGCAGCGTTGGAAGTGGCCTTTCTTCAGGTGAGCAATAATCAGGACTGTGTCCAAGGTGTTGGCCACTTGCCTGTCCACCAGATCATATTGCAGATGAAGAGCAACACAGCTATCATGGCCTCTCCTCCTGTCTGGACCAGCTCTGATGGAATGTTGTCCACTCCTGCTGACTTAGCTTTCTTCTTTAATTTTTGACTGTACTTTCAACTTGTCCTGTATGTAGGATGGGGGGGGGGGGGGTACCTGGCGTTTTGATTGGGACGACTATCACCTTAGGATCTGCTGTTGCTGTGTTTATGTACAATTCAGAGATGTACTCTGTCCACCTGTTAAAAATGTCCTGATCCTCTGTGAGACACCTCCCTGCTCTGTCTTGGGTGGTAGTGGTTCCACCCTGTTTCGAGCTTGCCAGGTCTTTCACAAGCTGGTAGGCTTTCTTGCTGCTGTTCTTGTTTGTTTGTTTTGTTGTTGTTGTTGTTGTTTTTTTGGGGGGTTGCATGTTTTCTTCGAATTCTTCAGTCTCTGTCTCTTTACTTTTTTCATGCCTTTTTTTAAAAAAAAACTTGATTGGCTTCTCTGCATAGTTTTGTACCTTTAACCTCATTCTTGTTTTGCTTCAGTTCTATGCGTTTGCCACACAGCTTGCGTATGTCTTCTGTGACACAGGGAATCTTTGTTGGTCGGTGTTTGCCAATGATTTCGTCGGCTGTTTCAGTCACAACAGTGTTGAAAACATTATACATTATTATAAGATAGGTAAAGGTGCTCCCATAACCTATGCAGTCGTTGGGAAGCAAGGTATCAGAGTCGTCAGATTATCTGGGAGCCAGTATTTTTAGGACAGCGCCCATCCCCTCTTCTTTGCTGATTTACCTTCCCTGACCTTAAGGAAGCTGGTATTAATTTACAGCTCGGTGAAGTTCAGTACTGTAATAAAGTCAAGGCGCAAGAACGGTTACCCATCCAAGATATATATATATATATATATATAAGAGTGAGGAAAAACAAGTGCATTATGATTAAACAAGTGCAGGTAACCAATTACAACTTCATTCTCATCATAAATTAATTTTTGTCCAAGATTTGAGGAGGGGAAAAAATCACTACAAGATAAAACTTTGAAGGCAGCATTAGGGGAATCCATACATACATCCATACATGCATACAATGCATACATACATAACTGTATATACAGATACATAGAAAATTATATATTTGATGTAATCTCATGTGTCTTTTTTTCCCCCCCATTCTGTAATTTCAGATCTTTTTGAAACCATGGCGTGTCTCACCTCCCCTACCATCTCCCGACGTTCCCTCCCTCTCCTTCCCCTCCTCCTCTCCTCCCTGCTGCTGCTGCTGCTGCTGGTGGCTGAATCGTCCTGCCAGGGCAGCACCCTCCACCTTTTGATGTGGAGAGATTCTGTCGGTTGCAATGCCCAAGAGGCATGGGTGGCAATCTCTGCAAATGTAATGCTCATCACTTTTCTGGCAAGCGGGAAAGCCCCTCTCTGAAGATGGCCCAGCACATGACGCTCGAGAAGGCTCGCGCAGCTCGTGACAGGAGAAACATGGCTGACCTCGTTGACGTAGAGGACAAGAAGTGGTGACCAGTATGACGTCATTAATCAGGTGTGCGCATGGCGGGGTGGGGTTTGGTGGGGTGGTGGTGGTTGTGAAAAGGGAGGCTGGTGCGTGTTTGTTGGTGCGTGTGTGTGTGTGTGTGTGTGTGTGTGTGTGTGTGTGTGTGTTGTGTGTGTGTGTGTGCTCGCGCGTGCGCGAGCTTGCGTGTGTGCGTGCGTGCGTGCGTGCGTGCGTGCGTGCGTGCGTGCGTGCGTGTGTGCGTGCGTGCGTGTGCATTGGTGGTTGTACTGGGGGTGGTTGTGGTGTTTGTGATTGCACTTTCTTTCCTTTCTCCGCTTATCTGTGTATCAGTCTTCCTGTCATATATCTGTCTGTCTGTCTGTCTCTCTGTATGAATGCATGTATGTATGTATGTACGTATGTATGTATGTATTTGTGTGTATGTATGTATGTATGTATGTATGTATGTTGTATGTATGTATGTATGTATGTATGTATGTATGTATGTATGTGTGTATGTATGTATGTAAGTGTGTGTATGTGTGTATGTATGTATGTATGTATGTAGTGTGTGTATGTGTGTATGTATGTATGTCAGTGTTCAGTAAGATTGGACACTGTTCTGTAAGTGTTCTTTCGTATGAAACAGTGTTCTGTCAGTGTTCTATGGGTTGGGACAGTGTTTTGTGGGATGGGACAGTTCTGTGGGATGGGACAGTTCTGTGGGATGGGACAGTTCTGTGGGATGGGACAGTTCTGTGGGATGGGACAGTTCTGTGGGATGGGACAGTTCTGTGGGATGGGACAGTTCTGTGGAATGGGACAGCTCTTGGAGGAGATGGGACAGCTCTTGGGGGGGATGGGACACTGCTCTGGAATGGGACACTTTTGTGGGTTGGGACGTGTTCTGTGTGATGGGACAGTGTTAGAATGGGACAGTGTTCTACCAGTGTTCTGTGTGATGAGACAGTGTTCTACCAGTGTTCTGTGGGATGAGACAGTGTTCCATCAGTGTTCTGTGTGATAAGACAGTGTTCTATCAGTGTTCTGTGTGATAAGACAGTGTTCTATCAGTGTTCTGTGTGATAAGACAGTGTTCTATCAGTGTTCTGTGGGATGAGACAGTGTTCCATCAGTGTTCTGTGTGATAAGACAGTGTTCTATCAGTGTTCTGTGGGGTGGAATTATGTACGTGTCTGACTTTTCCTTTTACAGGCTTGCTCTGGAACCAAAAGCAGGGCAGCATTCTTGGACTACGGCACTGAGCTCCTGACCAACACGCCTGGCAAAGACTCATTCCTTCCACACTAGTCACCAGCCATGGTCTCCTAGATTTTCTTTGACAGTAAGACATGTCGCTTTACTAGACAGGACCTTGTAGCTTGTACTTTCTCCACAACTTTAATTCATCGTCTGATTGTAAGCTTCCTGAACTGGCTGGGTTGTTTTTTTCTTAAGCTAAAGATCAGATCATCTTAAAAAGTTTCTGAAGCAGCTGATTTCAAAACTGGAAATAGTGTTTTTTTGTGGCCTTTGACTTTGTATTGCTAAGCTTGCTTGCATTCTGTTTAATATTTTCAGCAAAGCAGGTTCCCCTAGTAATGGTGTCCGTTAGTTAGGTTTTAAATCTTGTTGCTTTTAAAAGAAAAAAAAAGTTCTACGTCTTAATGAATTGAAGGTGCAAAGCTCATACAGGCGGTTATCAAAATGGCTACGGGAAAGGCTTCTTGGCTTGTTTGTAAACCTCGTTGGCTAGCTAATTTGGTGATTATTTGCTTTAATTAGTGCAGTTACCATACTACTTGAGGTCAATATTAATTCTAATATTGTTCTGTTTTCCTAAAAGATTGCACATAAGTTTGTTTTTTTTTGTGTGTGGATTGCTGAGTTTAAAATCTGGCGTCGTTGCTTACTCTTCCAACAACTTTGAATTGATTATATTTTTTTCCATAATAAAGCACGCAGAAAAAAATGTGTGAGTAATTGTGTGTGTGTGTGATAGAGAGAGAGAGAGCAAACTTAGCATAATACACAACATGAAAAGCCGACCAGTTAAGCAAACCACACAACCCACAAACGTACAAAAACCACCAACCACCTTCAACAGCAACAACACCAAACAATATCAACAACACCCAGAGAAAAAAAGAACAGAACAGATTAGCAATACAGTGCGAAAAACCCCACCCAACCCCAACACCAAACAAACAAGCCACAATATGTTACAACAACTAACCACCACATTAACTCGTTCGTACTCCCGTAATATGTGCGTTGATACACGACTACATAAATGTGGCGCTGACTACATCAATAATGACAACAGCAACAACACTAGTACATTCTCTCCTCTGTCTTCTTCCACACACACACACATAATACAGGCAACATGACATTACGTAAAAGTGGTGGTCGTAAAGATGTTCCTATAACCTATGTGGTTGTTGGGAAGCGAGACGCCAGAGACCTCAGCTTCTCCAGGGGCCAGCATTTTGAGGGCGGCGCCCATCTCCTCTCCTCTCCCTCGCTGTTTTGCCTTCCCTGACCCTAAAGAGGGCAGGTACCCATTTACAGCTGGGTGAACTAGGGGACTGTACTGAAGCCAAGGCGCGCGAATGGTCACCCATCCACTTGGTAACCACGCTGAATGTTGCTTAACCTTAGCTTGGGGAGAGTAATTGCTCTGACCACTGAGCTATCCCGTCCCCCTAACATGATATTACCTCTAGTCACAACAATAAATCACACTGTAAACATGTTACAGGCAGGGAGAAAGGGATGCTGCACTAAAGCTTAGACAGACGAGTCCATTTCTAAACGCTAAAGCTTTCAACGATTTTTCAGATGCGTCTTAAAGCAATTAAAAATAAATCTATAACACATTCTAAGTTTCTTGGAAGCTCTGTATGTTAGTGTTAGTGTTAGTGTTTGTGTTAGTGCTAATGTTAGTGTGTGTGTGCGTGCGTGCGTGCGTGCGTGCGTGCGTGCGTGCGTGCGTGCGTGCGTGTGTGTGTGTGTGTGTGTGTGTGTGTGTGTGTGTGTGTGTGTGTGTGTGTGTGAGAGAGAGAGAGAGAGAGAGAGAGAGTGTGTGTGGGGGGGGGGGGTGTAAAATTAAAAGTCAAACTTTTGTTTCCAGGTGGTATATTGAATAATCAGATCAACTGCTTTTTCATCAAGCCATTAATCTAGATTATGTGTATATGTATATGCATACATATGCCATACATATGCCATAGATAGATAGATAGACAGATAGATAGATAGATAGATAGATAGATAGACAGATAGGCAGACAGATAGATAGATAGATAGATAGATAGATAGATAGATAGATAGATAGATAGATAGATAGATAGATAGATAGATAGATAGATAGATAGATAGATAGATAGATAGATAGATAGATAGATAGATAGATAGATAGATAGATATCATACAGAGTGTGTGTATGTCTGTCTGTCTGTGTCTGTCTGTCTGTGTCCATGTGTCTGTGTGTCTGTGTGTACTTGCTCCTGTATATACACGTTCCGCGGCCATTCTGTATGCAATTATTGCAAGCAGACGAACTGCTGGGTGTCTAAGTGGTTTACTGAAGGATGGACACAATCCGTCTGACACTGTAATGGACTGCTTCTTCATTGACCACTGGGACCAATTCACCGGACAGCAATGACCACACTGAACCACACTTTCCGAGTACCTTGTAATCAACTTTGGGATTATCTTATAATATGTTATTAGAGGAAGATGGTATTCATTCTCTGTGGGTCGGTTCTTATCCTCTGTGGGTCAGTTCTTATCCTCTGTGGGTCTGTTCTGACCCAGGAGTGAAGCTGATGGGGAAAAATTATTTCCTGGAGAGAGAGAAAAAAAAAGTAGATGGATGTTAGTGTCTGTATCTACTGGTCTACTCACAAACAGACTGGCTGGAATGATGAATAGGGTTGCTTAGACACAGAATAAAAATGTGTGTTAAGGGTTGGCGTGTGCTTATGCATGCACACCAGTGCTCACACACGCAGGCACACACACACACACACCCCTGCCACACACCTCACCTATCCCGTAGTCTTGTAAACCGTGGGGCCACAAATGAAGATTTTGCAGCCAGCTTCCTCCACTCCCTGTGGTTCTCTGCTGTACGTAGCGAATCGTTCCACTCAAGACCAGTCAGTCCACTCTCTGATGTTGTCTTCCCATCGTTTTCTCTGTCTGCCTCTTCTTCCTCTCCCTCCTTTTACTGTTCCCTGTAGTAGGACAGTCTTGGCCAGTTCAGATGTTCGTGTGACGTGCCCGTACCATTTTAGTTTGGCGTTTTAAATTATGATTTTCACTTCCTCATCAGTGATGTAATCTCTGTATGATATACAAAAGAATTTGCGAAAGCATCTCATCTCCATTGCCTTTATCCTTCTTTCAAAATTGTTTGTTCTGGTCCACGTTTCAAATACACACACCTGCATGCAAATGCGCGCACACACACACACACACACACACACACACACACACACACACATATTTGTATTTTGCAATGTATTATTTTATGGGTTTTCCTCTTTTTTATTGGTACACTTTATTGGTAAAGGTAGTACTCCAGTATTATTATTAAGAAATTTTTGTTCTTAGACAGATGGCTCGATGAAAAAGGCAAATGCATTGCTTATTCAATGTACCATCTGGAAATAAAAAATTTACTTGACTACTTCACACACACAGACACAGACACACACAAACACACACACACACTCACTCACTCACCACACACACACACACACACACACACACACACACTTACACACACTTACACACACACACAAACACACTTACACACACACCACACACACACACACACACACACACACACACACACACACACACACACACACACACACACACACACACACACACGCACGTGCCCAAATCAGTCTCTGACAACTCTCTCTCAACAGCCACATTGATGTATTGGGTGTGAAAAGGTTAACTGATTTTCCCCCCTTTGTATGGCCAAACAGACCCTCTTTCTTTCTCTCACTGCCTGGTGTGATGGCATCGCCAGACAAGCCTCTGGAGGTCAGCTGAAGGGTTGATGGCCCTCTGGAGACCCTTTCCATTCCTTGGCTCTTTCTGGCTCTGGAGTCTGGTACCAACCATTAACTCTTTCTGCTCCAAGAGGCTACTTTCCATTCTTTAACCCTTTCTTCTCATAAAGGCTCCTTTTCCATTCTTTTAACTCTTTCTTCTCATAAAGGTTTTTTTCCCATTCTTTAACTCTTTTTTCTTCTAAAGGGTTTTTTTCCATTCTTTAACTTTTTCTTCTAAAGGTTCTTTTCCATTCTTTAACTTTTCTTCTACAGGTTTCTTTCCATTCTTTAACTCTTTCTTCTCCTAATGGTTCTTTTCCATTCTTTAACTCTTTCTTCTCATAAAGGTTCTTTTCCATTCTTTAACTCTTTCTTCTCCTAAAGATTCTTTTCCATTCTTTAACTCTTTCTTCTCATAAAGGTTCTTTTCCATTCTTTAACTCTTTCTTCTCATAAAGGTTCTTTTCTGTTCTTTAACTCTTTCTTTTCCTAAAGGTTCTTTTCCATTCTTTAACTTTTCTTCTACAGGTTCCTTTCCATTCTTTTAACTCTTTCTTCTCCTAAAGGTTCTTTTCCATTCTTTAACCTTTCTTCTACAGGCTCCTTTCCATTCTTTAACTCTTTCTTCTCCTAAAGGTTTCTTACTTTCTTTAACTCTTTCTTCTTTCGGTAGTTGTTTTTGCTATTCTTTAACTCTCTCTTTCCCTAACATGATTTTTTTTTCCTTTCTTTTGCTCTTTCTTATCCCAGTGATATTTTTTCATAGCTTAACCTTTTCTTTTCCTTAGAGTTGTATCTCCATTCTTAAACTCTTTCCTATCCTGAAAATCTTTCATCTTTATACATTTTCCTGCAACTACATGTATTGTATGAGTCAATAACTGTAGTAACCCAAATGAGCTTCCCTTGATTAAATTAGAAAACAATGTAATTATGTAGTGACAAATGGTTAACGAAACATTTCTGTTTTGTTGGGGGGTTTTATACATTCAGGTTCACATGGATTTTGTTTTTACATCTGAAACATATATAATCACTAAAGCTAGAAAAAGTCTTAACTTACTCAAAATAGATAGTTAACAAAACTTGGGCAAGACTCATCAGTAACCAAGCATCTAGTCACATTATTTCTCCATGTCAAATAATGTTATGGTCAAGAAGTAATTTGGAGCCCAGAAACTCTTAAATTCATATTGTAAAGTACATAGCCTTGCATTTGAAGTGCCATATCATGCATTAACAACTGGCTCATATAAATAAGCCTCTGTCTTGCTCTTAGAAGAATATCAACAGCTTGCACGTGCAAATTATGTTTTCAGAAGTTCACCCATGGACAACTCCGCTGCCACAGAAATTAAAATCAGGTCTGATATCGTTTTTTAAAAGTATATTTTTTCTTCAGCGATGATTAGACCTTAAATCTTTCCTACCTGACAGGTTTTTGTCCATTCCTGAACTCTTTCTTCTCCTAAATGTTCTTTCTGTTCCTTAACTGTTTCTAGCTTCAGGGGGGTCTTTCCAATCTTTAACTCTTTCTTGCCCTAGAAATTCTGACTTTCCAATCCTTGACTTTTGTTTTGGTTCATTTCTTTAAAGTCTTCGATTTTACGTCTGTTCACTCTCAGTGATATTAGTTTTCTTTAAAGTCTTTTGTCCCAAAGAGGTTATTTTCCCTATAATTTTATTCTTTCTTACCCTCGATAATCTCCCCATTCCTTGACTCTTTCTTCACCTGGAGGTTTCTTCCCATCTTTAACTCTTTCTTTCCCTCCTTGTTGTTTCCCCCCTTCTACCCCTGGCCTCTCAATGCTCTTATAGTTTTGTGGACTGCCACAGCAACGCAGCAAATCACAGTTCATCGAACATTGTCCATTCTTTGACAATGACAATGACAAATTCTTTTATTTCGAGGATAATTAGTAAGCACTCATGTGCTTTTTTACTTCTAGTCCCCACCCTTAGGGATATATAAGAGAGAGAGACAGACAGAGAGACAGAGAGAGAGTGTGTGTGTGTATGTGTGTGTGTGTGTGTGTGTGTGTGTGTGTGTGTGTGTGTGTGTGTGTGTGTGTGTGTGTGTGTGTGTGTGTGTGTGTGTGTGTGTGTGTGTGTGTGTGTGTGTGTGTGTTGGGGTGGAATTGAACCTAAGACTTTTCGTGTTTTTTGTCCACCTGCTAGAGGCAGACAGCAGTCACTGTTGGCGCTGCCGGGCAAAAATGGGTTAATTATTTTTGTCTTGGAAGTTTGGCCATTGGGGTTTAACTTTCTCCCTTCCCTCAGGTGGTCAGGGTGTGAGTATTTCACTCTC
>CM054159.1:39767915-39775415 GCA_028751875.1 Rapana venosa | reverse complement strand
TATGGTGGGTGTAGGAAAGAGGAACATGATGGAGGTAGGTTGGAAGGGAGAAGGAGGTTTAGGTGGGTATGGTGGGTGTAGGAAAGAGGAACATGATGGAGGTAGGTCTGGAAGGGAGAAGGAGGTTTAGGTGGGTATGGTGGGTGTAGGAAAGAGGAACATGATGGAGGTAGGTCTGGAAGGGAGAAGGAGGTTTAGGTGGGTATGGTGGGTGTAGGAAAGAGGAACATGATGGAGGTAGGTGTGGGAAGGGAGAAGGAGGTTTAGGTGGGTATGGTGGGTGTAGGAAAGGGAACATGGATGGAGGTAGGTGTGGGAATGGAGAAGGAGGTTTAGGGGTATGGGGGTGTAGGAAAGAGGAACATGATGGAGGTAGGTCGGGAAGGAGAAGGAGGTTTAGGTGGGTATGGTGGGTGTAGGAAAGAGGAACATGATGGAGGTAGGTCTGGAAGGGAGAAGGAGGTTTAGGTGGGTATGGTGGGTGTAGGAAAGAGGAACATGATGGAGGTAGGTCTGGAAGGGAGAAGGAGGTTTAGGTGGGTATGGTGGGTGTAGGAAAGAGGAACATGATGGAGGTAGGTGTGGGAAGGGAGAAGGAGGTTTAGGTGGGTATGGTGGGTGTAGGAAAGAGGAACATGATGGAGGTAGGTCTGGAAGGGAGAAGGAGGTTTAGGTGGGTATGGTGGGTGTAGGAAAGAGGAACATGATGGAGGTAGGTGTGGGAAGGGAGAAGGAGGTTTAGGTGGGTATGGCGGTGTAGGAAAGAGGAACATGATGGAGGTAGGTCTGGAAGGGAAAAGGGAGGTTTAGGTGGGTATGGTGGGTGTAGGAAAGAGGGAACATGATGGAGGTAGGTGTGGGAAGGGAGAAGGAGGTTTAGGTGGGTATGGTGGGTGTAGGAAAGAGGAACATGATGGAGGTAGGTCTGGAAGGGAGAAGGAGGTTTAGGTGGGTATGGGGGTGTAGGAAAGAGGAACATGATGGAGGTAGGTCTGGAAGGGAGAAGGAGGTTTAGGTGGGTATGGTGGGTGTAGGAAAGAGGAACATGATGGAGGTAGGTCTGGAAGGGAGAAGGAGGTCTTGGGAGAGGGGGGGGGGAGGTTTAAGGGGAGGATGAGTATGATGGGGGTAGGTCTGGGAGGGAGGAGGAGAGGAGGTTTAGGAGGAGTATGGTGGGGTTAGGTCTGGGAGGGAGAAAGACTATTGTGGAAGTAGGGAAGAGAAAGGGAGGGGGTTTGGGAGGAGTATGGTGGAGGTAAGTCTTAGAAGGTGAAGGGCAGGAGGACATTTAGGGGGAGGGGTATAATAGGGGTAGGTCAGGGGAAGGGAGGGTAGGAGCGGGAGAAGGAGGTTTCGGGGGGGAAGATTATGATGGGGGTAAGTGTGGTGAGGGGGGGAGGAGGTTTAGGGGAGGAGTATGGTGGGGGTAGGTCTTCGGAGAGGGTGGAGGTTTTAGGGAGGAGAAATATGATGGAGCTAGGTCTGGGAGAGAGGGGAGGTTTAGGGGGAGAATTAAAAGGGGAGGGGAGGCAACGTGCGAGAGGTTTAGGCGGTCAACTCGTGATCCAGAGGTCGCGGTTCGATCCGCTCGGCTCGGTGTTGGGGACCTTGGAAAGACACTTTACTCCTATTTTCTCACTCCACCCATTCAAGTGGGTACAGCTCTGCTGGGAAGTATCTGGCGACAGACTAGCGTCCGTCACAGGGTGGTGAAACCATCAGTTCGCTTAACGCTACAGAAACCGGATAAGCTTCCGCTCTATGGGCCTTCTGGGTCGAAAGACATACTTTAAATGGGGGGGGGGGGGTTGATGGGGTAGGTCTGGGGGGAGTGAGCGAGTTGTTTATGAGCAGTATGGTGGGGGTAGGTCTGAGATGGGAGGAGGGCGAATATAGGAGGAGTTGGTTGGAGTAAGTAGGGGAGGGAGAGGTTTAGGAGGAATGATATGGTAGGGGGGGGGTAGAGAAAGGGAGGAGATTTAAGGCGAAAGGGTGATTGATGTAGGGAAAGAGAGGAGGTTTAGAGGGGAGGTATGGTGGAAGGTGAGGGGGGTATGATGGAGGTGGTGTAGGGAAAGGGGAGGAGGTTCAGGGGGGGAGTACGTTGGGGTAGGTCTGAGAAGGGGAGGGGGAGGAATATGGGTGGGAGTAAGTGTAGTGAGGAGAAGGTTTAGGACAAGGTTTAGGGGAGTATGACAGGGGTAGGTGTGGAAAGGAGGAGGTTTAGGACAAGTTTTAGGGGAGTATGACGGTAGTAGGTGTGGAGAAGATTTAGGACAAGGTTTACGGGAGTGTGATGGGGGTAGGTGTGGGGAAGAGGAGGTTTAGGACAAGGTTTACGGGAGTATGATGGGGGTAGGTGTGGGGAAGAGGAGGTTTAGGACAAGGTTTATGGGAGTATGATGGGGGTAGGTGTGGGGAAGAGGAGGTTTAGGGGAAGGAGTCTGATCAAAGCCCAAGGCCATCTTAAGAAACACAATTAATAATAATAATAATAATAATAAATTATGATAAATGGAACTTATATAGCGCTATATCTTGCAAAGACAAATCAGAGCGCTTGCATTCAACCTATTCTTACACAGTCATGCAACCAAATAACAAACAATCAATAGTTTAAACAAACAGACATTACAAACATGGTAGGCTGCTGACCAAAATCTATGAAATAAAAATTTTCAATAGTCAAAAACTCTGAGAAATAAAGCAGCAATATAATACATTTTCATGCTGGAAAAGAGGATGAATGATAACAAGATGCATGCTGTTGACAAAGAAATAGATAAATTCCTGAGGTTTTGTTGATATGTTTGTTTGTTTGAATGGATGAAGGCTTATTTGTTTGCTTGAATAAAAAAAAATTATCAGATTGTTTGAATGGATGTGTATCTGTTTGTTTCACCATCATGTGTTCAGTGTTAACATTCTATTACTGGGTCAAAAGTGGGAAAACTGTAGCCCTTATAACATTCAAGCTTAAGTACTTATTTTTTAAACTTTTCTTGCTTCGTTCCATTACAGACCTGTTGCTGTCAACACAGATGGCAATGAACGCAAAAAGCCACCAACGGTGTTGTTTCAGCTTAAGTTATACTAGTCTATTTTTTCTTTCAACAATTCTTCCCTCAAGTGCAATAAACCGTCTGTCCTTTTCACAGTGGAGAGATGGGATGAAGGAAAGAGAGAGAGAGGGGGGGGGGGGCAGACAGACAGATAGAGAGACAGACAGAGGCAGACAGACAAACAGACCGAACGACAGAGACAGAGAGAGAGGGAGGGAGGGAAAGAGAAAGAGAGAGAGAGAGAGAGAGAGAGAGAGAGAGAGAGAGAGAGAGAGAGAGGAGAGAGAGAGAGAGAGAGAGAGAGAGAGAGAGAGAGAGAGAGAGAGAGAGAGAGAGAGAGAGGAGAGAACGAACGAACGAAACGAACGACTGAATGAATGACTGAATGAATGACTGAATGAATGAATTCATGAATGAATTCATGAATTCATGAATTCATTAATTAATTAATGTTTATTTTCCAATGGTAAAAGAATAAGCATTCGCAAACTTTTTTTCATCCGGCCCTAGAGAGAGACAGACAAACAGACAAACAGACAGAGAGAGAGGGAGAGAGAAAGGGGGTGGGAGAGAGAGGGAGGAGAGAGGGGGAGAGAGAGAGAGATAGAGACAGACAGACAGACAGACAAAGACAGGGAGACAAACAGAAAGACAGAAAGACAGACAGAGAGCACAAGCAATAATGACAGCCAGCTATTGAAGATGTCCAAGTCATAAAGTCTAAAACGGTGAAGGGTACCTGTACTCTCTTCGTGGTCAGTTCTAGGTTTCTGATCCTGCTACCCTTTGTTATATTAAGGTCAGCGTTGCCGTGCGAGATGCGTGGACGGGGGATATTGGTCCTGGGTTTGATAAGGTCGTCACTGTATTGCTTCTCAGGTTGACCTGTTTAGCTGCAACCTATAACATTTTTTTTTTGGGGGGGTAGCTGTGGTGGGAGAGAGAGAGAGTGGGGGCTGAGGGAGAGAGGGGGGCAAGAGAGAGGGAGGGGGAGAGGGAGGAGGACTGAGGGGGAGAGGGGGACAGGAAGAGAGGGAAAGAGGGACAGAGGGAGAAAGGGACAGAGGGAGAGTGGGACAGAGGAAGAGTGGGACAGAGGGAGAAAGGGACAGAAGAAGAGAGTGAGAGAGGGACAGAGGGAGAGGGACAGAAAGAGGAACAAAAGGAGAGAGGAACAGAGGGAGAGAGGGACAGAAGGACAGAGGGAGAGAGGGACAGAGGGATAGAGAGACAAAGGGAGAGTTGCGGGATACAGACACTTCCTATTTGACTCTTTAAATGCCAGACAGAGACAGACATCAAGAAACAGAGACAGAGAAACAAACCGAATACACAGACAGACAGGGTCAAACAGGAAGTATCAGACATAGAGAGACATGAAGAAACAGAGACAGAGAGACAGAGAGTCAAACAGGAAGTATCAGACAGAGACAGATATGAAGAAACACAGACAGAGAGACAAAGGCACTGACGGACAGATGACCGACATCCTACACACCATCGTTCCCTATGAACCCCACCTTTCACCAGTTCTCTGTCATTCCCTATCAGCTCCACTGCCACTGTATCAGGTCCACTCTGATGTATGATTTCATGAACTGCCACGTCTTCATAGACTTCAGAAAAGCGTTCGACCGTGTGTGGCACGACGCTTTATGGGCCACAATGAAGAAGTACAACATGGAACAAAAGATCATCCAGACCATCAAAGAGCTAAGCGCAAAAGCTACCAGCGCAGTGCTTGTCCAAGGCATAGTTGGAGAATGGTTCCATACCTCAGTGGGAGTCCACCAAGGCTGTCTCCAATCACCAACACTGTTCAGTGTCTTCCTTGAGCACATAATGACTGATGCCTCAGAAGATCACACTGGCACAGTCAGTATTGGAGGGCGGACAATCACCAACCTCAGGTTTGCCGATGACATCGATGGACTAGCAGGAAACGAACAGCAACTAGCCAACCTAGTGTACCACCTGGACGAAACATCCTCCAGATACGGCATGGAGATCAGTGCCGAGAAGACAAAACTCATGACAAACAGTGCCCAGCCAATCACTACCAAGATCATCGTCAGTGGAAAAGAACTTGAGATAGTAGATCACTTCAAGTACCTTGAAGCTAGTATTAGTGAAGAAGGTTCAAAGACCGAAATCCTCGCAAGAGCTGCACAAACAGTTGCAGCAATGACAAAGCTCAAGACCATCTGGAAAGACTGAAACATCTCTCTCAGGACCAAGGTCAAGCTACTGAATGCACTGGTCATCTCCACATATCTGTATGCATGCGAATCCTGGACATTGAAAGCAGATCTACAAAGGAGGATCCAGGTTTTGGAGATGAGATGCCTCAGAAGACTCCTTAGCGTTTCATACACGGACCACGTCACCAACGAAGAAGTCCGACAAACCATCACCCAACTAGTAAAGCACTACAAAGACCTGCTGACCACAGTCAAGAAAAGGAAGCTCAGATGGTATGGACATGTGACAAGATCAGATGGGCTCTCCAAGACCATACTGTAAGGAACGGTGCAGGGGAAGAGAAGGCAAGGCAGTCCGAAGAAGAAATGGGCAGACAACATCACTGAATGGACTGTGAAGAGCTTCTCCGCAAACCAGGCACTTGCACACAACCGCCGCAAATGGTGCCAACTGGTGCAACGTTCATCACTTCAGTACCCCTACAACCCAGGAGGGGGTTACGGGAGCAGATGAGGTGAGGTGAGATACCTGCAGGACAAAACTGCTGAACAGGCATGCAAGCTAGCGGTATCGATGATTTGGTAATGGAGAAGACACATACAGGCATACACAAGCACTCACGAAGCAACCAGAAAGAGAACAAGAAACAGATACAGACATACCGACAGACAGAAAGACAGAGAGACAGATAGACAGGCAGACAGATAGACAGACAAAAAATGTCAGGCATGCATGCAAGCACTATCGATGGCTTAGTAATGGATATAACACATACAGTCATGCACATGCACGAGCACCCACTAAGCAACCATGAAAAGAGAACGAGTAAAAGAGTCAGACATACCTACATACATACAGACAGACAGACAAAACAGACAGACAAACAGAGACAAAGACGCAGACGAACAAAAAACCACCAAAAATAAACAGATCTACATACATCAGATCTGCCCTCCCACGCCACACCCCCACACTGGTAGCTTTCAGAGTGTCTGAATACCACGAGATCAGATGACAGCTGTATATTCTTCACCAGACTGGCAAAGGACGTCCATTCAACGCAACGACAAAAGACACTGAGATCATATTCACACACACAACACTCAGCGTTACAATGCTATTGTGTTGACTAATGGTAGCAGCATTGTTCTACTTTAGACAGAGGGATTGCATAAAAGAGAGCAAGGAAGAAGGAGGGGGGGGGGTGGAAGGATGGTTAAAACGTTCGCCTGCTTAACAACTAAACCGTGAGGTTCTGGGTTCGATTCCCAGCCTCGGCCTTTCTATCCAGTTTGACCACCAAAAAAACCCTCAAACTGAATGTGAAATTTCCTTGGATGAGGCCTAGTTTGCAAAAAGCATGCTTAACATCTTGCGCACACGTTAAAAACCCGTTCCGCCTTCTAAAGAGTAGGCCATCATTTGCCGGTTGAAACGGATGATTAAAAAAACACATGCAGACAGGTGCAGTATTCACACACCCTGTTGGGGGAGGGGGGGGGGAAGAGCGGTCGCAAACTCAAAAATATCATTATTAGTGGAGCTTGGAGCCATCAGACACCATCTGCGAAGTCGGAATGTGGTTACCTAAATTTTTGGTGGGGGGGGGGGGCGGTTACATACTCAAAAATCTCATTATTTGTGAACCTTGGAGCCCCAGCCAATGAACAACAAAAACAATAACAACAACAACAAAACACTACAGAGACTCATAAAGACAGACAGACGGTCACGCACGCAGACAGAAGCAGCGGCAGAAAACTGCGTGTACAGATCAAAACCAATGGGAGGGAAAAAAATAAACGAAAGAGGCACAGGGACTGATTGCAATGTCTTGCTGCAGAGTGATGACCATCACCACGCACCTCCCTCCAGCAACCACAGTCTACTGAGAAACTGCACATTCTGAAGACTTAGACATGAACTAGAAACAGAAAGAAGAGAGAGACACAGAGAGAGAGAGAGAGAGAGAGAGAGAGAGAGAGAGAGAGAGAGAGAGAGAGAGAGAGAGAGAGAGAGAGAGAGAAAAGCTGATGATGATGACAATGATGATGGTGCTTAAGATTGCAGCAAACTTTGAAGACCACACGACAAAATTGCAGTCTCGGATTCCTAACCTGGTGTCCATTAGACCAGAGGCATACATAAGCTTGAAGTGTTAGGTAATTTGCTCAAGATTCTCTCTCCTTTAATCCCTACAATTGGTGAATCAGATCAAACTATTCTCAACTTCCAT
>CM054159.1:39750415-39762915 GCA_028751875.1 Rapana venosa | reverse complement strand
CTGTTGTTCATTATATTTAAGGAGGGTTGCATGCGTGTAAAAGATTTTAATTGCAAGCGCTTCGATTTGTTTGCGTTTTTACAAGATTCAGCGCTATATTAATTCCATATTATTATTATTATTACAATCGCCTACTCTTATGAAAAGCGGAACAGAATTTAAGGTGTGCGCAAGATGTTCTGCGTGCGTTCGCACACGGGGCCTCGGTTTATAGAAATTTTGGGGAGAGTGGAGTCTGCACTGATGTTAACTCCAGGGGAAAATATCCTTCTTGAACGGGAATCGAGCCCGGGTCGTCAGATTGCGAGCGCAATGTTCTGACCACTAGGCTATCCCGTCCCCCCAAAAAGGGGAGGTCAACACATCCCTAAATACTGCCTATCTTCTGAGAACACTGGCAGAACACTGTGCGTGCCTGAACATCCAGTCTGGTGGAAACAGAATAAGAAGGCAGAGAGACAGACAGACAGCAAGGTTGTGCTGAATGTTGGGGTGTGGAGTGTACAGCGATCAGTTGATGGAGACAAAGGTCTGAGCAAAGAAACTGCCCTCACTGTCACAATGTCCGGCCATTAAAAGATCGATATAAACCCGGAGTCAGACCAGGCTTGCTTGCTAAAGGAAAGCGTGGGGCGAAGGGAGAAAGAAACTGTGACAGTCGTGCTGAGTGTGATGACTGGCTCATGCAGGGATAGACTAAGTCGATGTGGAACACTCAGGAAAAACAATCGTAGAGAAGACACACAAGGAGAGAGAGAGAGAGAGAGAGAGAGAGAGAGAGAGAGAGAGAGAGAGAGAGAGAGAACTGTAAAGCTTTACACTGTGTATTCTCTCTCTCTCTCTCTCTCTCTCTCTCTCTCTCTTTTCTTCTCTCTCTCTCTCTCTCTCTCTTCTCTCTCTCTCTCTCTCTCTCTCTCTCTCTCTCTCAGAGTTTCAGAGTCTCTCTCTCTCTCTTCTCTCTCTCTCTCTCTCTCTCTCTCTCTCTCTCTCTCTCTCTCTCTCTCTCTCTGTAATCATTACTGAAAACTCTGAAGGATACAGTGTAGATAAGGATTAGGTCATGGGGGAAACAAAGACAAAAGTGGGGTAAAAAAAAAAAAAGCAGCCGCAAAATAACAAAGATGTAGGGAGGAAAATGGGGCCCAACACAAAAAACCAACTGCAAAATAACACAGTGTTGTTTTTTTCAAGTTACCAAACTAGATTTCCTAATTCTAACCTGATGCCTGAAACTCCCCCACCCCCACCCTCACCCCAGCCACTCTCTCATCTTAGTTCACACACACACACATACACAAACCAAACAAACACACAAACACACACAAACACACACAAACACACACACACAAACACACATACACACATTAACATCTTTTTTACACAGTTTACCAGTTTGGAACAAAAAAAACACCACCACTGTTCATGCACCAAACAAAAGGAAACAGTCTGGGTATGATGGTGTGCCAAGTCTCCTCAAAGGAACATTCCCATGCTGTGATTAAAGAGCAGAGATGGACGGAGGAGAGAGTGGGGGGCCTGTGGAAGGAGGTGGAGGGGGTGGGAGAGGCTGACACAGGGAGATGTCTGAAGTTGTCAGCAGTCACAGTCATTCAACACCTGCCACACCCACACACAGAGGGCAGAGGTCACACCCACACACAGAGGGCAGAGGTCACACCTGCACAGAGAGGAGAGGTCACACCTACACACAAAACAGAAGTCACACCCACATATAGACGGTTGAGGTCACACCCACACACAAAACAGAATTCACACCCACATATAAATGGTTGAGGTCACACCGACACACAGGGCAGAGGTCACACCCACATGTAGACAGTGAGGTCACACCCACCCACAGGGCAAAGGTCACACCCACATATAGACGGTTGTGGTCACACCCATACCCCGGGCAGAGGTCACACCCACATATAGACGGTTGAGGGTCACACCCACATATAGACGGTTGAGGTCACACCCACACTCAGGTCAGAGGTCACACCCACACACAGGGCAGAGGTCACACCCACATATAGACGGTTGAGGTCACACCTTCCCAGAGAGGAGAGGTCACATCCACACACAGAAGTCACACCCACATATATAGAATGCTGAGGTCACACCCACACAAAGAGCAGAGGTCACACAGGGCAGAGGTCACACCCACACACAGGGCAGAGGTCACACACACGGGGCAGAGGTCAAACCCACACAAAGAGCAGAGGTCACACACACAGGAAAGAGGTCACACACATAGGGCAGAGGTCACACCCACACACAGGGCAGAGGTCACACCCACACATGGGGCAGAGGTCACACCTCACACATAGGACAGAGATCACACCCACATACATAGGGCAGAGGTCACACCTACACACAGGGCAGAGGTCACACCTACACACAGGGCAGAGGTCACACCTACACACAGGGCAGGTGTCACACCCACCTACATAGGGCAGAGGTCACACACACACACACACAGGGCAGAGGTCACACCCACACACACACAGGGCAGAGGTCACACACACACACACACACACACACACACACACAGGGCAGAGGTCACACCCACATGCATAGAGCAAAGGTCACACCCACATACATAGAGCAAAGGTCACACCCACATACATAGGGCAGAGGTCACACCCACACACACAGGGCAGAGGTCATACCCACACACAGGGCAGAGGTCATACCCACACACAGGGCAGAGGTCACACACACAGGGCAGAGGTCACACCCACACACAGGGCAGAGGTCATACCCACACACAGGGCAGAGGTCATACCCACACACAGGGCAGAGGTCACACACACAGGGCAGAGGTCACACCCACACAAAGGGCAGAGGTCACACACACAGGGCAGAGGTCACACCCACACACAAGGAAGAGGTCACACCCACACACAAGGAAGAGGTCACACCCACACACAGGGCAGAGGTCACACCCACACACAGGGCAGAGGTCACACACACAGGGCAGAGGTCACACCCACACACAAGGAAGAGGTCACACCCACACACAAGGAAGAGGTCACACCCACACACAAGGAAGAGGTCACACCTACACACAAGGAAGAGGTCACACCCACACACATAGGTCAGAGGTCAAACCCACACACAGGGAAGAGGTCCCCACACACAAGGAAGAGGTCACACCCACACACATAGGGAAGAGGTCACACCCACACACAGGGCAGAGGTCACACCCACACACAGGGAGAGGTCACACTCACACACAGAGAAGGGGTCACACACACACACACACACACACACAACACACGCAAACACACAAAGACACACACACAAGTGACAAAACATGATTATGTAAATGGTATGTCCTAGAGGGGGAAAAAGTTTAACAATACAACACTCGCGCGCGCGCGCACACACGCACACACACACACACACACACACACATCCACGCATGTGGGGAAGAGACAGAGACAGAGGTATGCTGCAGATACCCTGTGCCTACCAATACCTAGATTCAACCAATCTACTGTTGGCCGCTGCTCTTTCTCTATTTCGGGTCTATCGACCTGGAATGAGCTACCTCTCTCTCTTCGCCAGAAGTCTAGCTATGACACTTTTAAATCAAGCCTCAAGACATATTTATTTCAAACCTAAGATTTCCCCTCTCCTGTCTCATATCAGAACTATCCCACCCTTCACTAACCCATGTCCTATCACCTGCTAAAGTATATGACCTGTGTGTGTGTGTGTGCATGTGTGCGTGTGTGTGTGTGTGTGTGTGTGCTTTTGAAAAACATTTGACTATTGAAATTTTATTTCATAGATTTTGTCTGCAGTACCATGTTTGTAATATCTGTTTGAACTATTGATTATTTGTCATTGGTTGTATGACTGTGTAAGATTAGGTCGAATGCATGCGCTTTGATTTGTCTTTGCAAGATATAGCGCTATATAAGTTCCATTTATTATTATTATTATTATTTATGTACAAAAACGAACGGGGAAGCACCGAGAGAGACAGAGATACTGAGAAAGAATTAATTAATCTTCTTCTTTTTACAACGGTGAATGGAGATAGAGACAGACATTTTTGTCCATTGTCCTTTTTTTTTCTTTACTTTGGCATGCTCTTCTCTTTGCCCAGCCACGTGCATGTCTTTCCAAAACCACAGCGTTAAAGGCCATGTCACACGGTGGGTTTCCTGTCAGCAACCTTGAAACGTGATGTTTTCAACATAGCATTGCCACTTGTTGAATTGTAAAAATGTGACCTGGAGAACTTTTTTATAATTATAAAAGGAAATCAAAAGGAGTCAAATAAAATACAGTGGTAATCAAAATGTCACGAAACGAAATAAATGAAACTGAATTATTTAACAAAAATAAATTAATTAAAAGAAAGGATTAAGACATATTATAAAGATATAAAATTAAGACAACTAAGGAATCCGATCTGAGCCATTATTTAACTGAACCAAACAAAAAAAGGTCTATAAAAAAATCAGAAAGCGATGAAATGAAAGGAACTGATTCTAAAACTCAACCACTGAACTCATTTTCCCAAACATAATTATAGAGGTAAGGATTTGAATCTTGATACTGCCTGATGATTCAACGATGGTGAGTTCAATGACCTTACCATTTATAATTTCAGTTTTCTATTCCATCAGCGAATCATTCTTGTAGCGTCTAACTGTAGAAGGCCAACAGAACGTTTGGAGGGAGGGAGACGAAGAAGAGACAGACAGAGAAAACGATGGGAAGACAACATCAGAGAGTGGACTGGCCTTGAGTGAAACGAATTACTACGGAAAGCAGAGGACCGCGGGCAGTGGAGGAAGCTGGTTGCAAAATCTTCAGTGGTGTCCCCATGATCCACAGGACCACGGGATAGGTGAAGGTGAAGGTGAACTGAACGTTTTAACAAGCTATTCTCTGCAACTTGCTGAAAATCGACAAAGATTGTGTGCATGTTCCCTTCTTAACGTTGTTATTCCATCTCTTTTTTTTTCCCTGTCTCCCACCCCTTGTTTCTGGCATACTGCCCAGTGACACTGGTTTTGGCAGACCAGATGGCATGGTACTATGATTGTGTGGGGCCCCTCATTCTGGATGGTTGGCATGTTTCTGCACAGCCATGCTGACCTTTTTTCTGCATGTTTCTGCATAGCTCTGTTGACCTTTTTTTTCTGCATGTTTCTGCACAGCTCTGTTGACCTTTTTTCCTGCATGTTTCTGCACAGCTCTGTTGACTTTTTTCTGCATGTTTCTGCACAGCTCTGTTGACCTTTTTACTGCATGTTTCTGCACGGTTCTGTTGACCTTTTTTCTGCATGTTTCTGCACGGTTCTGTTGACCTTTGTTCTGCATGTTTCTGCACAGCTCTGTTGACCTTTTTACTGCATGTTTCTGCACAGCTCTGTTGACCTTTTTTCTGCATGTTTCTGCATGGTTCTGTTGACCTTTTTTCTGCATGTTTCTGCACGTTTCTGTTGTCATTTTTAAAGGGGCTGATGTCTGTCTTGAACTTCTGGCAATCTCTTTAGTTGTTGACCTGATTTCTGCAGGAGATATCCAGCAACTTTTTCAAATATCTTAAATCTGTGTGTTTGCCATTAGAGCTCCATTTAACAAGCACAAAGAAAGACTGAGACTCTTTTCTTCTTCGTTGTCGAACATTCAGACAGCGACTGTTATCAATCATATGAGCGAAATTGCGTCACGCTGCCGTTAAGCACCTGACAAGTCAGGCCCAGCTCATCCGACTTCGCCATGGGAGAAAAAAAATCGTCTTTCTGGAAAAAAGGCGGGAGAATGAACCAAGAAGGCAGAAAATAGACGAGAAGGAGGAGGTGACAAGGAAAAAAAGGAATAAGGCAAAAACAAAGGGAGGGATAGAAAAGAGGGAACTCCTAGCAAAGAATTTCCAGAAGTTGGGGGATGCTATTTATACTGACAGGCCCCTGGCATCCCCACAGGGAAGGTGAACTGAGATCACCACTAAGGATGAAATTTTTTTTCTCTCCTGAGTTCAAAATGATGTTGTGGTCATTTGAGCTTCACAAACGCATTATATTTTATCACTGGTAAAGATCTGAAAAGTAGATTATGTCATTTGGCGTGTATAGGTTATTCCCCTCACTGTGACAAGTTTCTTGGAAAGCAGAAACCTGAAACTAATCCTAGTCTTCTTTCAGATTACATTGAGCCTACTGACAGACATTTTTGTTATTTGCTCCAAGAAACTTTTATCTGTTTATTTATTTATTTTATTTATTTATACCACTTTAAGTCACAAGATTTCTCTGCGTAAAATTTGGGCTGCTCTCCCCTGGGAATCGAGAGCGTGCCGCCACAAGAGCAGCGCCACCCTTTTATTTGGGGGGGGGGGTGCAACTGTATTTGTTTCCTTATCAGAGTGGCTTTTTCTAAGAATTTTGCCAGGGACAACTCTCTTGTTGCCGTGGGTTCTTTTACGTGCGCTGAATAATTTTGTGTAACACACGGGACCTCGGTTTATCGTCTCATCCGCGCCCAGACCACCACTCATGGTCTAATGGATAGGGGGGAAAGTTTCGGGCCCAAACGGGATTCGAACCACCGCACACTTCCGACCCGGACTTTTGGCTTTCTAGACAGGCGCGTTACCTCTAGACCACCGATCCACCAAATGTGAGCCAAATCCACCTTTTAATGTGAACCTGAGATTTCACCAAACGCAAACGAGGACGACCCAAGAACACTTGGCGTCGGACTGTCGAAACAGAGCTGAAGACCTTCCAACATACCTGAGGAACCATTCGGAAGCTGGCCCAGGACAGACAGGAGTGGAGAACATTTGTTGCTGCCCTACGTGCCAATAAGGCACAAAGGCATTGATGATGAGACTTCACCCCTAAACCTACAATTTGAAAACAGTCCTCCTCCATCACAAACCAGGGGCCACAGACAAAGAGACAGGGAGACAGAGAGAGAGAGAGAGAGAGAGAGAGAGAGAGAGAGAGAGAGAGAGAGAGAGAGAGAGAGAGAGAGAGAGAGCCAGTACCCAGTCACAGTGACACAGCAACTCTCTTCAGTTCCAGAATAACCAACACCCCCTCCCTCTCCCTTCAGGAAAGGACAAAGGGGAGGTCAACCCATCCCTAAGTACTGCAGGCCTGTCTTCTGAGAACTCTACCAGAATACTGTGCGTGCCTGGACATTCAGTCTGGTGGGGTTGTTGTTGTTGTTTTTTTAAATTCTTTTATTTCGAGGATGATGATAATAATAATAATAATAATAACAATAATAATAATAATAATGTATGGAATTTATATAGCGCTGAATCTTGTAAAGCAACAAATCAAAACGCTCGATGGAATAAGCAGCCATGTCCTTTCTTTCATCCAGTCCCCCGTGTGTATGCAGTTTTGTCAACTTGTCATCCGTTCCCACCGGCACACAAGGGCCTACTCTTCCGAAAAGCGCCAACGGGTTTTAACGTGTGCGCAAGATGTTCTGCGTGCGTTCGCACACGGGACCTCAGGTTTATAGTCTCATCTGAAGGACCTTTGGGGTGAGTGGAATCGGCACTGATGATAACTCCAGAGGAAAAATCCTCTTGCACGAGAATCGAACCCGGGTCAGCAGATCACGAATACATCACCGTGACCACCAGGCTATCCCGTCCCATGGTAACAGAATAAGAAGGCAGACAGTAACAAGGTCGTGCTGAATGTTGGGGGTGTGGAGGGTACAGCGATTTTTTAGGTGATGGAGGCAAAATGGTCAAAACAGATCAAATGTCCTCAAGGCTTCAAGAACGTTTGGTCAGTATCAGATTGATACAGAAGCCCTGATTGAGACCATGATTTGCTGGTACATGGTGGAAGGTGAGAGAGAAGATCACTCACTCACTCTGTCCCATGTCTCAAAGGACGTAGGGGGGACATGAGAGAGATCTTTTTCCATGCTTCACGATCCTGTGTGGCTAGTAGAAGGTGTTGCAGGGGTTGGGCGGTCCATTCTTTGATGTTGTCAACCCATGATTTCTTTTGGCGGCCTCTTCTTCTCTTGCCTTCAACTGTTCCCTGCAGGATGGTTTTTGCTAAGGTGTTGTGTCTTGTGGTGTGACCAAACCACATCAGTTTTCTCCTCTTTATGGTGGAGAGCAGAGGTTCTTGGGGGCCCACACGCTTTTTGATTTCTTCTTTCACATAGTTGTTGGTCTTGTGTTCTTTGTATGATATTTTGAGGAGTCTTCTGTGGCACTTGTTCTCGAATGCTTGGATTCTCCTCTCTAGCTCTGCTGACAGAGTCCATGATTCACAGCCATATAGGAGGATAGATATCACGAGGGATTTGTAAAGGTGATATTTGGTGCAGAAGTTGATGTTGTTGCTTCTGATGATCCTCTCGAGTCTGGCTAGAGCAGATGTTGCTGTTGCAATGCGAGCTTTCACTTCATTGTTTGATGTCCCATCTTTTGTTAGGATGGAGCCTAAGTATTTGAATTGGCTCACCTCTTCCAGTATTTCTCCATTTATCTTTATTTCCGTGCTGTCATTACTTGCGCTGTTGACCATGATCTTTGATTTCTCTGTACTGACCTCCATGCCGTATGCGCTCGCTCGATCTGATAGGCTATCTGTGAGGTTTTGCAGTTCTTGTTTGCTGCTGCCCATGAGATCAATATCATCTGCAAATCTGAGGTTGCAAAGGGGTCTTCCACCAATGGAGAAGGAAGTGTGGTGGTTTTGCAGTGTCTCTGTCATGATGTTTTCGAGGAAGAGGTTGAAAAGTACAGGTGAGAGAAGGCAGCCCTGACGGACCCCAACCGTGGTCTTGAAGAACTCGCCCATGTGATTGTTAATGAAAACTGCACTTCTTGCGTTCTCGTACAGTGCCTTGATGACTTTAATGAGGCAGTTGTCAATGTTGAAGTGCCTGACTACTTGCCAGAGGCCGTCATGCCATACTCTGTCAAAGGCCTTTTTGAAGTCTATGAAATTGTGATACAAGTCTTTTTGGTGTTGGAGATGTTTCTCTATCAGAATTCTCAGATTGAAAATTTGCTCCATTGTGCTGCGTTTTGGTCTAAAGCCGCTTGTTCTTCTGCCAGATTTTCTGCTTGGTTTTTCAGTCTGTTGAGGACTACCCGCAGCATGATCTTGCTAGGATGGCTTATGAGACTGATGGTTCTGTAGTTCTGGCATTGCTTGAGGTTTCCTTTCTTTGGTAGGGGTATTACAAGAGACTGTCCATTCTACTGGCCATTCTTTGGTGTCGTGAATCTTCTGACAAAGTTCTGTGAATCGCCTTGCTGTTTCATTCCCTCCATTTTTTATGATTCAGCTGGAATGTTATCGATTCCAGGGGACTTTCCCTTCTTCAATTGTTTAATAGCTGTATCTACTTCACACCTTAGTATTGGTGGGTCTTTATCTTGATGTTCAGGGGGGGTGTCAGAAACTATGTTGGTATGTAGAGAGAAGATAGGGAAAACGAAACAGGATGGTGACTATGATGTTTAATTTTCTCTGAGCTCAGAGAGACAAAGCCAGTGCAAAGCTCTCAGGCAAATGAACAGAGAAAGAGAGAAGGGGTAGGAATGGAGAGAGAGGGGGGGAGAGAGAGGGGGGGAAGGGAGAGAGAGAGGAGGAGGAGGAGGAGGAGGAGGAGAAAGAGCTATAATCTCTCTACTGCTGCCTTGTATCTCTGCAGCCAGTGCTGAAAACTTCAAAAGATGTAGTATAAGTAGTATTAGGTCAGTGTGTCACAAAAATGAAAATAACCAACTACAAAAAAGAAAAATACTATATACGAAGATAAAAGAAAAAAAATGGTTTTTAAGTTTTTAAACTCAATTCTTAATTCCATAACTGATACCTGAAACTTCCTCCTCCTCCTCCCTACCTCCCTCCCTCCCCCAACCCCACCCCCTATTCCCCTCTGTGTGTGTGTTTAAAAAGCTGTTGTGTTGATCCGATTATAACAGATTTGCCCCCCCCCCCCCCCCCCCCCCCCCATCCCCCCATCCCCCGAATTACAGATTTGTTCATTTGTTCATTCTACTCAGTCAATTTATCCCCACATGTCCCCTCTCCTCCTTCTTCGTTTTTTCTCCCAATTCACATGACTCAGTCCTCGTTTCCTGCTTTCTCTTTCATCATAGGATGATGAGATGGTTTCAGAATTAATGTGTCTTTACGTGTACCTAGTCCACGGCTTTTGAACTAAAGTGATTCGTATATCCTCCTCAGCTTTTGCCCTTTGGGCTTTATGCTTTAGAAAGGGCACAGTATTAACCTGACAAAGGCTGTCTGTATTGGAACATGAGCGAAAGAGAGCCAGACAGGCAGACAGACAGAGACGTGGAGACACAGACAGAGAGACAGAGACAGACAGACAGGAAGGAGGAGACAGGAAGACAGAGAGAAAGACAGAGAGAGAGAGACAAGACAGACAGACAGGCAGAGAGAGAGATGAGGCAGCAGACAGACAGACAGAGACAGGAGGCGCAGAGAGAGAGGCAGAGATAGAGAGGCAGACAGACAGACAGAGAATTGAATTGCATTGCATTGAATTGAATCGAATTGAATGAATTTTACTTCAAGAGGGTAGTGGCATAAGCAAACATACTTTTTTTTACAACCATCCCTCTGGGCACAAAAAGAAGAGCAACAGAAGGGAGGGAGTGGGACAACAGACAGAAAAACTGAGATAGGGAGACAGATAGAGAGGGATAGAGAGAGAGAGGGAGAGAGAGAGACAGGGAGAGAGAGAGACGGGGAAAAAGAGAGGCAGGCAGACAGACAGAGACAGGGAGACACAGAGAGAGAGGGATAGGGAACAGGGAAAGAGAGAGAGGCAGACAGACGGAGACAGGGAAACACAGAGAGAGGGAGAGAGACAGAGACAGGAGAGAGAGAGAGACAGGGAGAGAGAGAGAGGCAGACAGACAGACAGAAACAGGGAGAGAGAGGCAGACAGACAGACAAACAGACAGGGGCAGGGAGACACAGAGAAGGGAGAGAGAGACAGGAGAGAGAGAGGCAGACAGACAGACAGAGACAGGGAGTCACAGAGAGACAGGAGAGAGAGACAGGGAGAGAGAGAGAGAGGAAGACAGACAGACAGAGACAGGGAGACAGAGAGAGAGGGAGAGAGAGACAGGGAAGAGAGAGGGAAGACAGACAGACAGAGACAGGGAGACACAGAGAGAGGGAGAGAGAGACAGGGAGAGAGAGAGAGAGAGAGAGACAGGGAGAGAGAGAAGCAACAGACATACAGAGACAGGGAGACACAAAGAGAGAGGGAGAGAGAGACAGGGGGAAGAAAAGAGAGAGACAGGGAGAGAGAGAAGCAGACAGACATACAGAGACAGGGAGACAGAAAGAGAAGGAGAGAGAGACAGGGGGAGAGAGAGAGAGACAGAGAGAGAGAGAGAAGCAGACAGACAGAGACAGGGAGACACAAAGAGAGAGGGAGAGAGAGACAGGGGAGAGAGAGAGACAGAGAGAGAGAGAAGCAGACAGACATACAGAGACAGGGAGGCACAAAGAGAGAGGAGAGAGAGACAGGGAGAGAGAGAGAGAGAGACAGGGGGAGAGAGAAGCAGACAGACATACAGAACAGGAGACAGAAAGAGAGAGGGAGAGAAAGACAGGGAGAGAGAGAGAGACAGAGAGAGAGAGAAGCAGACAGACAGAGACAGGGAGACACAAAGAGAGAGGGATAGAGAGACAGGGAGAGAGAGAGAGACAGAGAGAGAGAGAAGCAGACAGACAGACAGAGGCAGGGAGACACAAAGAGAGAGGGAGAGAGAGACAGGGAGAGAGAGAGGCAGACAGACAGAGACAGGGAGACAGAAAGAGAGAGGGAGAGAGAGACAGGGAGAGAGAGAGACAGGGAGAGAGAGAGGCAGACAGACAGACAGAGACAGGGAGACACAGAGAGAGAGGGTGAGAGAGACAGGAGAGAGAGAGGGGCAGACAGACAGACAGACAAGCAGACAGAGACAGGGAGACATAGAGAGAGAGGGGAGGGGAGAGAGACAGAGAAAGAGAGGCAGACAGGCAGACAAACAGACAGAGACAGGGAGGCAGAGAGAGAGAGGGGAGGGGAGAGAGACAGAGAAAGAGAGGCAGACAGGCAGACAAACAGACAGAGACAGGGAGGCAGAGAGAGAGGCAGACAGACAAACAAGCAGACAGAGGTAGGGAGACACAGAGAGAGAGAGAGAGAGGCAGAGAGAGAGACATAGACAGGGAGACAGAGTGATACAGAGACACAGACACAGAGAGAGAGGGAGAGAGAGACAGGGAGACAGAGAGAGAGGGGGAGAGAGAGACATGTAGAGAGAGATAGGCAGACAGCCAGACAGCCAGACAGAGACAGAGAGACACACAGAGAGACACAGAGAAAGAGAGACCGAGACAGAGAGAGAGACAAGACAGACAGACACACAGACAGACACACAGACAGACACACAGAGTCGTGGAGACACAGAGAGAGAGACAGAGACAGACGGACAGGCAGACAGA
>CM054159.1:39732915-39742915 GCA_028751875.1 Rapana venosa | reverse complement strand
GTATGCATGCACACACACACACACACACACACACACACGCACGCACGCACGCACGCACGCACGCACACGCTCATGTAGCAACACTCACCATAAAAACCACTCAAATGAATACGCAAACTCACAGAATTTTTAGTTTTGGATTTTATTTTTCAGAAATAAGCAAAGTTGATTACAAAATCTTTAAAACAAAAAGTTTATATTTCCAACCCTTTTAACATAAACACAATCACACGCAACACACTAGACATCTGCATGCAATGTGTTTCCATTAAAGTTCATATTTCCTACCTTTAATTCAAGTGCGACCACATAATATAAACAAAGTAAACATCTTTATACATAATGTTTCCATTCAAAATGTAATACACATAACAGCAATATCATAACTTGCCAACATTGACACTGCATGTCCCTTAATGTTGTGGTATCAGATATGAAGATAAAAAAAATAACAGGTGTGAAAATATAACTTTTTATCTTAATATCGGATATTAATACTGGATCGGTGGTCCAAAGGTAACGTGCCTGCCTAGAAAGCGAAAAGTCTGAGTTGGAAGTGTGTGGTGGTTTGATCCCTGAAATTTGGGCCCAAAACTTGTCCCCCATCCATTAGACCATGAGGTGTAGCCTCGACGCTAGTCTTTCAGATGAAACGATAAACCGAGGTCCTGTGTGTTACACAAAATTATTTGGCGCATGTAAAAGAACCCACGGCAACAAGAGAGTTGTCCTGGCAAAATTCTGTATAAAAAAGAATTTTTTTAAAAGAAAACCACTATGATAGGGAAATAAATACAGTTGCAGACAAGAAAAGAAAAAATAATAATAATGGGTGGTGCTGCTCTTGTGGCAACGCGCTCTCCCCAGGGAGAGCAGCCCGAATTTCATGCAGAGAAATCTGCCATGGCTTTAAGCGGTATAAAATATAAAAAAATTTAATGAAAATAAATAAATTGACTCCAAGAGATCAGCTACTCTTCAACATACACCTTTTCCTGAGCAAAACAGTAGCCCAGTTTTCTCTGGTTGCTGCTATCTTTTATAACCTACTTTTCAAAAGCCACTTTCATTTCCACCACCCTACCTAAATGTGTGTGTGTGTGAGTGTGTAAATTGATATATGTTGATTCTAATATTTTGTGGATGGTTGCATGCGTGAAAATAATTTGAATGCAAGCGCTTCGATTTTTTGGCTTTACAAGCTTCAGTACCACATAAATACAACACATTTTAAAAAATTATTATTATTATTATTATTATCATTATTATTATTATTATTATCATTATTATTATCATTATTATCATTACTATTATTATTAGTATTATTATTATTATTATCATTATTATTATTATTATTATTAACTGACCTCCTACACAGGCTGCTTTGATAAAACAGCAACAATGGAATTCTTTCATTTTCAGTGGGAAGTTTTATCTTAACACCATGTATATCGAGTGAACTAATCAGAAACTGTGCCACCCCATTTGAATGGTTGCTGTCATTATAGTTCTGTCCCAGCGGAGATTTCCTTGTTGCAGGCTGGTTTTTTAAAACAGTCTTCTTCATTTTTTTCATTCAGCAAGGAAAGCAAACTAGAAACAGGAAGCTTTGTTCTGTTTAAAGTAGTTGAATTTTTCCGAGGCGATGTCAAAGGTAAACAAAATTCAAATAATTTTTTTGGAAAAAACATGGTGTGGTATCAGAGTAAAAAAATCAAAAGAGATGGTTTCAGAGTTAACACAGAGAATTTTTTTTCATATATTATGATACACCACATCAACCTTCTTCTTCTTCTTCTTCTTCTTCCTTTTTTGTCATGTTTCTCCCAAGGGAGGTTTGACAGTGATGAACCTTCTCCATCCCTCTCTGTTTTGAGCTTCCTCCTTATTTATGCCCCTTTCTCTAAGATCATCTGCAATACAGGCAGCCCAGGTTTTGCTAGGTCTTCCCTTTGGTCTCTTTCCATCCACTACGAAGTTCATTGCTCTTTTTTAAATGACTGAAGTTGTAAGTGGTTACCAGCACTCGTTTTCTTCCACTATTTCCTCAAAAACACTAATTTCTTCAGGACAATTAATTAAAAAATCAATTCTTCAGCAAAATCTACACACAAACCCTCCCCCTCCCCCCCCCCCAAAAAAAAAAATCACCAGCACTATACCATAAAAACAGTTGACAATGGTCTGCCCAGTAATGGAATGAAAAGAACATACCATAATACTGATCTCATACAAGTAGATGCCGTCAAAGTTTTCTGTTGTAAAAAAGGGGGGGGGGTAAAAAAGCAGAATCTTTGACCAAAATTGCACAAACTTTTCATTGGAAACATCTTGAGCAGTGAGGTATTTGGGTGACTGCACTTCTGGGGGGAAATAAAGTATGCAATAAATAGGAGGAAAAAATTCTAGGAAAAAAAAGTATGCAATGAATACAAGGAAAAAATTCTCAGAAAAAAAGTATGCAATAAATAGGAGAACAAATTCTAGCAAACAAAGTATGCAATAAATAGGAGAAAATTCTGGGGGGAAAATATGTCATTAATAGGAAGGGAAAATTCTGGGGGTAAAGTATGCAATAAATAGGAGAAAAAAATTCTAGGAAAAAAGTATGCAATAAATAGGAGAAAATTATGAGGGGAAAATATTAATAAATAGGAGGAAACAATTCCAGGGAAAAAGTATGCAATAAATAGGAGAAACGAATTCTAGTAAAAAAAAAATATGCAATAAATCATTAAAAAAATTCTGGGAAAAAAGTATGCAATAAATAAGAGAAAAACTCTGGAGAACAGTAGGCAATAAATAGGAAAACAACATTCAGAGCAGGGGGGGGGGGGGGGGAGATGCAAGAAATAGGAGAAAAGAATTCTGGGAAAAAAAGTATGCAATAAATAGTAAGAAAAAAATATAGACACTAATGTAAAAAGATGCAAATGATTACACTTTTTTTTTCCTAGTCTGGAAAAACTGCTCAACATACCTAAACGAAGCTAACTATAGACATATAAATCTGACAATTCAGGAATATTGCCACTGCAAGACAAACCAAATGCAAACAAGTAATATCTCCGAAGTCAGAATGCAGCTACCTAAACAGCGGATGCAGAAATAAACTGGTCACATATGCATAAATCTCACCATTTTTGAACATTCATAGCTCTAGCTGAGAAATGGGAAAAAATAAAATAAAAACTCCTGAAACAGAGTGGAGATGTCTGATCTGCCACAGCACAGTATGAACAGGGAGAATGTGGCCTCTAAGAAAGAGGCTGCATGCATATTACATTTTACCATGAAGGCAAAATGTATGCAACAGGCAGTTTTCAACCACCACCCCCAAGGAAACAGAGCGCTGAACAATTTGCAGGTGTGTCCCAAAATAGTAACACATCACTCTGATCGCATGGGAGGTAAATCTACTTACCACACCATCACACTCATACAAGACTTTCAACGCAAAACATATACAAGAAAATAATCACCAACAAGAAAATAAGATTAAAGTAGATTCATGCAACGATTATACACACACACACAAACACACACATTGATAAAAAGAAAAACCAACAGTACTACAAAAATCACTCCAGAAAGATCTGTAAAAAAAAAACAACAACACCTTTACAAAAATCGGTCCAAACTGACATATATAAAAAATAAACAATTCCATTTCATAAAAGTTCTAGTGTAAAGCAAATATCAAAAATAATATCCTACCTTTTTACAAAAAATGCAAGTTGATATGGAAAAAAAACCCACACACACACACCCGAAATCGTTCACCTTCAAGTGAAAAAAAGAGTCCAAAACCCTGTCAAAAACTTTTTTTTTGGTTTTTCAATGTGAAGGAAAAGCCAGTGTACAAGAAAATCTTCAAACAAATTCACAGGTACCAGTGATGTCAGGGTTTCTCGTTTCTGGCTGTGTGGCTGTGGACCCCACCTCACTTGTCGCAGTTCAGAGGGGTTGGTACTGCACATCCTTCTGGTGCCAGATCCACCCTGCAAGTACACAGCCATCAGACAATGAATGTCACTTCTCCTTTGGCTTTCTTGTCTCTTCTCAGCTTGCACTCCTTCATGCTATATAATGCACATAAATACATTTACACACACACACACACACACACACACAGGATAGCCGGGATAGCCTAGTGGTTAAACATTGCACTCGCAATTTGACGACCCGTGTTCAATTCCCGTTCAAGGGGATATTTTCCCCTGGAGTTAACATCAGTGCAGACTCCACTCTCCCTAAAGTCCTTCGGATGAGAAAATAAACCGAGGCCCCGTGTGCGAACACATGCAGAACATCTTGCGCACACATTAAATCCTGTTCCGCTTTTCAGAAGAGTAGGCCATTGTGTGCCAGTGGGAACAGATGACAGAATTTACAAAACCACATACACACGGGGACTGGATGTAAAAAAGCACATAAGTGCTTATTCCATTATCCTCAATATATGCCGTCAGCACCTGGGGTTTATCACAGTTCTTGATTAAACCATTGACGCTGGGGGCAACAGCAAAGTGAGAGGTTGTATGATCAGTGGCTTTCCCATTCATGGAATTCCACTTTACAGATTAGTCTTTAGTGATCAACTGTGACTTTCTGACTAGGAGGCTTGACTCACACAGTCCTTATGTGCTGCTGCAGCCCTGGGGGCTAGTCGGCCTTTGGAGAACATCTCCAATGCTGACTGTCCTTATGCCTACTTGGCCGAGAGAGTGGGGATGTACTGTAGGCAAGGCATCTCCACTATAATCAAATTTCTGCCCAATTTCCGAAAGACCAGCTGCCTCCTCTGCTGTTTTGGAGGTCATCGTCAAACACGATGGACAAACATACAAATACAAAAAAAGAATTAAATAAATAAAACATAGAGAGAGATACAGACAGAAAGAGATGTGACGGGGCGGTAATTCACTTATCTTCCCATGCGCTCAGAGACGTGTGTTACTATTTTGGGACACACCCGCAAATTTTTGTGCGGCATTCTGATTCTTTGGGTGGTAGTTGAAAACCATCCATTGCTTACACTTTGCCTTCGTGGTAAATTGTAGTATGTATGCAGCCTCTTTATTAGAGACGACGTCCTTCCTGTTCACATTGTGCTGTTGTAGCTGAAAAGTTGTACAGTACTGTGGCAGATCAGGTATCTCCACCCTGTTATATATATGTGGAAAAGATTTGTGGTACCAAAGACAAAGGAAGACAACGCACAAAATATACAGACAGTCTGAATAGCTACGCAACGAGGAAAGAATCCCCCAACAATGAACTCATCTGGAGAACTGACAACAGAGAGGAATGGAAGGCCATGATCGCTGATGTCTGCAACAGACCTGGCACATGAAGAAGAAGAAGTTATATATATATATATTTTTTTGTTTTTGTTTCGAAGTTCACCCAATGGTGAGATTTTGCATATGTGACCATTTCCCCCACCCCCACAAATAAAATACTGCATCCCAACTTTGAGGATACAGCTGGGAATTGAACCTGCTAAGTTGGGGATGCACTCCCCCCCCCACCCCCCAGCAATAAGGTAGCTGCATTCCAACTTCAAGGATACAGTTGGGAACTGAACATACCGATTTTTGCCCAAACTGTCGGCAGATACCTACCTCCCTGCACTTTCCGATTTTCAACTGTCATGGGTTCTTTTGACATGCACAAGTCCCGCATGCACATGCATCTGACTGGTTTAGAGTCTCCTCCAAAAGTCATTCAGTTCAAAATTTCCAGTCAAAGTAAGAAGAAATGGTAAGGCTGGGATTCGAATTGAACCCAGAATCTCATGGTTTGTTATTTTGTTAGGCAGGTGATGAACGTCTAAACCGTCCCGCCACCTTGCTTCTTCAAAGGTTACCAACTTCAACAGCACCCAGTGTTCCCAGGCAGTCACCCATCTGAGTTCTAACCAGACCCGATAGTGCATGGCTTTGGTGATCTTACTCACTCCTCACACCTGGAAATCACTGGACAGGAGACTGTAAATACACTCTGGATGAGGTGTGTGTGTGTGTCAAAGTCAAACTTTTATTTCCAGATGGTACATTGAATAAGCAAAATACTTGCTTTTTTTTCGCCAAGCCATCTAAGAGAAGAAAAAAAAGAAAACAAAACAACCAACAACAACCCCCCCCCCCCCCCTAAAAAAAACCCAAAAAAACAACAAATATACCAAATCTTATTGAAAAAGAAATTATAACGATGATGATGATGGCAATATCAATATCGTGTGTGTGTAATACACACAGAGTGTGAGGCTGTGGTTAAGCACCTTGCTATATTGGGAACAAGAAGAAGAACATCAACGAGGACAAGAAGAACAAGGACAAGAAGAACAAGGTCAAGAAGAACAAGGACAAGAAGGAAAGACAAGAAGAAAAAACAAAGACAATAAGGACAAGGACAAAAAGAGAAAAAAAGACAATAAGGACAAGAACAACAAGTACAAGAAGAACAAGGACAAGAAGAAGAACAAAGACAAAATCGCATGGGAGGTAAATCTACTTACCACACCATCACACTCATACAAGATTTTCAACGCAAAACATATACAAGAAAATAATCACAACAAGAAAATAAGATTAAAGTAGATTCATGCAACGATTATACACACACACACAAACACACACATTGATAAAAAGAAAAACCAACAGTACTACAAAAATAACTCCAGAAAGATCTGTAAAAAAAAAAAAACAACACCTTTACAAAAATCGGTCCAAACTGACATATATAAAAAATAAAAAATTACATTTCATAAAAGTTCTAGTGTAAAGCAAATATCAAAAATAATATCCTACCTTTTTACAAAAAATGCAAGTTGATATGGAAAAAAAAACCACACACACACACCCGAAATCGTTCACCTTCAAGTGAAAAAAAGAGTCCAAAACCCTGTCAAAAACTTTTTTTTTGGTTTTTCAATGTGAAGGAAAAGCCAGTGCACAAGAAAATCTTCAAACAAATTCACAGGTACCAGTGATGTCAGGGTTTCTCGTTTCTGGCTGTGTGGCTGTGGACCCCACCTCACTTGTCGCAGTTCAGAGGGGTTGGTACTGCACATCCTTCTGGTGCCAGATCCACCCTGCAAGTACACAGCCATCAGACAATGAATGTCACTTCTCCTTTGGCTTTCTTGTCTCTTCTCAACTTGCACACCTTCATACTATATAATGCACATATATACATTTACACACACACACACACACACACACAGGATAGCCGGGATAGCCTAGTGGTTAAACATTGCACTCGCAATTTGACGACCCGTGTTCAATTCCCGTTCAAGGACAAGAACAACAAGGACAAGAAGAACAACAAGGACAAGAAGGACAAGGACAAGAAGAAGAAAGACAAGAAGAACAAGGACAAGAAGTACAAGGGCAAGAAGAACAAGGACAAGAAGAAGAACAAAGACAAGAAGGACAAGAAGAACAAGGACAAGAAGAGCAAGGACAAAAAGAAGAACAAGGACAAGAAGAACAAGGACAAGAAGAAGAACAAGGAAAGAAGGACAAGAAGAAGAACAAGTACAAGGACAAGAAGAAGAACAAGTACAAGAACAACAAGGACAAGAAGAACAAGGAAAGAAGAACAAGGACAAGAAGAGCAAGGACAAAAGAAGAATTAGGACAAGAAGAACAAGGACAAGAAGAACAAGGACAAGAGGAACAAGTACAAGAAGAACAAGGACAAGAAGAAGGACAAGGACAAGAAGACAAAGGACAAGAACAACAAGGACAAGAAGAAGAGCAAGGACAAGAAGAAGAACAAGGACAAGAAGAACAAGGGCAAGAAGAGCAAGGAAAAGAAGGACAAGGACAAGAAGAACAAGGACAAGAGGAACAAGGACAAGAAGAACAAGGACAACAAGAAGAACAAGGACAAGAGGAACAAGGACAAGAAGAACAAGGACAAGAAGGACAAGAAGAACAAGGACAAGGACGAGATGGACAAGGACAAGAAGAACAAGGACAAGAAGAAGAACAAGGACGAGATGGACAAGGACAAGAAAACAAGAACAAGAAGGACAAGAAGGATAAGAACAAGAAAGACAAGAACAAGAAGAACAAGGACAAGAACAAGAATGCGAAGAAGAAGAATTGCGAAGAAGAAGAAGAAGGAACAGAGGGATGGAGGAAGAAAGAAAGAAAGAAAGAAAGAAGAAAAAGACGAAGAAGAAAAACAAGAACAAGAAACACAAAAAAGAAGACAGCGATGATGAAGAAGAAGAACAACAACAACAACAATAACATCACACCACCACCACAACCAACAACAACAACATCAAACCACCACCATCACCACAACCAACAACAACAACATCACACCACCACCATCACCACAACCAACAACAACAACATCACACCACCACCACCACCACAACCAACAACAACAACATCACACCACCACCATCACCACCACCACAACCAACAACCCCAACAACATCACACCACCACCATCACCACAACCAACACCAACATCACACCACCACCATCACCACAACCAACAACCAACAACATCACACCACCACCACAACCAACACCAACATCACACCACCACCATCACCACAACCAACAACAACAACATCACACCACCACCACCACCACCATCACAACAACAACAACACCACCAACACCACCACAACCATCACCAACACCAACAACAACAACAATAATACAGACCACAGTGTGAGCGTGTCCTTGAGGTTGAAGGAGGTGAGGGGGATGAGGGCGGTACCCAGAGTTTTGACAGAGGAGGAGGAGGAGGAGAAGAGGCCCATCTTGTTCTTCACCACCACCTCCACCCTCCCCTTCACCACCTCCGACCCCCGATGTCGAAGGTCAACCTGGGACAGCAGCAAGGTACAGCCCCTTTTTACTCTCTTGAGTGAATGAGGTTTGAGAGAGAGAGAGAGAGAGAGAGAGAGAGAGAGAGAGAGAGAGAGAGAGAGAAGAGAGAGATGAGAAGAGAGAGAGAGAGAGAGAGAGGGGCAGGTAAAGTCAAGTCAAGTCAAGTCCAAAACACTTTAATTAATCATCCCATGAAGGGCATTTACAATACTGAGAGTAAAGTCAAGTCAAAGTCCAAAACACTTTAATTAATCATCCTATGAAGGGCAATTACAATACTGAGAGTCAAGTCAAGTCAAAGTCCAAAACACTTTAATCAATCATCCCATGAAGGGCAATTACAATACTGAGAGTCAAGTCAAGTCAAAAACACTTTAATTAATCATTCCATGAAGGGTAATTACAATACTGAGAGTCAAGTCAAGTCAAGTCAAAAACACTTTAATTAATCATTCCATGAAGGGCATATACAATACTGAGAGCAAAGTCAAGTCAAGTCCAAAACACTTTAATTAATCATCCCATGAAGGGCAATTACAACACTGAGAGCAAAGTCAAGTCAAGTCCAAAACACTTTAATTAATCATCCCATGAAGGGCATATACAATACTGAGAGTAAAGTCAAGTCAAGTCAAGTCAAAAACACTTTAATTAACCATCCCATGAACGCCATTTACAACACTGAAAGTAAAGTCAAGTCAAGTCCAAAACACTTTAATTAATCATTCCATGAAGGCCAATTACAATACTGAGAGTCAAGTCAAGTCAAAGTCCAAAACACTTTAATCAATCATCCCATGAAGGGCAATTACAATACTGAGATTAAAGTCAAGTCCAAAACACTTTAATTAATCATTCCATGAAGGCCAATTACAATACTGAGAGCAAAGTCAAGTCAAAGTCCAAAACACTTTAATTAATCATCCCATGAAGGGCATTTACAATACTGGGAGTCCAGTCAAGTCAAAGTCCAAAACACTTTAATTAATCATTCCATGAAGGCCAATTACAATACTGAGAGTCAAGTCAAGTCAAAGTCCAAAACACTTTAATTAATCATCCCATGAAGGCCAATTACAATACTGAGAGTCAAGTCAAGTCAAAGTCCAAAACACTTTAATCAATCATCCCAT
>CM054159.1:39717915-39727915 GCA_028751875.1 Rapana venosa | reverse complement strand
GATCTCCTGCATGTGTATATATACATGAAGGGAATTAAGGCACTGGCAGTTCTGCGCTTGAAGTTGACCTCAGAGAAATCATAAAAATCCCCTCTCTAAAAAAAAATTTCCACCCTTAATTCCTAACATGCTGCCAAGATTCTTTCCCTCTCTCTCTCTCTCTCTCACATACACACATGAACACACACACACACATACAAACACACACATACACACACACTCACACACATGAACACACACACGACACACACACACACACACACACACTCTCTCTCACACAACACACGAACACCTTCACACACACACACACATTCACACACACACTCACAACACATCAACACACACAAACACACACACACACACGAACACACACACACACACACACACAAACACACACACACGAACACACACACACACGAACACACACACACATCAACTCACAAACACACACACACACGAACACACACACATATGTACACTCCAACACTGTTACGAGTCAAAGAATAAAACTGCACCCTATAGATGATACCCAATTTTCAATCCCCCAAAAAAACATTGAAATCCAGGAGCATCGTTCTTTTCTCGTTCCTCGGCTAGAGCTCCGAGGATCACCAATAGAGATATTTTTGCGTATGCGACCGCTTCCTTCCCACCATAGAGGCATCAGCATTGCAGCTTTGGGGAAACTTTCCGTAATATTAAAAAAAAGTGCAGTAAAGGTAAAAGGTAAAGGTGTTCCCATAACCTATGCCGTTGTTAGGGAGCGAGGTGTCAGAGACCTCAGCTTCTCCAGGGGCCAGCAAATTGAGGACGGTGGCGCCCATCATCTCCTCTCCTTCACTGCTTTACCTTCCCTGACCCTAAAAGAGGCAGGTACTACCTATTTACAGCTGAGTGAAGGACTGTACTGAAGCCAAAGCAGGCAAACGGTGGTCTAGAGGTAACGCGCCTGTCTAGAAAGCCTAAAGTCCGGGTTGGAAGTGTGCAGTGGTTCGAATCCCGTTTGGACCCAAAACTTTCCCCCCATCCATTAGACCATGAGTGGTGGTCTGGGCGCTAGTCTTTCGGATGAGACGATAAAACCGAGGTCCTGTGTGTTACTAATAATTATTTAGCGCACGTAAAAGAACCCACAGTTGCTGCAAGAGGCAAAGTTCTGTAGAAAAAAAGCCACTCTAATAGGGAAACAAACACAGTTGCAGACAGGAAAAAGAAACAAAAAAGGGTGGCGCTGCTCTTGTGGCGACAGCGCTCTCCCCGGGGGAGAGCAGCCCGAATTTCATGCAGAGAAATCTTCCGTGACTTAACCCTCTTGTTGTTGGATTCTACAGAGCTAAACTGCCTGTAGATTTTGAATTCTTTGAAGGTTTTCTACCTCCATCTGACTTACTTTACTCCTAAGACAATTGTGTGTGTGCATGACAAGCTATCAAGCTGAAATTTTGTCACAAGCTAGGTATGTCATTGTACTTGCATTTAGGCGCAAGTTTATGTGTCTGGTCACCAGATGTCTTGTCATTGTCACCTTATTTGTCACCAGTCATAGGTAAAAATATGGTATATATGATAAAACAGCAAATCCTGCATGGATTTGACAATAGTTCAAGCATATTAGTGTCGAATAAGGAAGTGATACCCAGCTGATGTGTTTACCAATAGTTATGTGCAATAGTACTTCAAGGATGTGTCACACAATGTCCCCATAACACCTGTTGTTTTATGGTATGTCTCGAGGAGACAGAAGTTTTGTTTAACTATTTTTTCTTTTGAAAACAAGTCATATTCAATCAACATGTGACCTTTATACTGCAGTTCATATCTGCGTGTGCTACCACATGTTTGTTAAGTGTACAGAAGTGTATTATTGTTCATGACTGTCACATTGTCACCAGTGTCACAGCACAGGTGTGACAAATTCGAAACAACACAGAACTTCTGTAACCCTACAAAATGTTAATGTTGATAGTCTCTAAAGTAGTCGTAGTGGTGGCACAGGGTCACATCACATCACAAAAAGCACAAATTATGGATGTGTGTGTGTGTGAAGGGGGGGGGTGTACCCATTGCTCTCACCTGTCGAACCTTGGCAGACCGGAGACCTATTTTATTTTCCTTCTTGCTATTTTCATTATCGGCATATCTGTTCGTTTCTGCCATTGCAGTTTCAAAGCAAAAGTGTGGTAATAATGAGAAAACAGTCAAAAGGCATCTTTTCAGGCGTCTATGCCGCGGACGGGCCGGGAGGTCAAATTTCTCCACAGTCCGTGTGTGTAGCACAGGTCAGGAATGTGCCCTGTAGCACATTATTTTCAGGCTCACTCTTCTCCCTAACTGCAGCATTTCATTCCTCCTCTTCCTCGTAAGCGTTTAATATCAGACTCACTTAACAATTATCTTTCAAATGTTTCTACTTCCAAGACAATAACATTCAATTTATCGTCTCGCTAATCAGATGAATCATCTGCTACTAAAGAAAACACCATTTTTTTCCGCCACACTGCGCCATTGAAAAGCGTTCCGGTCGC
Organism: Rapana venosa; assembly: GCA_028751875.1. NCBI lineage: Eukaryota > Metazoa > Mollusca > Gastropoda > Neogastropoda > Muricidae > Rapana > Rapana venosa. The sequence goes on along the minus strand of CM054159.1, from coordinate 39,725,390 downwards.
TGGCTGTTATTTCTTCCTTCCCTCCCCACTACACGCATGTTAGTGGTCTAAATTTATCACTAGCACCCTCTGACTCCCTCCCTGCATCGCCCCACCAATTTTCAGACACATAGTGTGAAAACCAGGAGGTCTGTGTGTGATGGGAAAGTACTGCCCACGTGGGCAGCACCAACTGTCAGCTGCGGTTGTATTGGAATCTAGCGGCAGCCTCCGTTACTGTCGGCTGCGGCCGGATCGGGGACAAGAGGGTTAAAGTAAAAGGTAAAAAAGGTAAAGGAGTCCCATAACCTATAAGGTCATAGGGGAGCGAGGCGTCAGAGACCTCAGCTTCTCCAGGGGCCAGCAAATTGAGGGCGGTGGCGCCCATCATCTCCTCTCCCTCGCTGCTTTACCTTCCCTGACCCTAAAGAGGTAGGTACCTATTTACAGCTGGGTGAAGGACTGCATTGAAGCCAAAGCAGGCAAACGGTCAGCCATCGACTTGGTAACCACGCTCAATGCTAATACTGTCGTTAGTAGGGGGCTTAGTAGGTGGTGTTCTTGCGTATGTTAGCTTAGAACAGACACCACTGAACACCACCAAAGTGACCCAGCAGCAGTGCAGGGCCCCTCTGGCTGGTGGCCCCACGGCGGCCTGATAGTGATGGGCTCCCTGTGGACTTCCGACCCTGAGGATAACAATAATAATAATAATGTATGGAATTTATATAGCGCTGAATCTTGTAAAGCAACAAATCAAAGCGCTCAGAGGATGAGACATAACAAATCTGGGTATGGGCTGTGGCGGGGAGATTGGAATGAGCAGAGTGGGAACAGCAGGAGGGGGAAGAGGAGGCAGCAAAAAGCAAAAACAAAAACGCTCGCTGGTGCTTGGGAGGGAGAGATGATGCCAGTACACACAAAGCAGGCTCCCCCTCAGGACCTACGTGACTCTGTGCACCACCACCACCAGCTGTTGTCGGGCGCTGCTGTAGCGCAGGGTCAGCTGCAGACGGCCCAGCCCATACTGCCCTCTCTCCTCTTCTCTGGAGAGAACAAAAATAGACCAGAATAATAGATAGATAGATAGATAGATAGATAGATAGATAGATAGATAGATAGATAGATAGGTAGATAGGTAGGTAGGTAGATAGATAGATAGATAGATAGGTAGATAGATAGGTAGATAGATAGATAGATAGATAGATAGATAGAAAGATAGATAGATAGATAGATAGATAGATAGATAGATAGATAGATAGATAGATAGATAGACAGACAGACAGACAGACACATACATACATACATACATACATACATACATACATACATACACACACATATATCATTCTTACTGGTTACAGCATCACTTTGTTTTCTCTTGTCCTGTCTTGTCTGATCTTTTTGGGATTTAAAATAAAATATTTAAAAAAAACCCAACTTTTTCTTGCATTGTCTTGTGTCGGTGTCTTCCTACCTCTTGTATTGATTTTTTTTTGTGTGTATTGAATTGTCTTGTCTTTTGTCTTGTCTTCCTTTGTCTTGTCTTCCTTTGTCTTGTCTTCCTTTGTCTTGTATTTAATTGTCTTATCTTCTTTTGTCTTGTATTTAATTGCCTTATCTTCTTTTGTCTTGTACTGAATTGTCTTGTCTTCCTTTTTCTTGTATTTAATTGCCCTATCTTCTTTTGTCTTGTATTTAATTGCCTTATCTTCTTTTGTCTTGTACTGAATTGTCTTGTCTTCCTTTGTCTTGTATTTAATTGCCCTATCTTCCTTGTCTTGTATTTAATTGCCCTTTCTTCTTTTGTCTTGTACTTAATTGTCTTGTCTTCCTTTGTCTTGTATTTAATTGCCCTATCTTCCTTTGTCTTGTATTTAATTGCCCTATCTTCCTTTGTCTTGTATTTAATTGCCCTATCTTCCTTTGTCTTGTATTTAATTGCCCTATCTTCCTTTGTCTTGTATTTAATTGTCTTATCTTCTTTTGTCTTGAATTTAATTGCCCTATCTTCCTTTGTCTTGTATTTAATTGCCCTTTCTTCTTTTGTCTTGTACTTAATTGTCTTGTCTTCCTTTGTCTTGTATTTAATTGCCCTATCTTCCTTTGTCTTGTATTTAATTGCCCTATCTTCCTTTGTCTTGTATTTAATTGCCCTATCTTCCTTTGTCTTGTATTTAATTGTCTTATCTTCTTTTGTCTTGAATTTAATTGCCCTATCTTCCTTTGTCTTGTATTTAATTGCCCTATCTTCCTTTGTCTTGTATTTAATTGTCTTATCTTCTTTTGTCTTGAATTTAATTGCCCTATCTTCCTTTGTCTTGTATTTAATTGCCCTATCTTCCTTTGTCTTGTATTTAATTGTCTTATCTTCTTTTGTCTTGAATTTAATTGCCCTATCTTCCTTTGTCTTGTATTTAATTGTCTTATCTTCTTTTGTCTTGAATTTAATTGCCCTATCTTCCTTTGTCTTGTATTTAATTGCCCTATCTTCCTTTGTCTTGTATTTAATTGTCTTATCTTCTTTTGTCTTGAATTTAATTGCCCTATCTTCCTTTGTCTTGTATTTAATTGCCCTATCTTCCTTTGTCTTGTATTTAATTGTCTTATCTTCTTTTGTCTTGAATTTAATTGCCCTATCTTCCTTTGTCTTGTATTTAATTGCCCTATCTTCCTTTGTCTTGTATTTAATTGCCCTATCTTCCTTTGTCTTGTATTTAATTGTCTTATCTTCTTTTGTCTTGAATTTAATTGCCCTATCTTCCTTTGTCTTGTATTTAATTGCCCTATCTTCCTTTGTCTTGTATTTAATTGTCTTATCTTCTTTTGTCTTGAATTTAATTGCCCTATCTTCCTTTGTCTTGTATTTAATTGCCCTATCTTCCTTTGTCTTGTATTTAATTGTCTTATCTTCTTTTGTCTTGAATTTAATTGCCCTATCTTCCTTTGTCTTGTATTTAATTGTCTTATCTTCTTTTGTCTTGAATTTAATTGCCCTATCTTCCTTTGTCTTGTATTTAATTGCCCTATCTTCCTTTGTCTTGTATTTAATTGTCTTATCTTCTTTTGTCTTGAATTTATATTGCCCTATCTTCCTTTGTCTTGTATTTAATTGCCCTATCTTCCTTTGTCTTGTATTTAATTGTCTTATCTTCTTTTGTCTTGAATTTAATTGCCCTATCTTCCTTTGTCTTTCTTGTCTTCCTTTCTCTTGAGTTGTTTTGACTTGCCATGTCTTGTTTTGCCTTACATGGTCTAATCTTGCTTGTTTTCTTGACTTGCATTGCACTCCTCCCTTAACTGTCTTGTAGTGACTTGTATTGCATTGTCTTGTCTAGTCGTGCACAGTGTAAAAATCTGAGAGATGGGTTAGGCATGGGCTTACATTAACATACATTAATAATAATAATAATAATAATGTATGGAATTTATATAGCACTGAATCTTGTAAAGCAACAAATCAAAGCGCTCAGATGACATGATTTTTTATTTTATTTTTTATTTTATATCGAGGATAATGGAATAAGCACTCATGTACTTGTTTACATCCAGTCCCCGTGTGTATGCGGTTTTGTAAATTTTGTCATCTGTTCCCACCGGCACACAATGGCCTACTCTTTCAAAAAGCGGAACAGGATTTAACGTGTGCGCAAGATGTTCTGCGTGCGTTCGCACACGGGGCCTCGGTTTATAGTCTCATCCGAAGGACATTAGGACATTAAGCACAAAGGGGGAGAAAAAAAAGCACCCAGAAAAAATATTCACACACACACATACACACACATACACATACACAAATGCACACACTATATCATTACTGACATCTTTATAATAATTAGAAAAGCTCGCTCTCTCTCCTCCATCCATCCGCGCACACACACACACACACACACGCACGCACGCATACGCACACCCCCCCCCCCCCCAAAACACAAGCATAAACGGCAACAAAGCTTTCATAAGTATCCCAGCAAAAATGCAAAAAGCCATGGGAAAACTTTTCAAAATGCTAGAATAAATAAAAATAAAAACATACAGCACACACACAGAGAGAGAAAGAGACAATGACAAATTCTTTTATTTTGAGGATAATGAATAACCACCCATGTGCTTTTTTTTACATCCAGTCCCTGCCCGTAGGAATACATCTTCATAATAAACCAAATACTCATACACTCACACAGTAAAAACAAAGGGAAAAAAAAAAACTTTCAAGAAAACCCAAACAACAACAAACAAAACAACACCAAAAAAAACCAAACAAACAAACAAAAAACAAAAAATGCCAAACTTACATTGTTCTAAAAATGAACATCTACACGTTGTAAATAAGGTACACATAGTTGTTACACACAACAATTCTTCTTCTTCTTCTTCTTCTTTTTCTTCTTCTTCTTCCTTTTTTGTCATGTTTCTCCCAGGGGAGGTTTGACATTGATGAGCCTTCTCCATCTCTCTCTGTTTTGAGCTTCCTTCCTTATTTATGCCCTTTCTCTAAGATCATCTGCAATACAGGCAGCCCAGGTTTTGCTAGGTCTTCCCTTTGGTCTCTTTCCATCCACTACGAAGTTCATTGCTCTTTTTATGATGTGGTGGTCTGCTTTCCGTTGAACGTGCCCAAACCAGCACAGTCTATTGGTACTAGCTACAGACTTCAGATCATCAACTTGTTACACCCAACAATAAGATATTGTTACACGCAACAATAAGATATTGAAATAAAACGTTCACTAGAACTCAAGTACAGTCAACAGTACACAGAGAGAGACAGACAGACAGACAGACACAGACAGAGACAGACAGACAGACAGACAGGCAGACAGTAAACCTAAATCATACTTCGACACCACACAGGATGGGGCAGACTGCTTTCTCCTTTTCCGTACATCCACCCCAGCAGTAGCAAGGGAGGCAACACGCTGAGGAGTTTTCTCCCTTTCGGTGGCCAGCCACGCAGCTTCTCCTTCAGCAGAGTGTTCTCCCTTCTCTTCTCCTTCCTTAGCATTATTCTCTCCTCTCCTTTCTCCTTTGACAGCGTCTTTTGTCTGATTGCCTGCTGGGTGCTGTGCTTCTCTCGAAGGGGCTCCTGTGACACACCAATATAAAAAAAATTCACTACAGACTGGAGTGGTTAATCAGGTTGTGTGGTGTGGTGTGGTGTGGTGTGGTGTGGTGGAGTGTGGGGTGGGGTGGTGTGGTGTGGTGGAGTGTGGGGGGGGGTGGTGTGGTGTGGTGGGGTTTGGGGGGGTGTGGTGTGATGGGTGGTGTGGTGGGGTGTGGTGGGATGGGGTGGGGTGTGGTGAGGTGGGTGTGGTGTGGTGGGTGTGGTGTAGTGTGGGATGGTGTGGTGTGGTGGGGTGTGGGGTGTGAGGGATGGGTGTAGTGTGGTGTGGTGTGGTGGGGTGTGGGTGGTGTGGTGTGGTGTGGAGTGTGTGGTGTGGTGGGGTCTGGGTGGTGAGGTGGTGGAGTGGTGTAGTATGAGATGGTGTGGTGTTTGGGGATGATGGTGTGGTGCGGTGTGGTGTGAAGAGGTGTGAAGTAGTGTGGGGTAGAAGTAGGGGAGGGGTAGTAAAAGGGTAGGTAAGGGATTAGAGTAGTGTAGTGTAGTGTAGTGTAGTGTAGTGTAGCTTAATTAGTGTAGTGTAGTGTAGTGTAGTGTAGCTTAATGTAGTGTAGGTAGTGTAGTGTAGCTTAATGTAGTGTAGTGTAGCTTAATGTAGTATAGTAGTGTTAGTGTAGTGTAGTGTAGCGTAGTGTAGTGTAGTATGGCTTAATGTAGTGTGGTGCGGTGGGGTGTGATGCGTATGGTGTGGTGCAGTGTAATGTTGTGTCATGTCGTGTCATGTCGGGTAGGGTAGTGTAGTGTAGGGTGTAGTGTAGTTAGTGTAGTGTAGTGTAGTGTAGTTTAACGTATGTAGTGTAGTGTATGTGGTGTGGTGTGGTGTGATGTGGTGTATGTGGTGTGATGTGGTGTGGTGTGGTGTGTTGTAGTGTGGTGTAGTATAGTGTAGCTTAGTGTAGTGTATGTGGTGTGGTGTGGTGTGGTGTGGGTGGTGTGGTGTGGTGTAGTGTACTTAATGTATGTAGTGTAGTGTAGTGTGGTGTAGTGTGGTGTGGTGTGGTGTAATGTAGTGTAGTGTAGTGTGTGAGGTGTGTTGTGGTGTGGTATGTGAGGTGTGGTGTGGTGTGGTGTGGTGTAGTGTGGTGTGGTGTGGTGTGATGTGGGGTGTGTGTGGTGAGGTGTGTGTGGTGTGTGTAGTGTGGTGTGGTGTAGCTTAGTGTAGTTGAGTTGGTGTGGTGTGGTGTAGTGTAGTGTAGTGTGGTGTGGGTGGGGTGGTGGTGTGGTGTAGTGTAGTGTAATGTAGCTAATGTAGTGTAGTGTAGTGTAGTGTGGTGTGGTGGTGTGGTGTGGTGTGGTGTGGTGTGGTGTGTGTGGGAAGTGTAAGTGTAGTGTAGCTTAGTGTAGCTTAATGTATGAAGTGTAGTGCAATGTAGTGTAGTATAATGTAATGTAGTGTAATGTAGTGTAGTATAATGTAATGTAGTGTAATGTAGTGTAGAATAATGTAGTGTAGTGCAGTGTAGTGTAGTGTCGTGTAGCGTAGCGTAGCATAGTGTAGTGTAGTGTAGCGCAGTGTACCATAGTGTATTGAAGTGTAGTGTAGCGTACTGCAGTGTAGTATAACAAAATGTGATGTAGTGTAGTGTAGTGTATAAAAACATGATCAAATATATATAAATAAACTAGCGCAATACAAACAATACAAATACAGGTTTTAAGAATTGTAAAGCATCAACTAAAACCTACAGGAAACACACACACACACGCATGCACACACTCACGCACGAATGCACACATGCGTGCACGCGCACAAACACACTCACACACACACACATATATATATATATATATATATATATATATATATATATATATATATATATGTATGTATGTATGTATATATAAACACATACATACACATGTACATACACTTTTTTTTAAAAATTTAACATGTGCGCAAGATATTCTGCGTGCGTTCACACATGGGACCTCGGTTTATAGTCTCATCCGAAGGACTTTTGGGGAGAGTGGAGTCTGCACTGATGTTAACTCCAGAGGAAAATATCCCCTTGAATGCAAATCGAACCTGGATCATCAGATTGTGAGCGCAATGCTCTAACCACTAGGCTATCCCGTCCCCCTAGAGAGAAAGAAAGAAAGACAGAGAGAGATAGAGGGAGAGAGGGAGGGCGAGAGAAAAAGAGAGACAATGACAATGACAAATTCTTGTATTTCAAGGATAATGAACAAGCACTCATGTGCTTTTTTACATCCGGTCCCCACCCGTAGGGATACATCTTAATAATAAACCCAATACTTATACTCTCACACAGTAGAAACAAAGGGAAATAACCCTTTAAAAAACAAACAAAGAAACAAAACAACAAAAACAAACAAAAAAACAAACAAAAAACACAATAACAATAACAAACAA
>CM054159.1:39712915-39715415 GCA_028751875.1 Rapana venosa | reverse complement strand
ATGAAGTACACTCTCAAAACGGAGACTACAAAGTGACATTTCTATGGTTCCTGAAGTTGTTTTTTTTTAAACAGAGACTTCAAAACTACATCTCTGGCATGAAGGGGCTTAAAATAAGCTGTAGCTTGATGCTTTTCCCTTGCTGTATTGATGTGGTTTAATTATGCTGTATGAATATTGAATAAACCAAAACATGGGCTGCCTGTATTGCAGATGATCTTAGAGAAAGGGGCATAAATAAGGAGGACGCTCAAAACAGAGAGAGATGGAGAAGGCTCATCAATGTCAAACCTCCCCTGGGAGAAACATGACAAAAAAGGAAGAAGAAGAATATTGAATAAACCATGTTTCAACTAAACTATTATCTCTGTGTTTCCTGAAGTACGCTTTTAACCCAGATAATTAAAATTCACATCTCTAAGATTTCTGAAGTACACTTTTAACACACAGACTTCAAAATCACATTACTTAAGCTTTCTGAAGTACACTTATAAGACAGAGACCACAACATCACATTTTTATGTGTCATGAAGTACATTTTTAATACAGAGACTAAAAAATAACATTTTTTATGTTATCTGAAGTACACTTTTAACACAGAGACTTCAAAATCACATCTCTGAGTTTTCTGAAGTACACTTTTAACACAGAGACATCAAAATCACATCTCTGAGTTTTCTTAAGTACACTTTTAACACAGAGACTTCAAATCCACATCTCTGAGTTTTCCGAACAACACTTTTAAACACAGAGACTCCAAAATCACATTTCTGAGTTTTCTGGAGTACACTTTTAACCACACTTCAAAATCACATCTCTGAAGTACACAATTAACACAAAGATATCAAAATCACACCTCCAAGATTTCTGAAGTACACTTGTAACACAGACTTCAAAATCACATCTCTTTATGTTTCCTGAAGTACATTCAAAACCTCAAAAGATAACTTTTTCAAAAAAAAATTTTTTTGGTGGAGGGGGGGGGGGGGGGGGGGGGGTGGGGAAGTCTTTGTTTTAGCTCTTTTGTTTTCAGTACACTTTTTGTCTGACTGTCTTTGCCTCAATACAGAATTCTTTTAAACCCACCTTAACTTTTTTTTTAATCGGCCTACGTTACTGAACTGAAATATCACCTAAACAACTTCATGTTTTATTTTCATCAACTGAACATAGGGTAAAATTCTATTCTTCCCATCATCAGAAGTCACGGTTATTTGAGAAACATACTTTTCACAGAGAGAGAGAGCAAGAGAGAGAGAGAGGGGGTGGGAGAGAGAGAGAGAGAGGGAGGGAGAGAGAGAGGGAGGGAGAGAGAGAGGGAGGGAAAGAGAAGAGAGGCAGAGAGGGAGAGAGAGGGATGGAGGGAGAGAGAGGGAGAGAGAGAGAGAGGGAGGGAGGGAGAGAGAGGGGAGAGAGAGGAGAGGGGAGAGAGGGAGAGAGAGAGGGAGAGAGAGACTGTGTGTGTGTGTGTACATGTGTGTGTGAGTGTGTGTGCATGCCTGCGTGTGTGTGCCTGCGTGCATGTGCATGCGTGCGTGTGTGTATGCGTGTGTGTGTGTGTCTGTCTGTCTGTCTGTTGTGAAGTATATAAAGAGCAAAAACTGCAAATGTTGAGACTACAGCCTAAATACACACACTCACACAAAAAAACAACCCTGTCTACAGGAATCAGACCACACCACCATCTCTACATATATAAAAACCATCCTTTTTCTTTTTATTTCTCACACACACAATCAAATATACCTCTACCATTCCATTTCAAAACTGTAACTGTAAAAGACAATTTTTCACAGTGTATTTCATGCTGACGCACACAAACATGCACACAAACATGCATACACATGCTGATGAACACGACTACTAGCAGATGATGAAGACAACAAGACTGTACAAGACTCTGTGTTTTCCTTGTGTTGAATAAATCACGCTTTCTCTGTATGCATACACTGTACCCAATTTCACACACACACGCACATACACACACACACACACACACACACACACGCACACACGTGTGCATGCGCAATGAAAAAAAAAGCTTATAAGCTTTCTCTTTTATCCTCAATAAAGATCATTTTGACTTGACTTGACTTCACACACACACACATGTACACACACGCGCACACACACACATACACACACAAATAGTTTTAATGATCATTCACTAGATTTTGTAAGAAATTGGGATTTTTATTATTCTGTATTCAAGATTTATTTGTATTTACATGTTCTTACAGTTCTGTGTAGATTTAATTAATACATTAATTCCCTACCCCACTCCCAGAATTTCTCCCCCCTCCCCTCCACTTTTTATTCCTTTTTTTTTTTCTTAACGTGTCTAATATCACAATTTGTGAAGAGACATAAAATGAAATTGAACACACATGCATGCACGCATGCACGCACACACACACACACACACACACAAACTTCTCAGTATGAATGCACTATTTCCAATTTCACACACACACACACACACACAAACACAACACAACAC
>CM054159.1:39700415-39707915 GCA_028751875.1 Rapana venosa | reverse complement strand
TTGTAATAATGTAGTATTTCAGTAAACTCATTAAGAAATCTGTTCTTAGACTGATGGCTTGATGAAAAAAAAAGCAAATGCATTGCTTATTCAATGTACTATCTGGAAATAAAAATTTGACTTGACTTGACTTGACTTGACACATGTAAATTCAAGAGGGCTTGATGAAAAAAAAAAAGCAAACATATTGCTTATTACACACGCACGCACACATCTACAAACACACACAAGATCAAGATGGCTTTGATTTTTTAAAAAGTAGATTAATTGCTTTTTACGCACCCACACACAAACACACAGACACACAACCCTTCCCCTCCCCCCCCCCCCCCCCACACACACACATGCACATGTGCACACACAGAGACACACACACACATGCACGCACGCACTCACATGTATGCGCACACACATAAGATCAAGATTGCTTGACGAAAAAAAGCAAACGCAATGCTTATTACGCACACACACAAACACACATATACACAAACACACACACACAAAAAATACACACACACCAAACACACACACACACACACACACCACACACAACACACACACACACAACACACACAACACAACATACACACACAACACACAAGTTCAAGATGGCTTGATGAGAGGAAAAAACAATGCATTGCTTATTCAATTCACCATCTGAAAATAAAAACTGGATTTTGACTGACTTTGAAACACACACATACACACACACACTCACTCTCACTCACACACACTCACTCTCACTCACACACACTCACTCTCACTCACACACACTCACTCTCACACACACACACTTCCTTACCCACTCATTCACTCACTCACACAAACACACCACACACCCAAATAAAATCAATGAACTAATAAAAATAAAACACACACCACCCAAATAAAATCAATGAACTAATAAAAATAAAACACACACCACATAAACACACACCCTTCCCCCCCTCCCCACCACAACCCCCGTCATCCCCCCCCCCCCCCCCCCCCCCACTCACCCTCAAGATAACAGTCATGTAGAGTGTACAGCCCACTTGGTGACATTGGGAGAGGACAGGGGAACACACACACACACACCACACACAGACACACAGACACACACCTCCCACACACACCGCCCCCCCCCCCCCCCCCCCCCCCCCCAACACACACCACCACCCCCACTCCCACCCCACACACACCTACCCTCCCCTCCACCCCCAACACATACACCATCCACCCACCTCCCCCCCCCCCCACACACACACACCTACCCTCCCTCCTCCCCCTCTCCTCCCCCCCCACCCCCCCTCCCCCCCTCCCTCCCCCCCCCCCACCCCCCCCCCCCCCCCCCCCCCCCCCACACCACGCACACTCTCACCCTCAAGATAACAGTCATGTAGAGGGTACAGCCCAGCGTGGTGGCATTTGGAGAGGACAGGGGGAACACACACACACAACACCCCCCCCCCCCCCCCCCCCCCCCACACACACACACACAGAGACACACACACACACAGCACACACTCACCCTCAAGATAACAGTCATGTAGAGGGTACAGCCCAGCTTGGTGGCAGTGGGAGAGGACAGGGGGAACACACACACACACACACAGACACACAGACACACACACAGACACACACACAGGCACACACACACTCACCCTCAAGATGACAGTCATGTAGAGGGTACAGCCCAGCTTGGTGGCATTGGGAGAGGACAGGGGGAACCAGCGCTCCATGATCATGTTGTCTGTGGCCAACAGTCTCTTCAGGTGCACCCTCGTTTCCCCGATCTCCCGCCGCGTCTTGCTGTCTCGCACCTGCCGACAAAAACGTTAACATTGTTCGTTGTTGTTGTTGTTTGTTGTTGTTGTTGTTGTTATTGAGTGTTGTCCAGTATTAGTATGTGGAGATAAGCATTAAAATGTTTGTTGTTCTTGTTGTTGATGTTGTTATTGTTGAGTGTTCTCCAGTACTAGTATGTGGAGACAAGATTTAAAATTTTTGTTGTTGTTATTGTTGTTGTTGTTATTGTTGAGTGTTCTCCAGTACTAGTAAGTACTAGTATGTGGAGATGACAAGCGTTAAAGTTTTTGTTGTTGTTGTTGTTTGTTGTTGCTGAGTGTTCTCCAGTACTAGTAAGTACTAGTATGTGGAGATGACAAGCGTTAAATTTGTTGTTGTTGTTGTTGTTGTTGTTATTATTGAGTGTTCTCCAGTACTAGTATGTGGAGACGACAAGCGTTAACATTTTTGTTGTTGTTGTTATTGAGTGTTCTCTAGTACTAGTATGTGGAGATGACAAGTGTTAAAATTGTTGTTGTTGTTGTAGTTGTTGAGTGTTCTCCAGTACTAATATGTGGAGACAACAAGCGTTACAATTTTTCGTTGTTGTTGTTTGGTGTTGTTATTATTGAATGTTCTCCAGTACTAGTATAGTAATATATATACTAGTATATAATAGGGAGACCACAAGCGTTAACATTGTTGTTGTTGTTATTGAGTGTTCTCCAGTACTAGTATGTGGAGACGACAAGTGTTAAAATTGTTGTTGTTGTTGTTGTTGTAGTTGTTGAGTGTTCTCCAGTACTAATATGTGGAGACAACAAGCGTTACAATTTTTCGTTGTTGTTGTTTGGTGTTGTTATTATTGAATGTTCTCCAGTACTAGTATAGTAATATATATACTAGTATATAATAGGGAGACCACAAGCGTTAACATTGTTGTTGTTGTTATTGAGTGTTCTCCAGTACTAGTATGTGGAGACGACAAGCGTTAACATGTTCTCCAGTACTAGTATGTAGAGACGACAAGCGTTAACATGTTCTCCAGTACTAGTATGTGGAGACGACAAGCATTAACATTTTTTGTTGTTGTTGTTTGTTGTTATTGAGAGTTCTCCAGAACTAGAATGAGGAGATGACAAGCATTAACATGTTCTCCAGTACTAGTATGTGGAGATGACAAGCGTTAAAATTTTTCGTTGTTGTTGTTTGTTGTTATTGAGTGTTCTCCAGTACTAGTATAGTAATATATATACTAGTATATAATAGGGAGACCACAAGCGTTAAAATTGTTGTTTTTGTTGTTATTATTGAGTGTTCTCCAGTACTAGTATGTGGAGATGACGAGCATTCAAATTTGTGTTGTTGTTGTTATTATTATTATTATTGAGTGTTCTCCAGTACTAGAATGTGGAGAAGACAAGTGTTAAAATGTTCTCCAGTACTAGTATGTGGAGACGACAAGCGTTAAATTTGTTGTTGTTGTTCTTGTTGTTGCTGTTATTATTGAATGTTCTCCAGTGCTAGTATGTGGAGACAACAAACGTTAAAATTGTTGTTGTTGTTGTTATTGTTGAGTGTTTTCCAGTACTAGTATGTGGAGACGACACGCGTTAACATTTTTGTTGTTGTTGTTATTATTGAGTGTTCTCCAGTACTAGTATGTGGAGACAACAAGCGTTAAAATTGTTGTTGTTGTTATTATTGAGTGTTTTCCAGTACTAGTATGTGGAGACAACAAGCGTTAAAATTGTTGTTGTTGTTGTTTGTTGTTATTATTGAGTGTTCTCCAGTACTAGTATGTGGAGACAACAAGCGTTAACATTTTTCGTTATTGTTGTTTGTTGTTATTGAGTGTTTTCCAGTACTAGTATGTGGAGACGACAAGCGTTAAAATTTTTCGTTATTGTTGTTATTGAGTGTTCTCCAGTACTAGTATGTGGAGACGACAAGCGTTAAATTTTTTGTTGTTGTTGTTATTATTGAGTGTTATCCAGTACTAGTATGTGGAGATGACGAGCGTTAAATTTGTTGTTGTTGTTGTTGTTGTTATTGTTGAGTGTTCTCCAGTACTAGTATGTGGAGATGAAAAGCGTTAAAATTTTTGTTGTTTTTGTTGTTTGTTGTTATTATTGAGTGTTCTCCAGTACTAGTATGTGGAGACGACAAGCGTTAAAATTGTCGTTGTTGTTGTTATTATGAGTGTTCTCCAGTACTAGTATGTGGAGATGACAAGCGTTAAAATTTTTGTTGTTTTTGTTGTTTGTTGTTATTATTGAGTGTTCTCCAGTACTAGTATGTGGAGACGACAAGCGTTAAAATTGTCGTTGTTGTTGTTATTATGAGTGTTCTCCAGTACTAGTATGTGGAGATGACAAGCGTTAAAATTATTCGTTGTTGTTGTTGTTGTTATTGAGTGTTCTCCAGTACTAGTATGTGGAGACAACAAGCGTTAAAATTATTCGTTGTTGTTGTTATTGTTGAGTGTTGTCCAGCACTAGTATGTGGAGACAACAAGCGTTCAAATTTTTGTTATTGTTGTTGTTTGTTGTTATTATCATTATTGAGTGTTCTCCAGTACTAGAATGTGGAGAATGTGGAGATGACAAACGTTAAAATTTTTGGTTCTTGTTGTTGATATTATTGAGAATTCTCCAGTACTAGTATGTGGAGACGACAAGCGTTAAAATTTGTGGTTGTTGTTGTTGTTATTATTGAGTGTTCTCCAGTACTAGTATGTGGAGACGACAAGCGTTCAAATTTTTGGTTGTTGTTGTTGTTGTTGTTGAGTGTTGTCCAGTACTAGTAAGTGGAGACGAAAAGAGTTAAATTTGTTGTTGTTGTTGTTGTTGTTATTATTGAGTGTTCTCCAGTACTAGTATGTGGAGATGACAAACGTTAAAATTTGTGGTTGTTGTTGTTTGTTGTTTTTGAGTGTTGTCCAGAACAAGTATGTGGAGATGACAAGTGTTAACATTTTTGTTGTTTTTGTTTGTTATTATTGAGTGTTCTCCAGTACTAGTATGTGGAGACGACAAGCGTTAAAATTGTTGTTGTTGCTATTGTTGAGTGTTCTCCAGTACTAGTATGTGGAGACAACAAGCGTTAAATTTTTTGTTGTTGTTTGTTTTTGTTATTGAGTGTTCTTCATTTACTAGTATGTGGCGTTGGCATCTGTGCAGAAAGATTACATAGCCAAAACTGTCAACTGAACAACTCAGTTTGAATTCACTTCTTGCTTGAAGATTTGAATTATAAGGGGGGGAAATGTTACCCCCCTTTCTCCCCCTCCTCCCCAAAAAAACAACCCCAAACAAATAACACTTAGCATGAAACACTCACTTTCTGTTTACATTCTTTTATATCGAGGATAAAGGAATTAGCACTCTTGTGCTTTTTTTATATCCAGTCCCCATGTGTATGCAATTTTGTAAATTTTTGTCATCCGTTTCCACCAGCACACATTGGCATACTCTTTCTAAAAGTGGAACAGGTTTTAATGAGTGTGTAAGATGTTCTGCGTGCGTTCACACACGGGGCCTCGGTTTATAGTCTCATCCAAAGGACTCTTAACATATAACTGGATTCACAAACATGAAAAATGAGGAATTCTGAAACAAATACTGCCATACACGAATTGCTCCCTGGACTTATCTCCCATTATATCCCTGGAATTATCTCCAATTACATCCCTGGAATTATCTCCCATTACATCCCTGGAATTATCTCCCATTACATCCCTGGAATTATCTCCTATTACATCTCTGGAATTATTTCCCATTATACCCCTGGAAATATCTCCCATTATAACCCTGGAATTATGTCCCATTACATCCCTGAAATTATCTCCCATTACATCTCTGGAATTGTCTCCCATTACATGCATTTTGGAGCCGTCTGCAGTTTTCACAGAGTTGTTGCTGATGGAGTATAATGAAAAAAAAGTAATTCCTACTCATAAACCTGCCCAGTTTGGATTTTTGTTGGTGATGCAGTTTAATTAAGAGAAAACCGACATATCACCAGCTGTCACAAAAGAAAATGCTCACTGTGTCACAAACGTCAAATTGAGTTCAGCCCTGAAACAAAGGAGAGATCTTAATCCGGGGGTTGTTAAGAATTTTTTTCCTTTGCGACATCTGACCCTGCGAATCTTATCACAGCACTGGCTGATTTTGACCCAACAGAAAACTGCATCCACTGAGATCAAAACCGCTGGTAGTAGGTTTAACCTCTTGACTGCCGAGTACAAGTGCACCTTATGTGCCGGGGATAAAATTCTTACATACCACTCGCTATGTTCCTGTCCCTATAACTCAGAAACTACCTGGAGAACACTCCTGATATGCTGTTCAAGGACAGTATGTATAATATAGACTGCTTTTAGGCAAGCTCAAAGTAGTTAGCCTGAAATTTCATTTTACAAAAAAAAACAAAAAAGACCAACTAAAGATTAAAAGATTTTCCTTCAACGGCAGTCAAGGAAGCTGGCTTGTTTACGAGTCACTGCCCTGGACATGTTCCAGATTGTTTTATTTTATTTTGTTTATTTATTCTTTTATATCGAGGATAATGGAATAAGCACTCATGTGCTTTTTTACATCTAGTCCCCGTGTGTATGCGGTTTTGTAAATTTTGTCATCTGTTCCCACCGGCACACGATGGCCTACTCTCTCGAAAAGCGGAACAGGATTTAACGCATGCGCAAGATGTTCTGCATGCATTCCCACACGGGGCCTCGGTTTATAGTCTCATCCGAAGAACTTGGCGTATAGCGCGCACATTTCGTCCCGGAAAATGTCCGGACAGGGGGCAGTCAAGCAGTTAACATCTACCACTTTCAGGATAACAGTTCCCACTGCACCCCCACCCCCACACCCCCCTCCTCTCACCTCCACCTGCAGGGCTGGAGAACACTCCTGATACGCTGTCCAAGGACAGTATGTATAATATAGACTGCTTTTTAAAAAAAAAAGGTAAAGGAATCCCATAACCTATAAGGTCGTAGGGGAGCGAGGCGTCAGAGACCTCACTTCTCTAGGGGCCAGCATATTGAGGGCGGCGCCCATCTCCTCTCCCTGGCTGCTTTACCTTCCCTGACCCTAAAGAGGGCAGGTACCCATTTACAGCTGGGTGAACTGGGGGGAACTGTACTGAAGCCATGGTAGCGCGCACACGGTCACCCATCCAAGTGGGTAACCACGCTCGACGCTGCTTAACTTGGCTGGGGGGGAAAGCGACGAGTGCTCCGACCACTGAGCTATCCCATCCCCAGACTGCTTTTAGGCGAGCTCAAAGAAGTTGGCCTGAAATTTCACTTTAAAAAAAAAACAAAACAAAAAAACTATCTTTCACTTTCACGATACCATTTCCCACTGCACCCCCCACCCCCCTCACCTCGACCTGCAGGGCTGGAGAACAATCCTGATACGCTGTCCAAGGACAGTATGTATAATATAGAAGACTGCTTTTAGGCGAGCTCAAAGTAGTTAGCCTGAAATTTCACTTTACAAAAAAACAACAACTAAAGATTAAAAGATTTTTCTTCAACGGCAGTCAAGCAAGCTGGCTTGTTTACAACGAGTCACTGCCCTGGACATGTTCCGGATTGTTTTATTTTATTTTGTTTATTTATTCTTTTATATCGAGGATAATGGAATAAGCACTCATGTGCTTTTTTACATCCAATCCCCATGTGTATGCGGTTTTGTCAATTCTGTCATCTGTTCCCAT
>CM054159.1:39677915-39695415 GCA_028751875.1 Rapana venosa | reverse complement strand
GGAGTAAGTCAGAGCAATTTTGAACAACATAGGACAATTTTGAACAACATGGGGCAACAAGGAGCCAATGTGGAGCAACTTGGAACAACATGGAGTAATGGAGCAACATGGAACAACCTGGAAAAGGGAACGACATGAAACAACAAGGAGCAACTAGGAAAAACATGGAGCAGCTTGGAACAACTTGGAGCAACTTGGAACACGGAGCAACAATGGAACAACACATAGCAACAAAGGAGCAACTTGGAACAACATGGAGCAACTTGGAACAACATGGAGCAACTCGGAACAACTTGGAACAACATGGAGCAACTTGGAACAACATGGAGCAGCTTGGAACAACATGAAGTAGCTTGGAACAACATGGAGCAGCTTGGAACAACACGGAGCAGCTTGGAACAACATGGAGAAGCTTGGAACAACACGGAGCAACAATGGAACAACACGGAGCAACAATGGAACAACACGGAGCAACAATGGAACAATAAGGGGCAACAATGGAACAACATGGAAAAATGGAGCAGCATGGAGCCACTTGGAATAACTTAGTACAAGGAGCAACTTGGAACAATGGAGCAACATGGAGCAGCTTGGAACAACACGGAGCAACAATGGAACAACACGAAGCAACAAGGAAAAATGGAGCAGCATGGAGCCACCTGGAATAACTTAGTACAAGGAGCAACTTGGAACAATGGAGCAACATGGAGCAACTTGGAACAATGGACCAACATTGGAACAACAATGGAGCAACAATGCACGACACCTTATTGCTCTGAAAGACACAGCAAGTCCTGTGCAACAGGCCCGCAGTTACCTGGATGTTTGCGTTCTCTGGACTCTGTCAACACATGCATGTCAACAGCATATGACACAGCTACCTGCAAGTGTGTGTGTGTTCTCTGTCCTCTGTCAACACATGTGTGTCAACACATAGTTACTCGGAAGTTTGTGTGTTCTCTGTCCTCTGTCAACACGCACAGTTACCTGCTAGTGTGTGTTCTCTGTGCTCTGTCAACACATGTATGTCAACACATAGTTACCTGGAAGTTTGTGTTTTCTCTGTCCTCTGTCAACACGCACAGTTACCTGCTAGTGGGTGTTCTCTGTGCTCTGTCAACACATGTATGTCAACACATAGTTACCTGGAAGTTTGTGTACTCTGTACTTTGTCAACACATGCATGTCAACAGCATATGACACAGTTACCTGCAAGTGTGTGTTCTCTGCCCTGTGTCAACACGTGTATCAACACATAGTTACCTGGAAGTTTGTGTCCTCTGTCAACACATGCATGTCAACGGCATATGACACAGTTACCTGCTAGTGTGTGTTCTCTGTGCTCTGTCAGCACATGTGTGCCAACACATAGTTACCTGGAAGTTTCTGTTCTCTGTACTTTGTCAACACATGTCAACACAAGATACAGTTACCTGCAAGTGTGTGTTCTCTGTTCTCTGTCAACACATACAGCTACTGGCAAGTGTGTGTTCTCTGAACTCTGTCAACACATAGTTGCCTGGAAGTATGTGTTCTCTGTCCTCTGACAACACACACAGTTACCTGCAAGTGGGTGTTCTCTGTACTCTGTCAACACATGTATTTCAACACATAGTTACTTGGAAGTTTGTGTTCTCTGTACTCTGTCAACACATGCATGTCAACACAAGATACAGTTACCTGCAAGTGTGTGTTCTCTGTTCTCTGTCAACACATACAGCTACTGGCAAGTGTGTGTTCTCTGAACTCTGTCAACACATAGTTGCCTGGAAGTTTGTGTTCTGTCCTCTGTCAATACACAGTTACCTGCAAGTGGGTATTCTCTGTGCTCTGTCAACACATGTATGTCAACACATAGTTACCTGGAAGTTTGTGTACTCTGTACTTCGTCAACACATGTATGTCGACACAAGATACAGTTACCTGCAAGTGTGTGTTCTCTGTACTCTGTCAACACATGTATGTCAACACATGATACAGTCACCTGCTAGTGTGTGTTCTCTGTCCTGTCAACACATGTAATACTATGTCAACACATGATACAGTTACCTGCAAGTGTGTGTTCTCTGTTCTCAGTCAACACATAGTTGCTTGGAATTTTGTGTTCTCTATCCTCTGTCAACACATGTAATACTATGTCAACACATGATACAGTTACCTGAAAGTGTGTGTTCTCTGTACTCCTGTCAACATGTATGTCACCACAGTTACCTGCCAGTGTGTCTTCTCTGTACTTTGTCAACAAGTATGTCAACGCATACATTTACCTGCAAGTGTGTATTCTCTGTACTCTGTCAACACGTATGTCAACACATTTACCTGCCAGTGTGTCTTCTCTATCCTCTGTCAACACACACAGTTTACCTGCAAATATGATTTCTCTGTCCTCTGTCAACACACACAGTTTACCTTCAAGTATGAGTTCTCTGTCCTCTGTCAACACACACAGTTTACCTTCAAGTATGAGTTCTCTGTCCTCTGTCAACACATACACAGTTACTTGCAAGTTTGAGTTCTCTGTCACCTATCAACACACACAGTTACCTTCAAGTATGAGTTCTATGTCCTCTGTCAACACACACAGTTACCTTAAAGTGTGTGTTCTCTGTCCACTGTCAACACACACAGTTACCTTCGAGAATGAGTTCTCTGTCCTCTATCAACACACACACAAGTTACCTTAAAGTGTGTGTTCTCTGTCCTCTGTCAACACACACAGTTACCTTCAAGAATGAGTTCTCTATCCCCTGTCAACACACACAGTTACCTTCAAGAATGAGTTCTCTGTCCTCTGTCAACACACATAGTTTCAAGTACGAGTTCTCTGTCTCCTGTCAACACACACAGTTACCTTCAAAAATGAGTTCTCTGTCCTCTGTCAACACAAACACACAGTTACCTTCAAGAGTGTGTTCTCTGTCCTCTGTCAACACACACACATTTATCTTCAAGAATGAGTTCTCTGTCCTCTGTCAACACAAACACACAGTTAACTTCAAGAGTGTGTTCTCTGTCCTCTGTCAACACACACACATTTATCTTCAAGAATGAGTTCTCTGTCCTCTGTCAACACACACACATTTATCTTCAAGAATGAGTTCTCTGTCCTCTGTCAACACACACACATTTATCTTCAAGAATGAGTTCTCTGTCCTCTGTCAACACAAACACGCAGTTACCTTCAAGAGTGTGTTCTCTGTCCTCTGTCAACACAAACACAGATTACCTTCAAGAGTGTGTTCTCTGTCCCCTGTCAACACACAGTTACTTGCAAGTATGAGTTTTCTGTCATCTGTCAACACACACACAGTTACTTGTAAGTACGAGTTCTCTGTCCCCTATCAACACATCCTGCTTTTGTCAACACATACAGTTTCCTACCTGGTTAAAAAACAGCAATATGAACAGAACAATAGACAGGCATTGTCCGTCACAATCACTCATACCATAATTATCATCAACAGTCACCAATTGGACTCAAAAGGCCGATCCCACAACTTGGATTGCTTTTCTACATTGAAACAAAATGACAGATTTTTTAACCGTTTATTCTCTGGTTTTTGATGTCACGAGTAAATGTCCGTCTTAACGGCCTTCATGTCTGCCTCAGGACACATCTATTTCTTCCCTCTTGTTTCATCTCACTTTTGTCCCTGCCCTCAACAGCCCAAATCCCCATCACCCTGCCGGAGTGTACGACATTTGAATGTGTGTGTGTGTGTGTGTGTGTGTATGCGTGCTTGTGTGTGTACATATTTGAATTTGTAAGAACTTTAAATTGTAACTGGCTGCTTGTGAATGAATAGGATGAATGAAAGCACTTTGATTTGTTTTTTGCAAGATACAGCGCTATATAAATTCCATGTATTACTATTATTATTATTATTATTATTATTCACGGACTAAACACATGAGCCACACTGACAAAACTCCTCATGAAAAACAGCAACAATGGCAACTGATAGGAAGCAGTTGTTTACGAGCGGCAATTAAAAAGGTGAAATAAGCCCAAGGAAAAAGTGGAAAGCAAAGAGGGACAGCACAAACAAGCGACGACTTCCATTACAAGCAACACTACTAAGAGGAGGAAAGATTCAAACTTTTACAGGAAAAAGGAAGGAAAAAAAGAGGGGGAAAGAGAGAGAGGAGAGACAGACAGACAGACAGGCAGACAAACAGATAGACAGTAAGACAGACAGACAGAAACAAAGAGACAGACGGACAGTCTGACAGACAGAAACAGAGACACAGACAAGACAGACAGACAGACAGACAGAAACACAGAGAGAGAGAGAGAGAGAGAATGCAAATATAATAATAATAATAATAATAATAATAATAATAATAATAATAAATGGAACATATATAGTGCTATATCTTGCAAAGACAAATCAAAGCGCATGCATTCAACCTAATCTTACACAGTCATGCAATCAATGATAAATAATCAATAGTTTAAACAAACAGATATTTACAAACATGGTGCGCTGCAGACAAAAACTATGAAATAAAATGTAAATAGTCAAATGTTTTTTCAAAAGCACACACACACTCACACAGGTCATATACTTTAGCATGGTGATAGGGCATGGGTATGAATAGTTTATTCAGATTTTAGGCCATGGCCCCTTTCTGAGAGAGAGAGAGAGAGAGAGAGAGAGAGAGAGAGACAGACAGACAGACAGACAGACAGACAGACAGACAGACAGACAGAGACAGAAAGAGACAGAGACAGAGAGAGAGAGAGAGACAGCGGCAGTGAGAGACTCACAGGCAGATCCATGGCAGAATCCAGGTGAACGATGAGCAGGGCTGTGTGCAGAATGTCTTCCTCGTGGCTCTTCCCCTGAATCTGCTCCGTTGGATATACCTGCCATCGTTATCACACCGCTGTTAGTCTGTTATCTGTGTGCGCGCGCGCCTATCAGTATAAATAGCTTCCCCACTTTCTGGACATTCTGTGCTAGGAATTCCCTCTCTTCTATCTCTCTCTTTGTTTCTGCCTTGTTCCTTTTCTTCATGTCACCTCCTTCTTTTCTGTTTTCTGCCTTCTTGGTCCATTCTCCTGCCTGATTTCCAGAAAGACAACAACTCTTTCCCAAGCCGAAGTCAGATGCACTGGGCCTGACTTTCAGGCATTCAACAGCAGCGCAATGAATTTTCGCTCAAATGACAGACAACAATAGTTGCCGTCTGAATAGTCGACAAAGAAGAAGAAGAATTACAAAGAGCTGGCAAAAACATGAAGAAAGATGACAAGAATATGTCAGCACAGTAGTTCATATACATGAACTTAAACACCATCAGAGATCACTTCAAATGAACCTGGCAAAAAACCTTTACTGATACACTTACACACCAGAACATAGCTCTGTACATCGTTTAGTAGCTGTTTATCAGCTGTGACTTAAAGTGGTATACAACACAATACAATACCATACCATGTTCTGTTCTGGATTGGTGCTATCAGGTACGTTTTCTGGACATCCTCAGCACTCTCCATTGGTAACGGTTAAAGTGTTCCCATAACCTATGCGGTCATTGGGGAGTGAGGCGTCAGAGACCTCAGCTTCTACAGGAGCCAGCATATTGAGGACAGCGCCCATCTCCTCTCCCTCGCTGCTTTACCTAAAGATGGCAGGTACCCATTTACAGATGGGTGAACTGGGGGAACTGTACTGAAGCTAAGGCACGCAAACGGTCACCCATCCAAGTGGTAACCACGCTCAAAACTACTTAACCTTTGCTTGGGGGGAAGAGCGAGTGCTCTGACCACTGAGCTGTCCTGTCCCCACTCTGCATTAAAGGAGATTAAAATCTTCGGAAACAGCAGTATGGCTGCCTGTATGGCGAGGCACTTGGATACAGCTGTACACACAAACTTCTCATCCAGTGTGTACTTATGGTCTCAGACTGATTCCCAGATGTGATAAATATGACAAAGAGTGCATACTCTAGGTGTCCATTCTCCCCCCCCCCCTCCCCTGGTGATAATCTGGACAACACCCAACAGTAACAACCAACAACAACAACATGAAAGTTTTCAGAGACACAGTGACAGCAAAAGTCAGTGATCAGTTAACTTATTACAGTGGCAGGGAACAAGAGAGATGTCCCTGGCAAAATTATGTAGGAAAAAAAACGCCACTCTGATTTACAGGGAAACAAATACAGTTGCAGTCAGGAAAAGATCAAAACAATAATGGGTGGCGCTGCTCTCGTGATGACGCACTCTCCTTGGGGAGAGCAGGCCAAATTTCACACAGAGAAATCTGCCATGACTTAAAGTGGTGTACAATACAATACAATACAATACAACACAATACACAGAAAAGACATGCTGCAGAATGGAAACTCAACTAGCCTTCATGCTCTTTACACTACAGCCAAGCTGTATATATTTACACAAGAAAAGTACATATCATCAGCTTGCAAGCATGCACACACACACACACACACACACACACACAAACACACACGCATGCACACAGGCACAAATGCAATCACACACACACACATGGACACACACACACACAAACACACACACACACACAAACACACATATACACACCATCTTCATCATAATCTTCGTCATCAATTATACCTAAACCATATCCCAATCTGTTCTTACAATAATGACACAAACTGTGGACCCTTCTTTTCCTTCCCTCCCTCCCACCCTACTGTGCAGATCATACAGGCAGCAAAAACAACAACAACAACAACAACAAAACAAGTGGAGAATTGAGATTTCTTCAACAACTTGTTAAAATTTATCATTTACAAGACAGGAAAAGCAGGGGTAACACCCTAACTGATCTGAAATATTCAAGCCACCCAACCCTTCTCTCCCTCTCTCTCTCTCCCTGTGTCTCTATCTCTCCCTCTCTCTCCCTCTCTGTCTCTCTGACAAAGGATGTCAATTTCTAACAGAGGACGTTAACTTCTGACAGAGGACATTAACTTCTGGCAGAGGACATTAACTTCTGACAGAGGACATTTTAGAGGACGTTAACCTCTAACAGAGGATGTCAATTTCTAACAGAGGACGTTAACTTCTGACAGAGGACGTTAACTTCTGACAGAGGACGTTAACTTCTGACAGAGGACATTAACTTGAGGACGTTAACTTCTGACAGAGGACGTTAACTTCTGACAGAGGACGTTAACTTCTGACAGAGGACATTAACTTCTGACAGATTATATTTTAGAGGACGTTAACCTCTAATGCTATATAAGTTCCATACATTATTATTATTAACAAAGGATGTTTTAGATGACGTTAACTTCTGACAGAGGACGTTACCTTCTGACAGAGGACGTTAACTTCTGTCGGAGGATGTTTTAGAGGACGTTAACCTCTGACAGAGAACATTAACTTCTGAAAGAGGACGTTAACTTCTGTCGGAGGATGTTTTAGAGGACGTTAACCTCTGACAGAGGACGTTACCTTCTGACAGAGGACGTTAACTTCTGTCGGAGGATGTTTTAGAGGACGTTAACCTCTGACAGAGAACATTAACTTCTGAAAGAGGATGTTAACTTCTGACAGAGGACGTTTTAGAAAACGATAACTTCTGACAAAGGACATAGTTAACTTCTAACAGAGGATGTTAACTTCTGACAGATAGCATTTCACAGGACAATTACTTCTGACATAGGACGTTAACATTTGACAGAGGACGTCAACAGAGAGCATTAACATCTGACAGAGGCCGTTAACAGAGAACGTTAACATCTGACAGAGGCCGTTAACAGAGAGCATTAACATCTGACAGAGGCCGTTAACAGAGAGCAATAACATCTGACGAGGCCGTTAACAGAGAGCATTAACATATGGCAGAGGCCGTTAACAGAGAACGTTAGCATCTGACAGAGGCTGTTAACAGATAACGTTAACACCTGACAGAGGCCGTTAACAGAGAACATTAACATCTTACATAGTCTGTTAACAGATAACGTTAACATCTGACAGGGGCTGTTAACAGAGAATGTTAATACTACTACTACTACTACTACTACTACTACTACTAATAATAATAATGATAATAATAATAATAATATAATAATAATAATGATAATAATATTAGTAATAATAATAATAATGATATTAATAATAATAATGATGATAATAATAATAATAATAATAATAAATGGAATTTATATAGCGCTGTATCTTGCACAGACAAATCAAAGCACTTACACCTTAACAGAGAACGTTAACATCTGACAGAAGAAAAAAGCTATGAAGAAGAAACTGCCATCAAGCAAATGAAAACAGACAAACAGACCAACACCAACAGCAAACCTAAGTCAAAGTACTGTTCCATATTTCTTAACTCACTCCCTACGATCCACTGTGATCTCAGGATTGGACCTTTGGACTTTTTTTTTTTTCACTCAATGCCGTCGACTTTTGTTTTAAAAAAATCTCGCATATGTCTTTCAACTTTAACCTTCCACCTCCATGTCAACAATAAAGTCAACAATAAACCCTGAAAATTTCATGAACTTGTGTTGAGTATTCTTTTTAAGTTATGAATTTTGAAGGGTTTTTTTACTAAACAAAACCAAAACGGCCAGTACAAAGTGATACGCATAGTAAAAACTGGCCAGTAGGGAGTGAGTTAAACAGAAAACGAGAATCTATTTACACAGTTTTCATGCAGCCAACTTACCAGAAATCAACAGTATCATAGAGTCAGTGGTTCAAAGCGTTATAAAATGTTATTTGAGTTAGATAGTAAGGGCAAGAAGAATTGGGTGACTGATGTACGTATTTGTTTGCATGAATATGGCTTTGGTGATGTGTGGATGAATCAAGGTGTGGGAAGTGTAAAGGCATTTCTAAGAATTTTTCGTCAACGTTTAGTTGACTGCAGATGGCAGAAGTGGAGTGAACATGTTCAAAATAGCACGAGGTTTGATTTTTATAGATTATTTTGTAGCTCACATGAGATGAAGCTGTATTTGATTTCAGATATGGACAGACATTTGAAAATAGTGACCACAAGGTTTAGGTTGGGTATTTCAAGTTTAGCCACTCATCACTTTCGATATAGGGATTGTAATGACATTGATTTGATATGTCCTCTCTGTAAAAGTGGTAAAGATGATGAGTTACATTTAGTTCTGTGCTGTCCATTTCTTAAGGAGCTCAGAGATAAGTTTATTTCACCTAAATATTTTCGACAGCCTTGCACGTTCAAATTAACTTTGCTGATGTCCTCTGCAAGACATAACGATGTTTGGAACTTGTCTCACTTCCTTCACAAAGCCTTCAAGCTGAGAGAAATTGCAACATCATAGTTCATTATTATGATTATCATATTGTTGATTGTATGTTTGTTTTTAATGTTTCTGATGATTTGGTTTTTTGTTCACTTTCCCCTTCATTATGGGCTATGGCCTAATGAATAAACATCCGAATCCAAATCCGAATCCGAAAAACCCCTCTCTCTCTCTTTGTCTCTCTCTCCCTCTCTCTCTCTGTCTCTCTCTCTCTCTGTACTGTGCATACACCACATCCCAAACAAGTTTTGTACATTAAAAAACAACAACAGAAACTCAAATATATCTCAACACCAACATAACAAAGCGAAATGAAAACCAGTTTTCTTCTTCTTTTTTTTTTTAAAACACCAGCAATTTCTCCCAAAAAGATACAAAACAGTAACAACACAGAAAAGAAAGTACAAAGAAAGAAAGAAAACAAACCCACAGAGAGGTGGACAGTGGAAGGTCATCAGAGAAGAAGGCCACTTCTGGTCACAAATGTTTCAGCCCTGAACTTCTTACAGATGAGAACATTAAGCAAAGGCAACAAGCAAAAGAAGCTCCCTTCTTGCAAGCGTTTAATATGTTAACTTCTGACAGAGGATGTTACCTTCTGACAGACCACGTTAATTTCTGACAGAGGACATTAATGTATGGAATTTATATAGCGCTGAATCTTGTAAAGCAACAAATCAAAGCGCTCAGATTTCATTTCATACCACTTTAAGTCACGGCAGATTTCTCTCCGTGAAATTCGGGCTGCTCTCCCCGGGGAGAGCGGGAGAGCGCGTCGCCACAAGCGCAGCGCCACCCTTTTACCATGGTAACTTCTAGAAGACGATGTTGTTAACCTCCAACAGAGGGTGTTAACACCTGCCATTGGACGTTAACTTCTGCCACATGCTATTAAACTCTTATAGAGGACGTAAACCTGACAGAGGACATTAACTTCTGACAGAGGACATTAACTACTAGAAGACGATGTTAACTTCTAGAAGACGATGTTGTTAACCTCCAACAGAGGGTGTTAACACCTGCCATTGGACGTTAACTTCTGCCACATGCTATTAAACTCTTATAGAGGACGTAAACCTGACAGAGGACATTAACTTCTGACAGAGGACATTTTAGAGGACGTTAACCTCTGGCAGAGGATGTTAATTTCTCACAGAGGACGTTAACTTCTGACAGAGGACCTTAACTTCTGACAGAGGACATTTTAGAGGACGTTAACCTCTAACAAAGGATGTTAATTTCTAACAGAGGACGTTAATTTCTAACAGAGGACGTTAACTTCTGACAGAGGACCTTAACTTCTGACAGAGGACATTAACCTCTAACTTCTGACAGAGGACATTAACTTCTGACAGAGGACATTAACCTCTAACTTCTGACAGAGGACATTAACTTCTGACAAAGGACATTAACTTCTGACAGAGGACATTAACCTCTAACTTCTGACAGAGGACATTAACTTCTGACAGAGGACATTAACCTCTAACTTCTGACAGAGGACGTTAACTTCTGACAGAGGTCATTAACTTCTGACAGAGGACGTTAACTTCTGACAGAGGACCTTAACTTCTGACAGAGGATGTTAACTTCTGACAGAGGATGTTAACTTCTGACAGAGGATGTTAATTTCTAACAGAGAACGTTAACCTCTGACAGAGGACCTTAACTTCTGACAGAGGATGTTAACTTCTGACAGAGGATGTTAATTTCTAACAGAGAACGTTAACCTCTGACAGAGGACATTAACTTCTGACAGAGGACGTTAATTTCTAACAGAGGACATTAAATTCTGACAGAGGATGTTAACTTCTGACAGAGGACGTTAATTTCTAACAGAGAACGTTAACTTCTGACAGAGGATGTTAATTTCTAACAGAGAACGTTAACCTCTGACAGATGATGTTAACTTCTGACAGAGGATGTTAACTTCTGACAGAGGACGTTAACTTCTGGCAGAGGACATTAACTTCTGACAGAGGACGTTAACTTCTGACAGAGGAAGTTAACTTCTGACAGAGGATGCTAACTTCTGACAGAGAACGTTAACACCTGACAGAGGACGTTAACACATGAGAGAGGACGTTAACAGAGAACGTTAACACCTTAACAGAGAATGTTAACACCTTAACAGAGGACGTTAACACCTGAGAGAGGACGTTAACAGAGAACGTTAACATCTGACAGAAGAAGAAAAAAAACTAAGGGGAAGAAACTGTTATCAAGCAAATGAAAACAGACAAACAGAACAACACCAACAGCAAACCCACGTCAAAGAACTGTTCCATATTTCTTAACTCACTCCCTACAATCCACTGTGATCTCAGGATTGGACCTATGGACTTTTTGTTTTTTTTTAGCTCAGTGACATCGACTTTTGTTTTAAAAAAAATCTGGCAGATGTCTTTCAACTTTGACCTTCCACCTCCATATCAACAATAAACCCTGCAAAATTTCATGCACCTTGTGTTGAGTATTCTTTTTTTTAAGTTATGAACTTTTGTTTTTTACCTAACCAAAACCAAAACGGCCAGTACACAGAGATATGCATAGTAAAAACTGGCCGGTAGGGAGTGAGTTAAACAGAAAAGGAGAATCTATTTACACAGTGTTCATGCTGCCAACTTACCAAGAAATCAACAGAATCATAGAGTCAGTCGTTCAGTAGTGCTTGTATTCTCAGCAAACATAGGAAAGAGCCATCATGAATGACAGTTATAATATGCTCTGGTTTGGAGGTAAGGGAGGGGGGATGGGGGGGGGGGGGGGGGGAGTGTGCGTGTGTGTGTGTGTGTGTGTGTGTGTGAGTGTTTGTTGTTGTGTGTGTGTTTGTGTTTGTGTGTGTGTGTTTGTGTGCGTGCGAGCGTGCTTGCGTGCGCGCGAACGTCTCTTTCTTTCTTTTTTCTTTCAAATTCAAGGATAATTGAATAAGCTCTCATGTGCTTTTTTTTTACATCCATTCCCCATGTGCATGCAGTTTTGCAAACATTGTCATCCATTCCCACTAGCACATTGCAAACATTGTCATCCATTCTCACGTTGTCATCCATGCACACAATGGCCTCCTCTTCCGAATAGCAGAACAGGTTCTAACATGCGCGCAAAATGTTCTACTCTTCGCACACGGGACCTCAGTTCATAGTCTCATCTGAAGGACTTTTTTGGGGGGAGTGAGGTAGGCACTGATGACAACTCCAGAGAAAAAACCCTCGTGAACGAGAATGGAACCCCGGTCAACAGATCACGAATACATCACTCTAACCACCAGGCTACCCTGTCCCCCCCCCCCCATAGTGTGTGCCTGTCAGTACTGTGCTCTGTAACTGCCCATCAAGGCTTGATGGTCAAGTTACACTACAGCACCAGGACTTGAAGTTCAAGGGGCTGATGAGGGGCAGAGCCAACTTTAACTCCAGGGGATCAATTCCCTTCATTAAACCGGACACCTGAGGAGACTTTACTTTTAACTTGACAGTGACGTGACTTGACTGGGCAGTGAGTTGACTTGACAGTGACTTTTGACATAACAGTGACTTCATATGACAGTGATTTCATATGACAGTGACTTGATTGACAGTGACTTCATATAACAGTGATTTCATATGACAGTGACTTCATATGACAGTGACTTCATATGACAGAGACTTCATTTGACAGTGACTTGACTTGGCAGTCACTTCATATGTCAGTGACTTCATATGACAGTGACTTGACATGACAGTGACTTCACATGACAGTGACTTGACATGACAGTGACTTCACATGGCAGTGACTTGACTTGACAGTGACTTCACATGTCAGTGACTTGACATGACAGTGACTTTTGGCATAACAGTGACTTCATATGACAATGACTTGACAGTGACTTTATATGACAGTGACTTGACATGACAGTCACTTCACATGAAAGTGACTCTTGACACGACAGTGAGTTCATATCACAGCGAACTTGACTTGGTAGTGACTTGACTTGACTTTTCCCTAAACTCTCTAAGGTGTGGCAAGGCATTGCACCAGGTGTGTTTAGGCAGTCTGTGTAGTAAGTCAGCAACAGGTTGACGTGGTAACAACCCCCCCCCAACCCCCCCCACTCCCACTCCCTGGAGCAGGAAGCACGATGCATGCTGGGTATGCTAGCGTCCTCCATCCTGCCACACACACAGCTGGTCTACTCTTTTACCAAAGGAAGACAGGAGGTATTAACAGGTGGTGTGTCAGACGTTCTGCACGCAACTTGCACAACAACACCACCTTTCGTTTATAAAATAATTATAATCTTTTAACCCAAGAACTTTCAAGGGAGTGGAGTCAGCACCATGTTAACTCCAAGGGGAAAACAAACTTAACTGATACCTCCATGGATATTCTTTTCTTTTTTTTTTCTT
This sequence comes from Rapana venosa, assembly GCA_028751875.1. Classification (NCBI taxonomy): domain Eukaryota; kingdom Metazoa; phylum Mollusca; class Gastropoda; order Neogastropoda; family Muricidae; genus Rapana; species Rapana venosa. The sequence goes on along the minus strand of CM054159.1, from coordinate 39,681,742 downwards.
CTTTCCTCACTCAGAGCTCTGCAGTATGAGACTGTTTCTGCTCACCATGAAGGTAGCTGCATTCCATCTTCAGGATGATGTCTGCACACGACCCCAAGGCGCATGCGTTGGTTTTTGTTTTTTATTTTTGTGTTATCCGTTCCTACTGAAACATGATGGCCTGCTCTACCAAGAAAGCAGAACGGGTTTGAACGTGTGCGCAAAATGTCCGGCATGCATTTGCGCACGGACCTCGAATTACAGTCTTATCTGAAGGGCTTTCAGGGGAAGGGAGTGGAGTCGGCACTGATGTTAACTCCTGGGGGGGAAAAAATCCCCTTGAACGGTCGTTCAGACAAAAAACATGGGATCGATCCCAGGTTGTCAGATCACTAACACAACGACCTTGAACAACATAGCTATCCCCCCCCACCCACCCACCCCCCTTTAGTGCTGTCAGCGCCTGGGGTTTATCCCAGTTCTTGATTAAACCATTGACGCTGGGGGCAACAACAGCAAAGTGAGAGGCTGTATGATGACCAGTGGCTTTCTTTCCCACTCATGGAATTCCACTTTACAGCTTAAGTCTTTAGTGATCGACTATGACTCTCTGACTAGGAGGCTTGACTCGCACAGTCCTTAATATGTGCTGCAGCAGCCCTGGGGGCTGGTTGGCCTTTGGAGAACATCTCCAACACTGACTGCTGTCCTTATGCCCACTTGGCCGAGAGAGAGAGAATGTACTGTGGGCAAGGCATCTCCACTATAATCAAATTTCTGCCCAATTTCCAAAACAGCAGCTGCCTCCTCTGCTGTTTTGGAGGTCATCGTCGGACACGACGGACAAACATACATTCTGGCCCCCCCGCCCCTGCAACAGAGAATTGAACTCGTGCCAAAAGTAGCTGTGAGATTGCAGGTGCAAGGCTCTAACCGCTAGGCTAATCCTGCGCAGCACGCCTACCTCAGTGAAGTGGTTGGGGTCGGCAGACAGGTACAGCCAGGTGGAGCGCAGGTGAATGATGCCCCGTGACACCTCTTCCAGCGGCAGCCACTGCACACAGTGAGAACACAGACCGGTATGAGCTTTGAGCATACACTGTAGTTTTGACATGTATATGTGCACACACACACACACTGTGAGTACTGAGTGATGTACACTTAGGAAATGACTCCAAATGCACACACACACACACACACACACACACACAGAGTACACAGACACATGCATACATGCAAAAGCATGCATGCACACACACACACAAACACACACACACACACACACACACACGGGGGATGGGATAGCCTAGTGGTTGATGACCCGGGTTCGATTCCTGTTCAAGGGGATATTTTCCCCTGGAGTTCACATCAGTGCAGACTCCACTCTCCCCAAAAGTCTTTCGGATGAGACTATAAAGTGGTATGAAATTAAATCTGAGCGCTTTGATTTGTTGCTTTACAAGATTCCTGTTCAAGGGGATATTTTCCCCTGGAGTTCACATCAGTGCAGACTCCACTCTCCCCAAAAGTCTTTCGGATGAGACTATAAAGTGGTATGAAATGAAATCTGAGCGCTTTGATTTGTTGCTTTACAAGATTCAGCGCTATATAAATTCCATACATTATTATAAACCGAGGCCCCATGTGCGAACGCACGCAGAACATCTTGCGCACACGTTAAATCCTGTTCCGCTTTTCGGAAGAGTAGGCCATTGTGTGCCGGTGGAAAGAGATGATAAAATTTACAAAACTGTATACACACAGGGACTGGATGTAAAAAAAAGCACATGAGTGCTTATTCCATTATCATCGATATAAAAGAATAAATAAAATCAATAAAATAAGATGTTCTGCATGTATTCGCACACGGGGCCTCAGTTTATAGTCTCATCCGAAGGACTTTGACGTTCAGTTCGATTTTTTTGTCAAACTGAGAAGAAAGGGCGAGGCTGGGAATCGAACCCACAACCTCACGATTGACTTGTTGGCAGGCAAATGTCTTAACCATCCTGCCACCTTCCTTCTTGCACATATACACACACTGTGAGTACTGAGTGGCATACACTCAGGAAATGACTGTGCGTGCACACACACACACACACACACAGAGTACACAGACACAGGCATGCATGCAAACGCATGCACACACACAAACACACACGCGCACACACACACACACACACACAGAGTGCACATACACATGCACACACCATGCACACACAACTCACACACACATGCGCACACACATGCACACACACACGCACACACACACACACATGCATACACACACACTCTCACAGTCACACACACTCTATTATACTTCATATCTATAATGATCTGTATGATCACTCCAGCCAAACACATCACATACTGACCCCGATATGAGCAATGCAATGCAATAAACATTTCTGTTCTAAGCGTGCACAAAATCTGCTCACACACCACCACCAAACTAGTAATGCTATACATAACATTAATAACAGACCACACCACACCTACATAAGTATTACCTAAAGCATGGAGACACAAGTGTAGACATTTCTATCAGGGCATTTTGTAACCCCCCCCTCCTTCCCCACTACACCCACCAGAAAGAAAAATTTGATATATATCCTTTTTTTTTTTTTTTTTACTATGATCACAAAACAGTAATGAAAGACAGGCAGGGTGTGGTAAAAGACTTTATCTTCTGCGGTTCTTGTAATGTTGCTGATCCGCTATTATAATCTTTCTTATAATTTATTTTTGCCCCTAGCCCATGAAGCAAGTAAACTGTTGTCCTATTTTTTAACTATTTATTTTTAATAAAAAATATTTTTGTTACCTGCATCCACAACTAATACTGACAACAGAAGAATAGTTTGATGAATTCAGTAAAACTTGCTGACAACACAGAAAGATGAATATCATCAAACATACAGACAACACAGAATGTCATCAAACATACAGCCACAACACAGGAATGTATCAACATACAGACAACACAGGAATGTCATCAAACATACTGACAACACATGAATGTCATCAAACATACAGACAACACACGAATGTCATCAAACATACAGACAACACACGAATGTCATCAAACATACAGACAACACAGGAAGAGGAATGTCATCAGACATACAGACAACACACGAATGTCATCAAACATACAGACAACACAGGAATGTCATCAAACATACAGACAACACAGAAGTCATCAAACATACAGACAACACAGGATAGTCATCAAACATACAGACAACACAGGAATGTCATCAAACATACAGACAACACAGGAATGTCAGCAAACATACAGAGGAATGTCATCAAACATACAGACAACACAGGATAGTCATCAAACATACAGACAACACAGGAATGTCATCAAACATACAGACAACACACGAATGTCATCAAACATACAGAGGAATGTCATCAAACATACAGACAACACAGGAATGCTATCAAACATACAGACAACACAGGAAGAGGAATGTCATCAAACATACAGACAACACAGGAATGGCATCAAACATACAGACAACACAGGAATGGCATCAAACATACAGACAACACAGGAATGTCATCAAACATACAGACAACACAGGAATGTCATCAAACATACAGAAAAAACACAGAAACATACAGACACTCAGTATTTATTACTTTCATAAACCACAGATAACAGGAATAAGCAACTCATTTATTATTTTACAATCTATTATCCTGTGTTTTTGAGTTTTTGTTAAATTCTTTTTAAATTCTGTATTTCCCACTGGCACATAATGGCCTCCTCTTTCAAAAAGCGGAATAGGATTTAACATGTGCACAAGATATTCTGTGTGTGTTCACACAGGGACCTC
>CM054159.1:39660415-39667915 GCA_028751875.1 Rapana venosa | reverse complement strand
CTTTCTGTTTCTGTCACTGTTGTTCTAAAAATAATAATAATAAATGGAATTTATATAGCACTATATCTTGCAAAAAACAAGTTCTCTTTTGGTAATTAACTTTCTGAATGGAATCCCTGGCTTTCCCATTTCTCAACATCTTGTTTTCAAAGTGAAGTGCAAATGGTGGTAAAAGGGCAATGACGGTTGGTCAAAACTGAAGCGCTCAAACCAATCAGAAATATGGACAGAAAATAGCGTTGGTTTTACTTTTATACAGGCTATATACAAGGGAAATGACGGTTGGTCAAAATTGAAGAGCTCAGCCAATCAGAAATATTAATAGAAAATGGCTCTTGGTTTTACTTTCATACAGGAGAGAGAGACAGACAGACAGACAGACAGACAGAGGCTGTTTCTTCTATCCTTTCACCTACAAGGACACAAGAACTCCCCTTTCATCTACAAGGACACAGGTAGAACTCCTCTTTCATCTACAAGGACACAGGTAGAACTCCTCTTTCACCTACAAGGACACAGGAAGAACTCCCCTTTCACCTACAAGGACACAGGAAAGAACTCCCCTTTCACCTACAAGGACACAAGGAAGAACTCCCCTTTCACCTATGAGTACACAGGGAAGAACTCCCCTTTCACCTACCAGGACACAGGAAGAACTCCCCTTTCACCTACAAGGACACAAGGAAGAACTCCCTTTCACATATAAGGACACATGAAGAACTCCCCTTTCACCTACAAGGACACAGAAAGAACTCCCCTTTCACCTACAAGGACACATGAAGAACTCCCCTTTCATCTCCAAGGACATAAGGAAGAACTCCCCTTTCACATACAAGGACACAGCTCCTATTTCACCTACAAGGACACAAGGAAGAACTCCCCTTTCACCTACAAGGACACAAGGAAGAACTCCCCTTTCATATACAAGGACACATGAAGAACTCCCCTTTCACCTACAAGGACACAGCTCCCCTTTCACCTACAAGGACACAGGAAGAACTCCCCTTTCACCTACAAGGACACAAGGAAGACCTCCTCTTTCACCTACAAGGACACAGCTCCCCTTTCACCTACAAGGACACAAGGAAGAACTCCCCTTTCACCTACAAGGACATGGGAAGAACTCCCTTTTCACCTCCAAGGACACAGCTCCCCTTTCACCTACAAGGACACAAGGAAAAACTCCCCTTTCAACGACAAGGACACAGCTCCCCTTTCACCTACAAGGACACAGCTCCCCTTTCACCTACAAGGACACAAGGAAGAACTCCCCTTTCACCTTCAAGGACACAGGAAGGACTCCCTTTTACCTACAAGGAACGGGAAAAAGAACTCCCCTTCACCTAAAAGGGGACACAGGAAAAAACTCCCCTTTCACCTACAAGGACACAGGAAGAACTCCCCTTTCACCTACAAGGACACAGCTCCCCTTTCACCTACAAGGACACAGGAAGAACTCCCCTTTCACCTACAAGGACACAGCTCCCCTTTCACCTACAAGGACACAGGAAGAACTCCCCTTTTCACCTACAAGGTCACAGCTCCCCTTTCACCTACAAGGACACAGCTCCCCTTTCACCTACAAGGACACAAGGAAGAACTCCCTTTCATTTCCAAGGACACAGGAAGAACTACCCTTTCACCTCCAAGGACATGGGAAGAACTTCCCTTTCACCTACAAGGACACAAGGAAGAACTCCCCTTTCAACTACAAGGACACAGCTTCCCTTTCACCTACAAGGACACAAGGAAGGACTCCTCTTTCACCTACAAGGACACAAGGAAGAACTCCCCTTTCACCTCCAAGGACATGGGAAGAACTCCCCTTTCACCTACAAGGACACAGGAAGAACTCCCCTTTCACCTACAAAGACACGGGAAGAACTCCCCTTTCACCTACAAGGACACAAGGAAGAACTCCCCTTTTATCTACAAGGACACAGGGAGGACTCCATTTTCACCTACAAGGACACAGCTCCTATTTCACCTGCAAGGACACAAGAAGAACTCCCCTTTCACCTACAAGGACACAGCTCCCCTTTCACCTACAAGGACACAGGAAGAACTCCCCTTTCACCTACAAGGACAACACAGCTCCCCTTTCACCTCCAAGGACACAAGGAAGACCTCCCCTTTCACCTACAAGGACACAGGAAGAACTCCCCTTTCACCTACAAGGACACAGAAAGAACTCCCCTTTCACCTACAAGGACATGGGAAGGACTCCCCTTTTACCTCCAAGGACACAGGAAGAACTCCCCTTTCATCTATAAGGACACAGGAAGAACTCGCCTTTCACCTACAAGGACACATGAAGACCTCCCCTTTCACCTACAAGGACACAAGGAAGAACTCCCCTTTCATATACAAGGACACAAGGAAGACCTCCCCTTTCACCTACAAGGACACAAGGCAGAACTCCCCTTTCACCTACAAGGACACAGCTCCCCTTTCACCTACAAGGACACAAGGAAGAACTCCCCTTTCACCTACAAGGACTCAGCTCCCCTTTCACCTACAAGGACACAAAGAAGAATTCCCCTTTCACTTACAAGGACACAGGCAGAACGCCACCAGAACCTGGCTTACCCATTACGATGGCGTAGGGATCTGACTTGGCCTTCCCCAAAACCTTGATGTCGGATGCGATCAGGTCACGGGCTTCGATGACTTCCACTCGCAGTACCCCCTAACCACACACACACACACACAAAAACCCGACAGCAACATTCATTTATCAGGCATACACAGGGTTAGGATTTAAAATTGCATTGAACTGAGTGTCACACACACACACACACAAACCAACAAAAATATTCATTTATCAGGCATACACGGGTTAGGGTTAAAAAATTGCATTTAACTGAATGTCCCCACACACAACACACAACACACACACACACCACACACACACACAAAACAACAGAAATTTTTCATTTACAGGCATACACGGGTTAGGATTTAAAAATTGCATTGAACTGAGTGCCCAACAACACACCCCACAAAACACACAACCAACAGCAATATTCTTTTATCAGGCTATACACAGGGTTAGGGTTAAAAAATTGCATTGAACTGAGTGTCACACACAAAACACCCCAACACAACACACACAAAACCAACAAAATATTCATTTTCAGGCATACACAGGGTTTGGGTTTTAAAAATTGCATTAACTGAGTGTCACACACACACACACACACACAAAAACAACAGAAACATTCATTTATCAGGCATACAGGGTTAGGATTAAAATTTGCATTTAACTGAGTGTCACACACACAAAACCAACAAAAATATTCATTTATCAGGCGTACACAGGGTTAGGGTTAAAAAATTGCATTTAAATGAGTGTCACACACACACACACACAAAACCAACAGAAACATTCATTTATCAGGCATACACAGGGTTAGGGTTAAAAAATTGCATTGAACTGAGTGTCACACACACACACACACAACAAAAACATTCATTTATCAGGCATACACAGGGTTAGGGTTAAAAATTGCATTGAACTGAGTGTCACACACACACACAACAAAAACATTCATTTATCAGGCATACACAGGGTTAGGGTGAAAAATTGCATTGAACTGAGAGTCACACACACACACACACACACACAAAACCAACAGAAACATTCATTTATCAGGCATACACAGGGTTAGGGTTAAAAATTACATTTAAATGAGTGTCACACACACACACACACAACAGAAACATTCATTTATCAGGCATACAGGGTTAGGGTTAAAAATTGCATTGAACTGAGTGTCACGCACACACACACAAAACCAACAGAAACATTCATTTATCAGGCATACACAGGGTTAGGGTTAAAAATTACATTTAACTGAGTGTCACACACACACACACACACAAAACCGACAAAAATATTCATTTATCAGGCATACAGGGTTAGGTTTAAAAATTGCATTGAACTGAGTGTCACACACACACACACACAAAACCAACAAAAATATTCATTTATCAGGCATACACAGGGTTAGGGTTAAAAAACTGCATTTAAATGAGTGTCACACACACACACACAAAACCAACAAAAATATTCATTTATCAGGCATACAGGGTTAGGGTTAAAAATTGCATATAACTGAGTGTCACACACACACACACACACACACAAAACCAACAAAAATATTCATTTATCAGGCATACACAGGGTTAGGGTTAAAAAAATTACTTTTAAACTGGGGGTTCTCAAACACAACACACACACAAAACACGCACACGGACGCATGGACACGCGTGCACACATGCGTGCGCACACACACACACACCCCACGGTGATGCAGAACATCTTGCGCACACGTTAAAACCTGTTCCGCTTTTTGGAAAAGTAGGCTATTGTGTGCCGGTGGGAAGGGACAACAAAATTTACAAGCTGCATACACACCGGGACTAGATGTAAAAAAGCACATGAGCGCTTATTCTATTATCCTCGAAATAAAAGAATAAATTAAAAAATAAAAGAATAAATAACAAAATAAAATAAAATGCGCTCGTGATCTGTTGACCCGGGTTCAAATCTCGTTCAAGAGGATTTTTCCTCTGGAGTTAACATTAGTGCCAACTCCACTCCCCCAAAAGTCTTTCAGATGAGACTATAAACCGAGGTCCTGTGTGCAAATGCATGCAGAGCATCTTGTACACATGTTAAAACCTGTTCCGCTTTTCAGAAAAGTAGGCTATTGTGTGCCAATGGGAAAGGACAACAAAATTTACAAACTGCATACACACGGGGACTGGATGTAAAAAAGCACATAAGCGCTTATTCTATTATCCTCAAAATAAAAGAATAAATAAAAATAGAAGACTACATAATGAATAATAAAATGCGCTCGTGATCTGCTGACCCGGTCTGCTCAGAAATCAGAAAATCCCACTGGAGAGACACTGTCTGATATACAAGGCCTACATCAGACCTGTTCTCCTGTATGGCTCGGAGACGTGGGTTTTCACAAAAACCATCGAACGTTTGTTGAAGAGCTGTGAAAACTGAATGCTACGCTACATAACAAAGATCAAATGGGAAGACAGGATCACGAATGAAGAACTATGGAGAATGTGCACAGCTGATGATCTGAAGTCTGTAGCTAGTACCAATAGACTGTGCTGGTTTGGGCACATTCAACGGAAAGCAGACCACCACATCATAAAAAGAGCAATGAACTTCGTATTTGGTGGAAAGAGACCAAAGGGAAGACTAGAAAAAACCTGGTGCCTGTTTGGAGATGATCTTAGAGAAAGGGGCATAAATAAGAGGAAGGGCTCAAACAGAGAGAGATGGGAGTCTATCAATGTCAAACCTCCTTGGGAGAAAACATGACAAAAAAGAGAAGAAGAAGAAAGAAGAAGAAGAAGATGAAGAAGAAGAAAAGAAGAAGGAAGAAAGAAGGAAGAGAAGAAAAGAAGAAGAAAGAGAGAGAAGAAGGAAGAAAGAAGAAGAAAGAAGAAGAAGAAGAAGATGAAGAAAGAAGAAGTGATTCCCAGGTGGGATGAGTGAGTCAGAGTGCATGTTCTGGGTGATCCCCCCACCCCCCCAGTGTGTTAAGCTGGGGAACATACAACAACAACAACAACGGTTTTAACCACTCAGCTATAGCATCCACCTGATATATAATGACCAATAGACTGAAGACAGAAACTTCCTATGATTTCCAACCCTCAGTTTAAAAGGTAAAAGGTAAAGGTGTCCCATAACCTATGTGGTCATTGGGGAAACAAGGCATTCAAGACCTCAGCTTCTCCAGGGGCCAGCATATTGAGGGCGGTGCCCATCTCCTCTCCCTCGCTGCTTTACCTTCCCTGACCCTAAAAGAGGCAGGAACCCATTTACAGCTGGTTGAACTGGGGTAAACTGTACTGAGGCCAAGGCGCGGCAAACGGTCACCCATCCAAGTGGTAACCACGCTCGATGCTGCTTAACCTTGGCTGGGAGAAAGCGAGTGCTCCGACCACTGAGCTGAGCGACCAGTCCTCAGTTTACTGTATAAAGGAAGGACGGTGGCAGGATGGTTAAGACGTTTGCCTGCCAACAAGTAAACCGTGAGGTTCTGGGTTCGATTCCCAGCCTCGCCCTTTCTTCCCAGTTTGACCACAAAAAAATCGAACTGAATGTCAAAGTCCTTCAGATGAGACTATAAACCGAGGCCCCGTGTACAAACGCATGCAAAACATCTTGCACACACGTTAAATCCTGTTCCGCTTTTTCGAAAGAGTAGGCCATTGTGTGCCGGTGGGAACAGATGACAAAATTTACAAAACCGCCTACACACGAGGACTGGATGTAAAAAAAAAAATTTTTTAAGCACATGAGTGCTTATTCCATTATCCTCGGGGAGACAAAAAAAATTAAAAATTCTAAGCGCTTTGATTTGTTGCTTTACAAGATTCAGCGCTATATAAATTCCATACATTATTATTATTATTATTATTATTATAAATTATCTAGCATCATCACAGAGACAGACCTGCGGCAGGGGGTAGAGCAGTTTCTTCAGGTCCACGTCCTGAGCAATCTGGATAGGGAGGCGGTTTGGCAGCACCAAAATCTCCGCAATCTGATCTTCAATGATGGAATGAAGGATCTCACTGTACACACACACACATACATGCACGCACGCACGCATGCATGCACACATGCAGGCACACACACACACACACAAAACATGCGTCTGCACACAACACACACAAACACACGCACACCACAACACACACACACACCATCACATAATATATTGTGGCGAAACAATCTCAAATATTCATATTCTTTTCGAATGTCAGTTTTTGAAACAACATCTTCCTGACATTTATGAAAATTCCTTGGACAAGGTTTTCAGCAACAATATATTGCCATGTGAAATCGCGTTGGCGTTAAAGCAGTGTCCCATTAGTAATCTCCTGTAGCATGATTATATGATGTCATTCAACAGACTGCCTTTCCTAGGCAGGGTCATTTTGCCCCTCTGTCTCTTATCTCAGAACAGTTGTTGATGGTTTTCAATAGTTTGATTAATAGTTTTCTTTATTGTTTTACGTGATGTTGACTACATTGTTATGTTGATAGTTCTACAGTTCCATTGTTACATTTCTTTCCTTTAGTTCATACCTCTCCTCTCTCTCTCTCTCTCTCTCTCTCTCTCTCTCTCTCTCCTCTCTCTCTCTCTCTCTCTCTCTCTCTCTCTCTCTCTCTCTCTGTCTTTGTCTGTCTGTCTGTCTGTCTGTCTGTCTGTCTGTCTGTCTGTCTCTCTCTTGTCTAATATCACTTTTTGAGAATAGACATAAAAATCGAAGAAACATATCAGTTGTCAGTTTCCTCTGCAAGCATCACTGAAAGCAGAACAGAACGTTCCATTAAAGGCTACATCACCCAGAAATCCACCAAGCAAATCATGACCAAGAACGTCATCAGCTAGTACTGCTTCTGACATATGCTGCCTGGTGCTTTCACTATTCCTTACTTTACACACAATA
>CM054159.1:39562915-39657915 GCA_028751875.1 Rapana venosa | reverse complement strand
AGAAGGCAGAAAATAAAAGAAGAAGGAGGGGGGGGGGCAAGAGAATAGACCAAGAAGGCAGAAAATAAAAGAAGAAGGAAGTGACGGTTAGAACAGAAACAAGGCACGGCTGTCAAATTCCTCCACTCTCAGCTGCTCTAAGTTCCATTCCAGCCCATCCCAGCTGGTGCTAGTTACAGCAGGAACTGACCACACTTGGGACTATGTGAAAGAAAGAGGTGCGCTAAATTAAGCACTCTTTGACTTCTTCTTCTTCCTTTTTTGTCATGTTTCTCCCAGGGGAGGTTTGACATTGATGAGCCTTCTCCATCTCTCTCTGTTTTGAGCTTCCTCCTTATTTATGCCCCTTTCTCTAAAAGATCATCTGCAATATACAGGCAGCCCAGGTTTTGCTAGGTCTTCCCTTTGGTCTCTTTCCATCCATCCACTACGAAGTTCATTGGTCTTTTTATGATGTGGTGGTCTGCTTTCCGTTGAACGTGCCCAAACCAGCGCAGTCTAGTGGTACTAGCTACAGACTTCAGATCATCAACTTTGCACATTCTCCATAGTTCTTTATTCGTGATCCTGTCTTCTCATTTGATCTTCGTCATGTAGCGTAGCATTCGGTTTTCACAGCTCTTCAACAAACGTTCGACGGTTTTTGTGAAAACCCACAACTCTTTGACTGAGTGATGTTGGATTTGTTTGCCGCGAAGGCAGAAACGAAGAGACTAGGGATGGAAAAGTTGGGAATTCCTAGCCACAGAATTTCCAGAAGAAGGGCATGCTATTTAAATTAAATGAGACCCCCACACACACACACATCCCACCCCCCACCCACCCCACATCCCACCCACCCCACATCCCACCCCCACATCCCACCCACCCCCACATCCCACCCACCCCCACCACATCCCACCCCCACAACCCACCCACCCCCACCACATCCCACCCACCCCCATATCCCACCCACCCCCATAACCCACCCACCCCCACCCACCCCCACATCCCACCCACCCCCACAGCTCACCCACCCCCACATCCCACCCACCCACCCTCACCCACATCCCACCCACAACCACATCCAACCCACCCCCACATCCCACCCCCCCACCCCCCACCCGCCCCCACATCCCACCACCCCACCCCACCCCACATCACCACCCACCCCCACATCCCACCCACCCCACATCCCACCCACCCCCACATCCCATCCACCCCCACATCCCACCACATCCCACCCCCCCCCACACCCACCCCCACCCCCCACATCCACCCACCCCCAACCACCCCACCCACCCCCACATCCCACCCTCACATCCCACCCACCCCCACATCCCACCCACCCCCACATCTCACCCACACCCACATCCTGACCCCACCCCCCACCCCCCTGACATCCCTATTTAGGGAGGGGGGGGATACCTACAGGGTTGTTGAGGAAGAAGATGGTGACTCCCCCGATCAGAGGCATGCTGGTAAGCAGAGGACGCAAGATGATCCGCAGGGTCCCCCGTAACTGCCACAACAACGAACAATAATGTCTATAGTACATAAAGGGGCTGTAAGAACAATAATAACAAGCAACAATGTTCCCTGTTTATAAACATCTCTTGCAACAGCAATAACAAGTAATAATGTTTATTGTTTTGTAAGCATCTGTTGCAGCAACAGTAACAAGCAATAATGTTTATTGTTTGTAAGTATCGGCTGCTGTATGTGAATTTTGTGGTCTTCAAAAAGGCATTTGACAGCATACACAAAGACAGCCTTTGGAGCATCCTTCGACACTATGGCATCCCATCGAAACTGGTACACCTTATCAAAAGCTTCTTTGACAACTTCAGATGCTCTGTGGGCCATAGCAACACTGTCTTCGAAGTCAAGACTGGAGTAAGACAAGGATGTGTGATGTCGGCAGTTCTCTTCAATCTGGCCATTGATTGGGTGATGAGGAAGACGACAGAAGACACCCCAAGAGGGATTCGCTGGAGCCTGTTCTCAACACTAGATGACCTTGACTTTACGGATGACCTGGCACTGCTGTCCCACACACACCAACATATCCAGGAGAAGACCAGCAGACTCCAAACATTCGGACAGCAAGTGGGGCTCCATATTAGCACCAAGAAAACAGAGACAATGTCGCTCAATGTGAACACACCAGCCCCTGTGAAAGTCAATGGAACTGACCTGCGCCAGACAGACAAGTTCACATACCTTGGCAGCATCATCAAACCAGAGGGCAGCACAAAAGAAGACATCCACAACAGACTGGGCAAGGCCAGGAATGTGTTTAGGGAGATGAACAATATCTGGAGATCAACTCAGTACAGCACTAACACCAAGCTGAAGCTATACCAGAGCTGTGTTGTATCTACGCTCCTGTATGGTTCTGAGTGCTGGAGGATGACGGAAGTGGATCTTACCAAACTTCGATCCTTCCACACCATATGCCTGCGAAGAATTCTCCGGATCTTTTGGCCAGAGAAGATCTCCAATGAAGACATACTACGGAGATGCAGGCAGGAAGACATGGGAACCATCATCACGAGACGACGGTGGAAGTGGATTGGGCACATCCTCCGAAGAGACCCACAGTCAATCACAAGAACAGCATTGCACTGGACCCCAGAAGGAAGGAGAAAGAAAGGAAGACCAAAAGCAACGTGGAGAAGAACTGTAGAAAGTGAGATGAAGGCCACGCAGCACTCTTGGGGATCAGTGACTAGGTTGGCCCAGGATAGGCAGGAGTGGAAGCGCTTTGTTGCTGCCCTACACACCGCTGGGTGTAATGGCTAATGATGATGATGAAGTATCGGCTGCAACAACAATGTAAAGCAAATTATGTTCATTGTTTATAAGCATCTGTTGTAACAACAAAAACAAGCAATAATGTTTATTGTCTGTCAGTATCAGTTGCAACAACAATACAAAGCAAATTGTGTTCATTGCTTATAAGCATCCGTTGCAACAACAATAACCAACAATAAGGTTTATCACTTATAAGCGTCTGTTTTAACAACAATAACAAGCAATAATGGAAAAAAACACAGAAACAAACAATAATGTTTACAGTTACTAAGAATCAGTTGTAACAACAATAACGAACAATAATGGAAAAAAAAAAACGGGAAAAAAACGTTTACTGTTTCTAACAATCCATTGTAACAACAATAACCAACAATAACATGTCATAAGTATTTAGTCCTTCCTGCAAGGCTATAAATGTATTTCTTTATCTATCTATTTCTTTATTTACACCACTTTAAGTCACGAGATTTCTCTGTGTGAAATTCGGGCTGCTCTCCCTGGGGAGAGCATGTCACCACAAGAGCAGCGCCACCCTTTTGGTGTGTTGGGTGTGTGTGTGTGTGTGTGTGTGTGTTGTGTGTGTGTGGGTGTGTGTGTGTGTGTGTGTGTGTGTGTGTGTTGTGTGTGTGTGTGGGGTTGTGTTGTGTGGGGTGTGTGTGTGTGTGTGTGTGTGTGTGTGTGTGTGTGTGTGTGTTGTGTGTGTGTGTGGTGTGTGTGTGTGTGTGTGTGTGTGTGTGTGTGTGTGTGTGTGTGTGTGTGTGTGTGTGTGTGTGTGTGTGTGTGTGTGTGTGTGTGTGTTGTGTGTGTGTGTGTGTGGTGTGTGTGTGTGTGTGTGTGTGTGTGTGTGTGTGTGTGTGTGTGTGTGTGTGTGTGTGTGTGTGTGTGTGTGTGTGTGTGTGTGTGTGTTGTGTGTGTGTGTGTGTGTGTGTGTGTTGTGTGTGTGTGTGTGTGTGTGTGTGTGTGTGTGTGTGTGTGTGTGTGTGTGTGTGTGTGTGTGTGTGTGTGTGTGTTTTGTGTGTTGTGTGTGTGTGTGTGTGTGTGTGTGTGTGTGTGTGTGTGTGTGTGTGTGTGTGTGTGTGTGTGTGTGTGTGTGTGTGTGTGTGTGTGTGTGTGTGTGTGTGTGTGTGTGTGTGTGTGTGTGTGTGTGTGTGTGTGTGTGTGTGTGTGTGTGTTGTGTGTGTGTGTGTGTGTGTGTGGTGTGTGTGTGTGTGTGTGTGTGTTGTGTGTGTGTGTGTGTGTGTGGGTGTGTGTGTTGTGTGTGTGTGTGTGTTGTGTGTGTGTGTGTGTTGTGTGTGTGTGTGTGTGTGTGTGTGTGTTGTGTGTGTGTGTGTGTGGTGTGGTGTGGTGTGTGTGTGTCTTCAATTTTACGTCTGTTCACTTAAAGTGATATTAGGTTGTGTGACGTGTTCTATCGCATGGAAAAAAGTGTGTCCAGCCCAACCAGTTAAAGAATATTCATCTGATCCACAATGGAGTGTAGAATGTAGAATATGTAGAGAGTGTGTGTGTGTGTGTGTGTGTGTGTGTGTGTGTGTGTGTGTGTGTGTGTGTGTGTGTGTGTGCAACTGTATTTGCTAACCTATCAGAGTGGCTTTTTTTTTATAAAGAATTTGAGGTACCATGCATGAAAGCACGCGGAATATCCCGCACACGTACATGAAAAAACTTTTCTTCTACAACTCAAAAGAGAAGAGGCCATTGCATGCATACCAGTAGGAGCAGATGAGAAAATTGATACGCATTGGTGTCTCATGTTTAGACATCGGATCTCATCCCTGAAGTCAGAATATGGCTACCTAAATGGTGGGTAGAGCAGTCCCATAGGCAAAACTCTCACCATTGGTGAACCTCGGAGTTCTAGGTTGGGGAATGGAAAATGAAAAAAAAAAAGCAAGAAAAAGAAAAATGTTTCTGCTGTAACAACTACAATAACAACAACCCATACTGTTTATAAGTTATATTTACTGTGACTACAATAACAACCAATACTGTTTATAAGTGTCTGCTGTAACAACGGTATCAACCATTACTGTTAATAAGTCTCTGCTGTAACAACAATAACAACCAATACTGTTTATAAGTATCTGCTGTAACAACAACAATAACAACAACCCATACTGTTTATAAGTGTCTACTGTAACAATTACAATAACAACAACCCATACTGCTTATAAGTGTCTGCTGTAACAACAATATCAACCAGTACTGTTAGTAAGTATCTGCTGTAACAACAATAACAACAACCCATACTGTTTATAAGTGTCTTTTGTAACAACAATAACAACCAGCACTGTTTATAAGTATCTGCTGTAACAACAACAATAACAACAACCAATACTGTTTATAAGTCCCTGCTGTAACAACAACATAAAGCAATACTGTTTATAAGTTATATTTGCTGTAACAACAACAATAACAACAACCAATACTGCTTATAAGTCTCTGCTGTAACAACAACAATAACAACAACCAATACTGTTTTTATAAGTCCCTGCTGTAACAACAACATAAAGCAAGACTGTTTATAAGTTATATTTGCTGTAACAACAATAACAACAACAAATACTGTTTATAAGCATCTGTTGTAACAACAACAACAAGCAACACTGTTTATAAGTTATACTTGCTGTGACAACAACAATAACAACTAATACTGTTTATAAGCATCTGCCGTAATAACAACAACAACCAATACTGTTCCTAAACTTTTATAATGAATAACAATAACAACCAATACTGTTTATAAGTACCCCAGTGCACAAATCCAACATCACTCAGTCAAGAGTGCTCAAATTTAGCATGCCCCTTCCTTTTACCTAGTCCAAGTGTGGTCAGTTCCTGCTGTAATCAGGACCGGATAGCCTAGTGGTTAGAACATTGCGCTCGCAATCTGACGACCCGGGTTCGATTCCCGTTCAAGGGGATATTTTCCCCTGGAGTTCACATCAGTGCCGACTCCACTCTCCCCCAAAAGTCCTTCGGATGAGACTATAAACCGAGGCCCCGTGTGCGAACGCACGCAAAACATCTTGCGCACACGTTAAATCCTGTTCCGCTTTTCGTCAGAGTAGGCCATCGTGTGCCGGTGGGAACAGATGACAGAATGTACAAAACCGCATACACACGGGGACTAGATGTAAAAAAAAAAAAAGCACATAAGTGCTTATTCCATTATCCTTGATATAAAAGAATGAAATAAATAAAAATAAATAAATAAATAAATACACCAGCTGGCCACAGCTGGGATGGGATGGATAGCAGCTGACAGAACTGAAAGTGGGGGAAACTGACAGCTGTGAAGTGTATGGTGTAACAACAACAACAACAACAACGACAGCCAATACTGTTTTTTTAAGTACATGCTGTGTAACAAAGGCTGATTATATAAGTATCTGCTATAAAAACAACAACAAGTAACAATGTTTATATAAGTACAGTCTGCATGCAACAGATTACAGAGGCTCATTAAAAAATTTTAAAAGTCAAGTGCACATCTTTTGGAAATCTGAACACTTTATAAATTATATAAAAATTAATGAATTCATAAATTCATATACAAAAAGAGAATCTCTCTCTCTCTCTCTCCTCTCTCTCTCTTCTCTCTCTCTCTCTCTCTCTCTCTCTCTTTCTCTCTATTATATATATATATATATATATATATATAAAATCTTATGTATCACCCCCTAGGTCAACCCTCTTTTGTCCATCTATCCTCTGTGCAAAAATAAAATTGTTTTCCACTTTTGCTATTTTAGAAGAATACTTCCACTCTGATCCGCCCCCTGCCCCCCCCCCCCCCCCCCCTCAAATGCCTCAAACACAAACATATACAGTATACTCTCTCTCTCTCTCTCTCTCTCTCTCTCTCTCCCTCCTCTTCTCCCCTCTCCTCCCCTCCTCTCCTCTCCTCTCTCCTCTCCTCTCCCTCTCTCCTCTCCTCTCCTCCTTTCCTCTCTCTCTCTCTCTCTCCCTCCTCTCTCTCTTTTCTCATATACACACTCTCAAATGCACTTTTCCCCCTCATATCTACTATTACTTAAAAAGGAAAGATGTTAAAGTGAAGTACATACACACATGCATGCACACACACATGTGCAACGCACACACCACTCAAATCCCAAATTCTTTCTTTTCCACACTATAAGCACATAAAATTGAGATGTAAAGATGACACAATACAGCCAAGCACTGTGTTAGATGCAGCAAGAGAGAAGGGACAACAAACATCAATGTTACAAAAGAAACCAACAACAACAAAACAACAAAAAGCAACCAAAAAAACAAAGAATGATACGTTTTTAAAAAAAATCAATAAAAATATTGAAAATCAAACAAAAACCAGCTTGATGATTCAATGTAAGTCCTTCGGATGAGACTATAAACTGAGGCCCCGTGTGCGAACACACGCAGAACATCTTGGCACTCGTTAAATCCTGTTCCGCTTTTCGAAAGAGTAGGCCATTGTGTGCCGGTGGGTACAGATGACAAAATTTACAAAACCGCATACACACGGGGACTGGATGTAAAAAAGCACATGAGTGCTTATTCCATTATCCTCAATATAAAAGAATAAATAAATAAATAAATAGATGTAAATAACAAAAAACATATGGCAAATATTGATCGCTAGTTTAAACCACATCCCTGGCTTGTCCCCTGATTTGAAATGGGGAGTGACGTAGCAAGATTGGCTCATTCCCGATCCCCGAAATCGGAATGTGGCTACCTTCATGGTGGGCAAAACGGTGGCATACACAAAATCTCACCATTGGTGAACCTCGGAGCTCTAGCCAAGGAACAAACAAAAACAAAAAAAACAAAAAAAAAGCTCGTCTTCCAAATAAATTTCTTTCCCTGTGGGGATGCCGGAGGACTGTCAGTATAAACAGCATCCCCCACCTTCCGGAAATTCTGCGCTAGGAATTCCCTCTTTTCTATCCCCCTCTCTTTGTTTCTGCCTTATTACTTTTCTTCCTGTCACCTCTTTCTTCTTGTCTATTTCCAGCCTTCTTGGTCCATTCTTCTGCCTTTTTTTCCCCCAGAAAGACTCAAAAGATAACGATTCTCTCCCATGCTAAAGTTGGATGCACTGGGCCTGAATTGTCAGGCGCTTAACGGCAGTGAAATGCATTGTCACTCATACGACAGACAACCTTCGAATGAGACTATAAACCAAGGCCCCGTGTGCGAACGCATGCAAAACATCTTGCGCATGCGTTAAATCCGGTTCCACTTTTCGTAAGTGTAGGCCATTGTGTGCCGGTGGGAACAGATGACAAAATTTACAAAACCGCATACACACGGGGACTGGATGTAAAAAAGCACATGAGTGCTTATTCCATTATCCTCGATATAAAAGAATAAATAATAATAATAATAACAGGATTTTTCTGTCTGAGCATTCGACGACAAAGAAGAATAAGAAGAAAAAGATTTGTTTGTAAACTCACTATTCTCTAGGAGCTATTGAGAGAAAGACAAAAGAGTGCAGTGGGGAAGGAACAAAGGTTCAAAATGACAAAACAACAGTGCAGTATGAACAAGGAAACTATCTGCGGCCGGTCATCCAAGCTTTTGCCATACATCCAAAACAACAGGAGGAATCTGGTGAATAGTTCTTCGAGTGCAATACCCCAACAATTTTTTTTTTTCTGAGAGATGAGAAAAAGGGAAGGAGAAACAGCCTTCTTCATACAAAAAAGTTTCAGAGATCTATCTCCTGCCAATCTAGCTGACATGATCCTGAGATGCTTTAGGAGGGGGGGGGGGGGAGGGATGACAGCTGATGAGAATAACAACAAACTCTGCATACAGGGTAGTATTTTTCTGTTATCCACACCAAAAAAACGCCGCTTACTCAAGTACACATCAGCCGCAAAATATGCCGATCTTCTATTATAAACAAAAGTTGTTTACTAATCATGGAAAAACCTACATTTGTTATTTCAGTGTGTGTATGTGTATGTAAGGGGGGTGGGGGTTACAAACAAAAAACTGTTAGTCGATTGAATAGCTAACTCCAGAAAAGAGATGTTTTGTTAAGTTGTGTGCAAAAACTGTTTGTCAATTACAAAACATACTTAATAAACCCCTTTTTTCTCAACAGTACATCTTGTAACTCACTACAAAAAGCTATTAGTTGATTAAATAACTATCTCCAGAAAAAGAGATGTTTTGTTAAGTTATATGCAAAACCCGTTCGGTCAATTACACAACATATTCAGTAAACCCCTTTTCTGCCTCGATAATGCATCTTGTAACTCACTGCTGTAACTAGTCCTCTGGTTCTGTCACTCCACTACAAAACTGTTAGTTTCAATAAACAATAAAACATTATATATATATAATGTATATATATATATGTATATATATATATATGCACATTATCTTGTAATCCGCTGGCATAACGAGTCTTCTGATTCTGTCACTCCCATGCTGAAACACCACAATGACAGTGTCCACAGAAATATCAAGCCAATGTGAGTGATGACCACATCAAGTCAAGTCAAAAACACTTCAATCATCCCATGAAGGGCAGTTACAATACTGGCAGGCACATTGATACGAATCATAATCTCTATCAGCCATGTGGTTCATGTGATATTAAGACAATCATGTGGAAGATCACGCACACATATCAAAAATCACAAAATTTATGTGAGCACTTAGCAAGTGAACTGATGGAAACATGAACACACCCAGCATGCAGCCATTGCAGAATCAGAGCTCTAAGGTATAACTGCAATTGATCAAGCAACTTTGGAGTGGGTTTCTGGGCGTATGTGAAAGAAGAAACAAAGAAACGAAGAAACAAAAGCCACTACAACAGCTAAAGTGATATTCCTACTTTTCTCTCTTACTCTCAGAGGCTAGAAATAGTGTAACATAAAACTGGTCCCCCCCCCCCCCCCCCAAAAAAAAAAGTCACAGTATACAGCTCTGCTAAAGTGACTTTTCAGTAGTTCTCCCTCACTAACTAACACTGACTACACTGTGGGGTGGAGTAGGTTCTGGGAAGAAAGTGACCATTACACTCTGCTAGAGACTACAATCATCTTCATGAAGAAAAAGTGATAGTACTGTAAAAGGTAGGGACAGGACGGGATAGCTCAGTGGTCGGAGCACTCGCTTTCCCCCAGCCAAGTTAAGCAGCGTCGAGCATGGTTACCAGTTGGATGGGTGACCGTTTGCGCGCCTTGGCTTCAGTACAGTTCCCCCAGTTCACCCAGCTGTAAATGGGTACCTGCCCTCTTTAGGGTCAGGGAAGGTAAAGCAGCGAGGGAGAGGAGATGGGCGCCACCCTCAATATGCTGGCCCTAGAGAAGTGAGGTCTCTGACGCCTCGCTCCCCTACGACCTTATAGGTTATGGGACTCCTTTACCTTTTTTACCTTATGTAAAAGGTAAAGGTGTCCCATAACCTGAGTGGTTGTAGGGGAGCGAGGCGTCAGAGACCTCAGCTTCTCCAGGGGCCAGCATATTGAGGACGGCGCCTATCTCCTCTCCCTCGCTGCTTTACCTTCCCTGACCCTAAAAAGGCAGGTACCCAATTACAGCTGGGTGAACTGGGGGGACTGTGCTGAAGCCAAGGCGCACAAACGGTCACAAATCCAACTGGTAACCACGCTCGATGCTGCTTAACATTGGCTGGGGGAAAGCGAGTGCTCTGACCACTGAGCTATCCTGTCCCCGTTAGCACTGTACTCGCAAATTAAACATACACCAAAATATTCTTCCTACTCTCTACAGGTGTCAAAGCAGAACGCTGTAAACAGCGGTAACCAATCTCACAGACTGGAAAGAAACCAAAGTCACAGAGCTCACTGAGCCATCCATCATGATGTAGGGGACGGGATAGCCTAGTGGTCAGAACATTGCGCTCACAATCTGACGACCCGGGTTCGATTCCCGTACAAGGGGATATTTTCCCCTGGAGTTAACATAAGTGCAGACTCCACTCTCCCCAAAAAGTCCTTCGGATGAGACTTTAAACCGAGGCCCCGTGTGCGAACGCACGCAGAACATCTTGCGCACACGTTAAATCCTGTTCCGCTTTTCGTAAGAGTAGGCCATCGTGTGCCGGCGGGAACAGATGACAGAATTTACAAAACCGCATACAGATGGGGACTAGATGTAAAAAAAGCACATAAGTGCTTATTCCATTATCCTCGATATAAAAGAATAAAATAAAAAAATAAAAGACCTGTCATCTCCTATCTCTGCACAAGACCCCGGGGAACTAGGCATGTGACCTCTAAAAACAGGCTGCATAAATCCTACATTTCACTACATAGGTTCCCCCGTGGGGATGCCGGGGGCCTATCAGTATAAATAGCATCCCCACATTCTGGAAATTCTGTGCTCGAAATTTCCTCTTTTCTATCACTCTCTTTGTTTCTGCCTTGTTCCTTTTCTTCCTGTCACCTCCTTCTTGTCTATTCTCTGCCTTCTTGGTCCATTCTCCTGCCTTTTTTCCAGAAAGAACTTAAAAGGTAACTATTCTCTCTTGTGCCGAAGTCGGATGCGCTGGGCCTGACTTGTCAGGCGCTTAACGGCAGCGTGCCATATTTTCGCTCATATAACAGACAACAATAGTTGCTGTCTGAGCCTTTGACGAAGAAGATCTACATAGGCAAAGTGTATGCAACAGAGAAGTTTAAACCACCACCCAACGAATCGGATTGTTGCACAATTCACAGGTGTGTCCCGATTTAGAAACACAAGGCTGCAACAAGAACTCTGATCGCATGGGAGGTAACCTAATTACCGCCCCTGTCACAATGAAGACGATTATTTGGATAAATATTCGGATATCTGGGCGTCAGCTGTGAGCGTGTGAGATCAGGCTGAGCGGCATGAGGGCAGCAATACTGTTGTATCATACTGAGGCAGCAAACAAATAAAACCAAAGCATGAGAGAAAAAAATTCTGGTGAATTACACAACACCTAGCTAATGTAAGTACACAACCACAAAAAAAAGTGTTAGCTGTTAGTTTTACAATTTATTTTTTTTTGGAATTAGTGAACAGATCTTCAACAGTAAGTTAGTTGCCAGTCAGTGAAAAGTAAGTAAGCCAATGTGAGCATACACAAACACACACACAACACCCACGACAGATTAACTCATTGAGGTCTCCTTTACTGTGACGTGCCGAAGCTTAAGAATCGGCAGACTTACGAATTTTTTTAAAAACACAAAGTGATTGTTAACTCAAGGGAAAGCACTCTGGCCTGTAGGGCAATCATTTTTCTAAACACAGTTGCTTTCCTTGACCATAAGCTTGCCTAGTTTTTGTCTGTTGGCAAATTTTGTTTGACATGTGAACAAATGATATCTTTGGGATTTCAGGCACTCCAGTGTTATGATTCTTAAAAAAAAATAATCTGTTGTACAAAAAGTGACATCACATGGATTCAGCCAGCTTCAGGGAACTTTACTTTGGTGAAAAATCATCACATTGCTTCAAGGGGACTAGTTGATGAATAGTTCAAGCCATTTAAGATACCAGCCCTAATTTTAAAAACTTTTTATTTTTCAGCATTCAGTGACATATTTGGAAAATTTGTAAAAAATAAATATAGTCATCTATTAAAAAACTGTGAAACAATCTCAAAAGAAGACATTATGAGCTTTTCAATGATGTATAATGTGTATGTCATTATTATGTTGGGTAAGTCTGCTGAATTTTTCAAATATAGCCAAAATCATGCGTCACCACAAAATGGCGGGATCCATTTCACTGCGACTCCAATGAGTTAAGTGAACACAACACGTTGATCTACAACAGTTAGTTAGTTGTCAGTCATTGAAAAGTAAGTAAGCCAATGTGAGCATACACACACACGCACACACACACACACAACACCCACGACAGATTTTAAGCAAACACAACACATTTTACATGACTACCGGTGCCAGATACCACAATTAATACAACGTCCAAAAACAGGTCATACCTACTCAGTCCCTCCTGCACAAGCAATCATGAATACATTACCCAATAATTTTATTGAAGATGATGATGATGATGATGATGATGATGATGATGATGAAGAAAAGAAGAAGCAAACACACTGTAGGCAACGTGTGGGCACTTGTCACTGGCTTTCAAACATGGCAATTATTTGCATATATGCAGATGGATAAAGAAGAGGTGCAATATTGGGGTTGGGGGGGAGGTGGGGAGGGGGGAGTTTGCTTTTATTCTATCATTATCATTTTCTTTTAGGCTCTATAACTATAACTAATATATCACACACACAACGCAGAACATAAATGTGCACACATCATAACCTGTTCCACTTTTTGGAAGAGTAGGCCACTGTGTGCCAGAGGGAACAGATGACAAAAATGTACAAAACTGCATACACTCAGGGACTGGATGTAAAGCACCGCATGAGTGCTTATACCATTATCCTTAAAATTAAGGAATAAAAGAATAAATAAATAAATAAACATGCATGCACGCATGTTAAGCATGCGCACGCGCACGCGCACACACACACACACACACACACACACACACACACGCTTACCGTTAAATCCCTCACACCAAAATTCATGCCTTTCACCTGCACTGCCAGGTTGCTGTCACTGGCATAACTGAAAACATCAATCAATCAACCAATCAATGAGTTTTTTTGTGTTTTTTTATTTTAAGATTAACCTCTAAACTGCCGAGTGCAGGTGCACCCTATATGCCGGGGAATAAAATTTTTATGTACCACTTGCTATGTTCATGTCCCCCTTACTCAGAAATTGCTACATGAATAATCCTGATAGTTTGGCCGATGACAGTATATATATCGTAGATTACTTTGAGTAAGTATGTTCTTTCGAGCCAGAAGGCCCATAGAGCCGGAGCTTATCCCGGTTTCTGTAGCGTTAAGCGAACTGATGGTTTTTCATCACCCCTGTGACAGGACGCTAGTCTGTCGCCAGATACTTCCCCAGCAGAGCTGGTACCCACTTGTACACCTGGGTGGAGTGAGGAAAATAGGAGTAAAGTGTCTTTCCCAAGGACACAACACCGAGCCGAGCGGGGATCGAACCCGCGACCTCTGGAGATTACTTTGAGGTAAGCTCAAATTAGTTAGCATGATATTTCACTACGAACATATATTTAAACTGTAAAATATTGACAAAAAATACACTTTCTTCATCACCCATTGTCATTCTGAGTACCCCCCATCTCATTAACATCAAACATAAGTCCATGCAAAATCTCATTCCCTTTTTTAAAAATGCACTATCTCCTGAATCTAACACAATCATTTTCATCACTGTCGGGTATATCTAAAGTTTTATTTGCCACTTTTTCAGCTGTGTAAAGTTATTGATACCTTCAACAAGAAGTGTCAACCATTTTGAACAAGAACTGCCTAAGCAGTCATGCACAATAACACAAAATACAAGCTAAAAAACAATCGTTCTTGCCACGATTTTTGCAGCTGGATGTTGCTAAGCAACAGGAGAGTGATCTCCGCAAGTTTTGGAGTTCTTTCCCTTTAACTGTAGTCAAGGAAGCTGGGTTGTTTACCTCAGTTCGAAACCCTGGAAATTTTCCGGGTTGTAGGCGTATAGAGTGCACATTTAGCCCCCGGAAAATTTCCGGGGTGTGGTAGTCTAGTGGTTAAAAAACTGTATCAAACCAATCAATGAATCAAAATCACCTTCCTCTTCACCTAACCCGTAGTCCCGTAGACCGTGGGTGCACCAATGAAGGTTTTTCAACCAGCTTCCACCAGTCCCTGATTTCCTCTGCTTTCCGTAGCAAAATATCAACGGATAAACCAAGCAATGAATCAAACAAATAATAATAATAATAATAATAAATGGAACTTATATAGCGCTATATCCTGCAAAGACAAATCAAAGCGCATAAACAAATAATCAATCAATCAATCAATCAATATGCAGTCAGCCAATAAAGGAATGAATCAACGATGAATAAATCTATCAGTCGATACAAAATTTAAAAATCAATGAATGAGCCTCACATAAATAATAATAATAATGTATGGAATTTATATAGCGCTGAATCTTGTAAAGCAACAAATCAAAGCGCGAAAAAACACTGTTTTTAAAATAAAGTTTATCTGCTGATTTTTGTTTGTTTTTTCGTCTTCTTCTTTTTCTTTTCTCTGTTCTTGGACAGAGCTCAGAGGTTTACCAATGGTGAGATTTTGCGTCATGTGACCTGTTTTGTCCTCCATGAAGGTAGCTGCATTCCTACCTAACCTTAAGCAGCACGCATCGAGCGTGGTTACCAAACGGATGGGTGACCGTTTGCGCGCCTTGGCTTCAGTACAATCCCCCAGTTCACCCAGCTGTAAATGGGGTACCTGCCCTCTCTAAGGTCAGGGAAGGTGAAGCAGTGAGGGAGAGGAGATGGGCGCCGCCCTCAAATATGCTGGCCCCTAGAGAAGCTGAGATCTCTGATGCTTCGCTCCCCATTGAGCACATAGGGGTTTTTTGGGTTTTTTAAAATTTATTTATTCTTATATATCGAGGATAATGGAATAAGCAATTTTGTGCTTTTTTATGTCCAGTCCCCGTGTGTATGAGGATTTGTGAATTCTGTCATCTGTTCCCACCGGCACACAATGGCCTACTCTTACGAAAAACGTGTGCGCAAGATGTTCTGCATGCATTCGCACACGGGACCTCGGTTTATAGTCTCATCCAAAGGACTTTTGGGGGAGAGTGGCGTCTGCACTAATGTTAACTCCAAAGGAAAATATCCCCTTGAACCGGAATCGAACCCGGGTCGTCAGATTGCGAGCGCAATGTTCTGACCACTAGGCTATCCCATCCCCAATAGGGCACCTGTACCTTTTTTTAAACATGATTCAGCTATAGAGACAGATAATGATGTTGTTGTTGTTGTGCGTTCCCCAGCTTTACACCCTGGGGGTCACCCAGAACATGCACTCTGACTCACTCACCCCACCTGGGCATCTCTGTGAGATAGGAAGTACACACTGGATGAGAAGTTTGCGTGTATGACTCTTTTTCAAGCACCTCGCCATATAGGCAGCCATACTCCGACTTCAGAGGATTTTTTTTCTCCTTTAACAAAGGAGAGTGCGGGTTGTTATGTTAAGAGCTTGTCATGGCTGAAGGCAATCTCAACACAACATTTTACAACATAACAACGTTTTAATGTAGGCCTTGGCAATTAGCTGACATCAATAATAACTGACACAGCTTTAGGCCTGGGCCAAACAGACAGTGATGACAGGGATACTGACTTGATCTCCAGATCCAGGAAAATCTCGTCCCGTCGGATGTTCTCTGTGTACACCTTCACTCCCCCAATCCTGGGAGCCTGAACAACAGCAGCCACAACAGAAAAAATAATGTCTGCTTCAATACAGAAAAGGAATCTGAAGGAACCAAACATATAAAAGTGAAATAAGACACACGCACACAAAAAAACCCACAAACCAACAACCACAATGTAACGCAAAATAGTCAGCTCAATATGGAATTTAAACGTATATATAGTAAAACAAAGTAAAATGGAATTTTAAAAGCATTCATAAAAAGGGAGAGAAAATGAAAGGATGAAAAAAATAACAATGGTAGTTAGAAAGAGAGACAAGATGGGAGGTCGAAAAAGAAAATGGATGGATGGATGGATGGACAAAGATTTGAATGGATAGATAGATAGATAGATAGATAGATAGATAGATAGATAGATAGATAGATAGATAGATAGATAGATAGATAGATAGATAGATAGATAGATAGATAGATAGATGCATGGATGGATGCATGGATGCATGGATGAATGGAGAGTTGAGCGGACAAATGGATGTATGGATGGATGGACAGATGAATCTGTTCCGGTCCACAGAAAAAAATTCAAACTTCAGATTTGTGGACAGATTTGAAAAAGTATGAATCATACAGGGCTACCTTTTTTTTCTCTAAAAAAACCCAAACAGCTCCCTTAATAGACTATGCGATGAAAAGCTGATACCTGACCACAACCTTCTGGTGGACATTTGGAGGATTTCCTTTCTCTTTGTTTTTTTTTCCGCTCCTAGGATAGAGCTCTGAGGTTCAACAATGGTACGATTTTTTGTATGTGTACACAACCATTTTCCCCCACCACCATTTATTTATTTAGTTTATTTCTTGTTTGTTTGTTTTTCATCCCCTTTCCCCTCCCCACCACCATTTAGGTAGGCGCTCTTTTCTTTTCTGATACTCTCCATGACGGGGTTCCTTATTCCGCCTCTGTCCATTGCCTGGCTTGATACTCACAATGTCGCCCAGGTCAATCCTGCTGAACTTGAAGGACCCCATGCCGGCAGGCAGACTCTCCTTCACCTTGGGCTCCACCACCTCCTTCAGCATGATCCGCACGTACTCCCCGATGTAGGGCCACAGCTGGTCCACTATCTGCAATATGGTCATGGTCATATTATTGCAACACATACTGCAAAATGTATTCATGACCATACACGGTCATGGTCATATTACAACACACACTCCAAAATGTATGGCATAGCTGGTCCACTATCTGAAACGAAGTCATGATCATATTACATCACATACTGCAAAATGTATTCATGACCATAGCTGGTCCATTATCTAAGTCATAGTCATATTATTACAACACATACTGCAAAATGTATTCATGGCTATAGCTGGTCAACTATCTGCAACACGGTCATGGTCATATTATTACAACACATACTGCAAAATGTATTCATGACCATAGCTGGTCCACTATCTGTGTCATGGTCATATTACAACACATACTGCAAAATGTATTCATGACTATAGCTGGTCCACTATCTGCAATGCGGTCATGGTCATATTATAACAACACATACTGCAAAATGTATTCATGACCATAGCTGGTCCACTATCTGTGTCATGGTCATATTACAACACATACTGCAAAATATATTCATGACCATAGCTGGTCCACTATCTGTGTCATGGTCATATTACAACACATACTGCAAAATGTATTCATGACCATAGCTAGTCCACTATCTGCAACATGGTCATATTACAACACATACTGCAAAATGTATTCATGACCATAGCTGGTCTTTCTTTTCTTTTTCTTTTGTTCTTTTATATCGAGGATAATGGAATAAGCACTTATGTGCTTTTTTACAACACATACTGCAAAATGTACTCATGACCATAGCTGGTCCACTATCTGCAACATGGTCATGGTCATAATATAACAACACATACTGCAAAATGTATTCATGACCATAGCTGGTCACGATCATAGTCATATTACAACACATAATGCAAAATGTATTCATGACCATACCTGGTCCACTATCTGTGTCATGGTCATATTACAACACATACTCCAAAATGTATTTATGACCATAGCTGGTTCACTATCTGCAACATGATCATGGTCATATTACAACACATACTGCAAAATGTATTCATGACCATAGCTGGTCCATTATCTAAGTCATAGTCATATTACAACACATACTGCAAAATGTATTCATGACCATAGCTGGTCCACTATCTGCAACATGGTCATATTACAACACACACTCCAAAATGTATTCATGACCATAGCTGGTCCACTATCTCAGTATCTGCAACATAGTCATGATCATAATATAACAACACATACTGCAAAATGTATTCATGACCATAGCTGGTCCACTATCTGCAACATGGTCATATTACAACACATACTGCAAAATGTATTCCTGACCATAGCTGGTCCACTATCTGTGTCATGGTCATGGTCATATTACAACACATACTGCAAAATGTATTCATGGCCATAGCTGGTCCATTATCTGCAACATGGTCATGGTCATATTACAACACATACTGCAAAATGTATTCATGACCATAGCTGGTCCACTATCTGCAACATGGTCATAGTCATATTATTGCAACACATACTGCAAAATGTATTCATGACCATAGCTGGTCCACTATCTGTGTCATGGTCATAGTCATATTATTGCAACACATACTGCAAAATGTATGGCATAGCTGGTCTACTGTCTGTAACACGGTCATAGTCATATTACACAACATACTGCAAAAATATTGTATTCATGACCATAGCTGGTCCATTATCTGTGTCATGGTCATATTACAACACATACTCCAAAATGTATTCATGACCATAGCTGGTCCACTATCTGCAACATTCTTCGGATGAGACTATAAACCGAGGCCCCGTGTGCGAATGCATGCAGAACATCTTGCGCACACGTTAAACCCTGTTCTGCTTTTCGAAAGAGTAGGCCATTCTGTGCCGGTGGGAACAGATGACAACATTTACAAAACTCCATACACACGGAGACTGGATGTAAAAAAAGCACCTGAGTGCTTATTCCATTATCCTCAAAATATTTTTTTTTAAATCATGTCATCTGAGCACTTTGATTTGTTGCTTTACAAGATTCAGCGCTATATAAATTCCATATATTATTATTATATTACAACACATACTGCAAAATGTATTCCTGACCATAGCTGGTCCACTATCTGCAACATGGTCATATTACAACACATACTGCAAAATGTATTCATGACCATAGCTGGTCCATTATCTGTGTCATGGTCATATTACAACACATACTGCAAAATGTATTCATGACCATAGCTGGTCCACTATCTGCAACATCCTTCAGATGAGACTATAAACCGAGGCCCCGTGTGCGAACGCATGCAGAACATCTTGCGCACATGTTAAACACTGTTCCGCTTTTTGAAAGAGTAGGCCATTGTGTGCCGGTGGGAACAGATGACAAAATTTACAAAACCGCATACACACGGGGACTGGATGTATAAAAAAAAGGCACCTGAGTGCTTATTCCATTATCCTCAAAATTTTTTTTTTTAAATCATGTCATCTGAGCGCTTTGATGTGTTGCTTTACAAGATTCAGTGCTATATAAATTCCATATATTATTACTATATTATATTATAACACATACTGCAAAATGTATTCATGACCATAGCTGGTCCACTATCTGCAACATGGTCATGGTCATAATATAACAACACATACTGCAAAATGTATTCATGACCATAGCTGGTCCATTATCTAAGTCATAGTCATATTACAACACATACTGCAAAATGTATTCATGACCATAGCTGGTCCACTATCTGCAACATGGTCATGGTCATAATATTGCAACACATACTGCAAAATGTATTCATGGCCATAGCTGGTCCACTATCTGCAATATAGTCATGGTAATATTACAACACATACTGCAAAATGTATTCATAACCATAGCTAGTCCATTATCTGTGTCATGGTCATATTACAACACATACTGCAAAATGTATTCATGACCATAGCTGGTCCACTATCTGTGTCATGGTCATATTATTACAACACATACCTGCAAAATGTATTCATGACCATAGCTGGTCCACTATCTGCAACGCGGTCATGGTCATAATATTACAACACATATTGCAAAATGTATTCATGACCATAGTTGGTCCACTATCTGCAACGTGGTCATATTACAACACATACTGCAAAATGTATTCATGACCATAGCTGGTCCACTATCTGTGTCATGGTCATATTATTACAACACATACTGCAAAATGTATTCATGACCATAGCTAGTCCACTATCTGCAACACGGTCATATTACAACACATACTGCAAAAATGTATTCATGACCATAGCTGTTCCACTATCTGTGTCATGGTCATATTATTACAACACATACTGCAAAATGTATCCATGACCATAGCTGGTCCACTATCTGTGTCATGGTCATATTATTACAGCACATACTGCAAAATGTATTCATGACCATAGCTGGTCCACTATCTGAACACTGTCATATTACAACACATACTGCAAAATGTATTCATGACCATAGCTGGTCCATTATCTGTGTCATGGTCATATTACAACACATACTGCAAAATGTATTCATGACCATAGCTGGTCCACTATCTGCAACATCCTTCAGATGAGACTATAAACCGAGGCCCCGTGTGCAAACGCATGCAGAACATCTTGCGCACACATTAAACCCTGTTCCGCTTTTCGAAAGAGTAGGCCATTGTGTGCTGGTGGGAACAGATGACAACATTTACAAAACCACATACACACGGGGACTGGATGTAAATTTCAAAAAAGCACCTGAGTGCTTATTCCATTATCCTCAAAATTTTTTTTTTTAAATCATGTCATCTGAGCGCTTTGATGTGTTGCTTTACAAGATTCAGTGCTATATAAATTCCATATATTATTATTATATTACAACACATACTGCAAAATGTAATCATGACCATAGCTGGTCCACTATCTGTGTCATGGTCATATTAAAACACAATCATACTCCCCCAAAGTAAGGCCATAGCTGTCAAGTCAAGTCAAGTCAAGTCAAAAACATTGATCATCCCATGATGAAGGGCAATTACAATACTGACAGGCATTTTGATATGAATCATAATCTCAAAAGACGCAAGAAAGCTACATTTCTTACCAGTTTAAACATTCCAAGACAACTTCAAATAAAAGTATCACACACACACACACACACACACACACACATGCACACATACACACACACACACACACACACACACTCACACACACACACACACAAACACACACACACATGCATAGGGTGTAGGAATACAATGTTTCAGGACCTTTGACTAGAAAGACATATGAACATATGTATGTATATATATATATATATATATATATATATATATATATATATAATAATAATAATAATAATAATGTATGGAATTTATATAGCGCTGAATCTTGTAAAGCAACAAATCAAAGCGCTCAGATTTTATTTCATACCACTTTAAGTCACGGCAGATTTCCCCTCCGTGAAATTCGGGCTGCTCTCCCCGGGAGAGCGGAAGAACGCGTCGCCACTTAGCGCTGCGCCACCCTTTCACCCTTTTTTTTTTTTTTTTTTTTTTTTCCCTGCAGCTGTATTTGTTTCCCTATCAGAGTGGCTTTTTTCTAAGAATTTTGCCAGGGACAACTCTCTTGTTGCCGTGGGTTTTTTTACGTGCGCTAAATAATTACGTGTAACACACGGGACCTCGGTTTATCGTCTCATCCGAAAGACTAGCGCCCAGACCACCACTCATGGTCTAATGGATGGGGGAAAAATTTCCAGTCCAAACGGGGTATGAACCGCCGCACACTTCAGACCCGGACTTTTCGCTTTCTAGACAGGCGCGTTACCTCTAGACCACCGATCCACCATATATAATATTTATTTATTTATTTATTTATTTATACACACACACAGTTAACACCAGTGCCAACTCCACACCCCCTAAAAGTCTGGATAAGACTATAAACCAAGGGAACGCAAGCAGAATACTTTGCGCACACATTAAAACCCATTCTGCTTTTTGGAAGAGTAGGCCATTGTGTGCCAGTGGGAACGGATGACAACATTTACAAAACTGCACATACACATGGGGACTGGATGCAAAAAAAGCACACAAGTGCTTATTCCATTATCCTCAATATAAAAGAATATAAAAAAAAGAATTAACTGAATGTAAAAAAAAGTACA
Source organism: Rapana venosa (assembly GCA_028751875.1). Taxonomy (NCBI): domain Eukaryota; kingdom Metazoa; phylum Mollusca; class Gastropoda; order Neogastropoda; family Muricidae; genus Rapana; species Rapana venosa. The sequence continues at coordinate 39,635,565 of CM054159.1, read as the reverse complement.
TGAGTGCTTATTCTATTATCCTCAAAACAAAAAGAAAAGAAGAAAGAAAGAAAATCAATGTACGGACATAATATTCATGGTCATATTAAAACGCACACTTCCCAAGGTAACAGCAATAACTGGGCCACAATATAAAGAAATAGAACAACATTTACACAAGTTACGGCTATCAAACAGTGGACCTTCATGAACAGTTTTGTTAAAGTCAAATGGACAGTTTTAATTAAATAAAACACACACACACAAAACTACACAATATCATTCAACATGCATTCTCCCCATCCTTTTTGATAATAATTATAAATAAATCTAACAGAAATCTGACTGGCGCAGACTTTTTGTTACTTTTTTTTTTTTTTGGGAATAACCTTTTTTTTCAGAGAAAAAGGACTTCATTTTCAGTCACGTCAACCATGACTTATAATACAATGAATACATGTCCCCATTCATTCCAGGTTACAAAACCAGACACAAAACACTCGAGTTATCAGCAGACGAGGGCCGTTTTGCTTACAACACACAGCACTCTGCTCAACGTCATTCTGAGAGAGACACAGGAAGCGGGGACCGGAAAGACTCTTACTACATATATAGCATGTGTCAAAGTAGATCAGTCAAGTGGGAAAGCTGCTATTGTGCAGATACTGAAAGTACTATTTTATTTCATTTTCATTTGGGCGGGATAGCTCAGTGGTCGAAGCAGTCGCTTTCCCCCAGCCAAGTTAAGCAGCGTCGAGCGTGGTTACCAGTTGGATGGGTGACCGTTTGCGCGCCTTGGCTTCAGTACAGTTCCCCCAGTTCACCCAGCTGTAAATGGGTACCTGCCCTCTTTAGGGTCAGGGAAGGTAAAGCAGCGAGGGAGAGGAGATGGGCGCCGCCCTCAATATGCTGGCCCTAGAGAAGTGAGGTCTCTGACGCCTCGCTCCCCTACGACCTTATATGTTATGGGACTCCTTTACCTTTACCTTACCTTATACCCCTTTAGGTCATGGCAGAAGATTTCTCTGCGTGCAATTCGGGCTGCTCTCCCCGGGGAGAGCGCGTTGCCACAAGAGCTGTGCCACCCATTATTATTTTTTTCTTTTCTTTTCTTTGCCTGTCTGCAACTGTATTTTGTTTCCCAAATAGTTTTCTTTTTCTCTAGCTCTGTTTTGGGCTGGGTTTCATTGTTGTTGATGTTGATGTTTGTAAAAAAAAAAAAAAAAAACACTTATTAATTGTGACTGGCTGCGTGTGAATGAGTAGGATGAATGAATGCGCTATGATTTGTTTTTTGCAAGATATAGCGCTATAAAAATTCCTTGTATTATTATTATTATCATTACTATTATTATTATTTTGGTGTTGATATTTTCACTTTTTTTTATATTGTTGTTGATGATGTTACTGCTGTTGCTGGTGGTGGTGGTAGTGGTTTGGCTTTATGGTCAGCTCATATAACTTTATTTTAAATTACTTTTACTTTAAACATGTTGGATTTTGGTGTGTTTTTTCTTTTAGGGGGGGGGGGGGGGGGGGGGGGGGGGAGGGGGGGGGGGGGGGGGTTGTTTGTTTGGTTGGGGTGGGGGGGGGGGGGGTGTGGTTGTTGGGGTTTTGGGAATTTTTTTTGTTTTTTTTGGGGGGGGGGGGGAGAGGGTTGTAGTGGATTTTTCTTTCTTTTTAATAAAGGGAGCCAAAAATGATTACTAACTTTTTAATGTCTTTCTTTTGTGTTTTTAATTTCTCCCTTTGTATGTATGTTGTATGCATTTAGAAATACACACACACATATACACACACACATATATATATATATATATATATATATCAGTCTCTCTCCCATTTTAACTCTCTGTCTCTCTCCCTCACACACACACTCTCTCTCTCTCACACACACATACACACACACTCTCTCTCTCTCTCTCTCTCTCACTCACTAACTTACTCACTCACACACACACGCACGCAGAACATCTTGCGCACACGTTAAATCCTGTTCCGCTTTTTGTAAGAGTAGGCCATTGTGAGCCGTTGGAACAGATGACAGAATTTACAAAACCACATACACATGGGGACTGGATGTAAAAAAGCACATAAGTGCTTATTCCATTATCTTTGATATAAAAGAATAAAATAAAATAAATAAATAAATAACACTCTCTCTCTCACTCACTCACTCACTCACTCACTCACTCACTCACACACACACACACACACTCACAACACACACACACACACACAGTGACACACACACTCACAACACACACTCACACACACACAGTGACACACACACACATACAACTTTCTCATCCATCTTCATCTCTGATAGTACACTACACAAGTACATTATACAGGTCGACAAAGCACAAGATGATTTAAAGACCCAAAAACAAAGATTATCTACTGATGGAAAGGAGCCTGTTTATCAATATAGATCATCTATGAATCTGTGAAGTGTCCAAAAAGAAAGAAAAAAAACAGAGTATACATGTAATGTATGTACTGTTAGTGTTACATACAGCGTTCGTTACTAGGATCTTGCTTACCTTGTTGACCCATTCTGCTCTCTCCACATCAGGAAAGTACACCTGTGGCAAACATATATAGATAGATAGATAGATAGATAGATAGATAGATAGATAGATAGATAGATAGATAGACAGATAGACAGATAGATAGATATGATACAGTGAAACATAAAACATGGGGCAAGTGCACTCATATATAACCCACACAGACACATGTGCGCACACACACAGAGACACATATGCGTGCACACATACTACTGCTACTCCTACTCCTAATAATAAGACTACTACTACTACTACTACTAATAATAATAATAAGAAGAAGAAGAAGAAGAAGAAAGAAGAAGAAGAAGAAGAAGAAGAAGAAGAAGAAGAAGAAGAAGACTACTACTACTACTATACTTATAATAATGATGACAATGATGATGATCATAATAATAATAATGATAATAATATGTAGGTTAGTATGCATGTCCAAAATTTGTTTAAACAAACAAAAACAAAAGAAACCAAAAAAGGTTTGTATGCATGTATGGACACACCCATGTATACAAGTGCATAACATGCAGACACCCAAGTATGCACACAGTGGCACACACATACATGTGCATGCACATTGTGCACACACACACATACACACACACACACACACACACAGTGAGACACACACACACACACACACACACACACACGCATGCATGCACACCCTCATTCACTCACACACACACACACACAAATGACACAAAACACGCACTATACTATACACATGATGTACATGCACAACCTTTCTGTAACCATAACCTCAAACATGGGCACATATTTAATTATCATACCCAATCTGCTAATTAATGTGTATTTATAATGATGCTCACTTGTATGCTGACACATAAAGCAATACCAACTGACTGTGAATGTGACATAATGGAATTAATTCACAATCATAAAGAGACAAACAATGACATGGAAAGATGAACAGATGTGCACATGCCCATACACACACTTTCACTCACTCACTTACACACGCATGCACTTACACACACACACACAGAGTGACACACACATATTATTTTTATCTTACATTTTTTTTTTTCTCGCTTTTTTTTCTTTAGATAGATGGCTTGATGAAAAAAAGCAAATACACTGCTTATTCAATGTACCATCTGAAAATAAAAGTTTGACTTGACTTTGACACACACACACACACACATATTTCCTCTGGAGTTAACATCAGTGCCAAATCCACTCTCCCCAAAAGTCTTTCAGATAAGACTATAAACCGAGGTTCCATGTGCGAACGCACACAGAACATCTTGTGCACATGTTAAAACCCGTTCTGTTTTTTGGAAGAGTAGGCCATTGTGTGCCAGTGGGAATGGATGACAACATTTACAAAACTGCATACACACTGGGACAGGATGAAAAAAGCACATGAGTGCTTATTCCATTATCCTCAAAATAAAACAAAAAATAAATAAATAAAATAAAACACACACACACATGTATACACCTCTCTCTCACTCACACACACACACACACACACACAGAGCACACACACATCACCACCCACACACACACACACACACACACACACATCAGTGCAGACTCCACTCTCCCCAAAAGTCCTTCGGATGCCACTATAAACCAAGGCCCCATGTGCGAACGCACACAGAACATCTTGCGCACATGTTAAAACCCGTTCTGCTTTTTGGAAGAGTAGGCCATTGTGTGCCAGTGGGAATGGATGACAAAATTTACAAAACTGCATACACACTGGGACTGGATGAAAAAAGGACATGAGGTGCTTATTCCATTATCCTCAAAATAAAATAAAAATAAATAATTAAAATAAAACACACGCACACATGTATACATCTCTCTCAGTCTCACTCACACACACACACACACACACACACATCACCACGCGCCACGCACACACACACACACCACACACACACGACACACACACAACACAGACACACACACATAAAGTGTGGGTCTATTTTATTTGTCTTATTTTAAACATCTGCTTTGCTTTAAACTGAACTTTTGTAGCATCTGCATATCTGCTGTCACATTACATCATAACCCTTGTTATAACAAACCCATACAACACTTCCTCCCCCACCCCAACCACCTTTACAATTATATGAAACATAACAGGTGGAGATTTCACAACAAATTATGGACCTCTTTGGAGCAGCTGTTTGGTTCCGACAAGTTCAATATTTATGAGAGATATCTGATGACAGGTATAACTTTAGGCTTTATCAGTTTATTCATGAGTAATGCTGTGATGGCAGAGTTTGAAAAAAAGTAAGGGTGTGTGTGGGTGTGTGGGTGTGTGAGTGTGTGAGTGTGTGTATGTGTGTGTGGTGTGTGGTGTGTGGGGGGGGGGGGGGGGGGGGGGGGGGTATATGTGTGTGTGTGTGTGTTTATTCTTTGTAATCATACCTATAAAAAAAAACAATTCCAGGATAATGGAATAAGCACTGATGTGCTTTCTTACAGTATCTAGTCCTGTGTGCATGTAGTTTTGTAAATTTTGACATCTGTTGCATATGGCTGGGGCAGTGTGTGTGCGTGTGTGTGTGTGTGTGTGTGTGTGTGTGTGTTTTATTTTATTTATTTATTTATTTTATTCTTTTATATTGAGGAAAGTGGAATAAGCACTTAAATGCTTTTTTACATCCAGTCCCCATGTGTATGCGGTTTTGTAAATTTTGTCATGTGTTTCCACCGGCACACGATGGCCTACTCTTACGAAAAGCGGAACAGGATTTTAACGTGTGCGCAAGATGTTCTCTGTGTGTGTGTGTGTGTGTGTGTGGTGTGTGTGTGTGTGTGTGTAAGTGTGTGTGTGTGTGTGTGTGTGTGTGTGTGTGTGTGTGTATGTGTGTGTGTACTATGTTAGTATGTATCCTACATGTATGTCTGTGTCTAGGAGGAAAATCTTTGTATGTGAACATCATTCTCGTTGCCACTGATCATCATGAATGCAATAATTATAAGAACTGTCTCTGATTTAGTGTCCCTTATTGCTCTGGTCTCATGGTGACCTCAGTTTTCCTATACACAGAGATCTGTGCCGGTGGTGAATTTGTGTCGAGGTCTTCAGGCTTCAGGGATGGAGGTTCACAGGAAAAGGGTGTTGGAGGGATGTTGCGGTAGTTGCCGCTCCAGGTGGGTGTCTCACGCAGTCTGGCTCCACGACTGAGCTAATTTATGCTGATGTTGTTGTTAAGGAGGCACCATGGTCGAGTGGTTTAGGCGGTCAACTCGTGATCCAGAGGTCGCGGGCTCGATCCCCGCTCGGCTCGGTGTTGTGTCCTTGGGAAAGACACTTTACTCCTATTTTCCTCACTCCACCCAGGTGTACAAGTGGGTACCAGCTCTGCTGGGGAAGTATCTGGCGACATACTAGCGTCCTGTCACAGGGGTGGTGAAAAACCATCAGTTCGCTTAACGCTACAGAAACCGGGATAAGCTCCGGCTCTATGGGCCTTCTGGCTCGAAAGAACATACTTTTGTTGGAGGGGGGGCTTAAGTTAGTAGGTGGTGTTCAGAGTACATTATTTCATTTCATTTCATTTATTTCGTTTATAATACCACTTTAAGTCACGAGATTTCTCTTCGTGAAATTCGGGCTGCTCTCTCTCCCCAGGGAGAGTGCGTCGCCACAAGAGCAGCGCCACCCTTTTTTTTTTTTTTTTAGTCTGCAACTGTATTTGTTTCTCTATAAGAGTGGCTTTTTTTCTAAGAATTTTGCCAGGGACAACTTTCTTGTTGCCGTGGGTTCTGTTACATGCACGGAATAATTTTGTGTAACACACAGGACCTCGGTTTATCGTCTCATCCAAAAGACTAGTGCCCAGACCACCACTCATGGTCTAATGGATGGGTGAAAAGTTTCGGGCCCAAACAGGATTCAAACCACCACACACTTCCGACCCGGACTTTTTCACTTTCTAGACAGGCGTATTAATTACCTCTAGACCACCGATCCACCGATCCATACATTATATCATATATATATATATATATGTTAGCTTACAACAGGCACCACTGTACACTGCATAAGTGACCCAGTAGTAGTGCAGTGCCCCTCTTACTGGTGGCCCCACAGCGGCCTGACATTGATAATGATATTAATGGGTTTCCCATGGACTTTCAACCCTGAGGATGGGACATTTAACGAATCTGGGTGTGGCTGAGACAGAGAGATTAAAATGAGCGGCGTTGAAACGGACTTGGACAAGAACCTCACACAAGTTTATTTTATTTATTTATTTATTTTTATTTTATACCACTTTAAGTCACGAGATTTCTCTGCGTGAAATTTGGGCTGCTCTCCCCAGGGAGAGCGCGTCGCCACAAGAGCAGTGCCACCCTTTTTTTTTCCTTTTTTTTCTTTTGAGGCAGCAGAAAACCCCAAACAGAACAAACAATAGAAACTACAGCTTCTACAAGTTGTAGGCTATAGCACACATGAACAAAGAGTGAGGCACATGAAGAGCAAACAAGGTGCACGATCCACAATCTACACTGTTTCAAGGTAAGTCACTATGGCAGGGATTTGCCATTCCCACATGTATACAGGGATCGACATTAACTTTTTTTGTCCACTTGCCCAGTCGGGCAAGTCACAGGAAAAATCACTTGCCCGAATGGGTTTTGTACTTGCCCACATAACCTCACTAAACGATTGTCTGCTCTGGCATTGCGCACTGCGCTGTGCCTGTGCTGACCAAGACTAGGTCTGCGCGCAAACTTTGCTGAGTCGAGAAAAGAAAAGATCGAAAGATCGTCTGCTCTAATTTTTTAACTTGAACGTCAGCGTCGAGCATAAGATAATCATCAGGCAAGAGAAAAGCAAGGGTTGCTTGTCAAAATTTTAACTTGCCCAGTCGGGCAAGTTTACCGTGAACTTCACTTGCCCAAATCGCGATTCAGTTGCCCCGGGCAGTCGGGCAATGCTTAATGTCAATCCCTGGTATACATAAATCTATAGGATGCACCTGCACAGAACAGACACTGCCCCACTGCCAACAGATCAAGACTTTTGGTGCAGATAGATCTATCTTTGGTGATTAAACCAAAGACCAATGGATTTTAAGGAACCAAGAACTCTCCTTATGCACAATTTCATAGAGCTCTGCTGTGCAAAATGCAGTGAGAATCATTCAGCTAGATAAGAATAAATTACTTGCAAAACCATTCAAAGACACTTGTGTAACCAAAATTAAAACTTAAAAAACTAAAAAGGGGTAACTTTCTAACTTTACAATAGTTTTTCAGTCACTGAGTGAGAGTGAGTCAGCACCTCATATTGTTCTAGGTTCCACCAAGCAAGATTATTGAGGTTATCCATTATTGATAAGTTATGTGAACACTCCTTTCAGTCATTTGATTGATGTCCAGAGATACTGACACAGTGACAGTGACAGTCAGCTAAACTTAAGTTACAGAAGGCAGACAACTCACTGTTTGCCAAGTGTTACTCAGACAAGTCACCAAATTAATGTGTTGTGACTCAAATGACAAATGTAGCATGTGCTGAGCAAAGCAGACAAGTGCATGAAGTGTCACAAAAAATGGCCTGAACTGTCACCAGTGTTTCCATGCTTGTTTCTGAGTCACTATAACAAATTTAGACCACAAAAACATATGTTGTATGATCAATTTAAATAGATATGATTTTTATGCTACTGCACCATTTGCTGCTGTTCTCTGTGCTCTGGAATCAGTCCAGCAGGGGCACCAAAACTGTTGTTCCCACATACGTGACATAATGATAGTGATGTATATATAGTTGTATACATTCATATAAATATTACATAATATACAAACTCTCTCTCTCTCTCTCTCTTCCTCTCTCTCTCTCACTCTCTCTGTCACACCACACCAACACACAACACACAACACACAACACACACACACACACACACACACACATGGAAATTGATACCAATTATGTAGGCTTCCTGATGAAGTGATTTTTTTTTTATCAGACACTGCCACACACGTCAACAGTGTACTTAAGTTATTGTCCTGAAGATGGGTGGTACATCACCCCTCACTCATAGTGTATAAATCTGTCATGCAATATTTTGACAAAAGCACTGGGGAATAGTAATGAATACTGCATTGTCAGATCTTACTTTACAATTGCATCGAGATCGATAAGAGAGTCTATACGTGCCTACTACATTTTACTTCTTACCCAGGGTGGCAGGTCTTCCACTCGAGCCAAGATAGCCCGTTTCTCGTCCCTGGCAATATCTTGCGCGATGGCAATGTTGTGTTGTTTCGCTGCTTGCTGTCGCTCTCTCCACACATATAACACAAGAGCCAAAAGAAGCCAGCTCGGACTGAACTTGTAAAAGCCTGCGGCCCACACAGCCAAGACAACAACAGCTTTCTTGAAGTACGAGGCGACATGACTTCCAAACGATCTATCCGATTCTGCTATCCTCCGCGGAGGAGTTGGTGATTTCGAAGTTCCCGGCACTGAGGGTCGATGCGAAGCCATGGCGGAGAACGTCACAGCCCACCAGCGGCGGCGACTACAACTACAACAACTTCGTCAGTCCGATATTTATAGACTTTACCTTAGCAATCGATCATGTTGCTGCTACTAAGGGTCAAGGTTGTTTGTTCAAAGGGAAGTAAATGTAATATACTTTATCAGCTGATCGACATAATGACTGACAGGAAGCAATACAGAAGTACGGGAGTCGGGAGAGGGGGGGGGGGGGGGGGGGGGGGGGGGGGGGGGGGGGGAGGGGGAGAGAGGGGGGGGGGGGAGAAAGAAAGGAGGAAATTAAAACAATAAAGTATTACAGCATATTTAATGATGGGAAGGTAATTAGATTTGTTGCTAGGGGAAGTAGTTCAAAGTGTTCCAACTAAGCGTGACTTAAATTGGTATGAAAATGGGGAGAGAAAAAAAAGAAAGAAAATGAAGTGCAAAGAAAAAGTATATTGTCATTTCCCCCCCCCCCCCCCCCCCCCCCCCCCCATGGGATTTTTTTTCTTTTCTTGGATGGTTGGGTTTTTGGGGGTTTGTTTGGTTGTTGCTGTTTTTTAAACTCCTTTTATCTACTTTTGTATTACTGTTAAAAATACTCGTGGGTGAATCTGATGGATTGCAGTATTTGATGGTTGAGTCGAGAATGGGGGATGGCTATACAGATGTTTTTGCACATGTTTGTTGTTTGATTGTACAAGAGCTCCAGTGGAGTTATCCGATTTAGGAACTGCACTAGCAACCATCCATCACCATTGTACAAAACTTGTATACCTTGTAGCGGAGTCTGTCCGCAGACAGCAGTTATACTATCAAAGAAAGAAAAAACTTACTACTTTTAGAGCTTCCTCCAAGTAAATATAAAGTATAGGAAAAGGAGTGCCTGAAACTGTGACATTAATTTGTGCTATTTCATGTGGCAATATTTACCTGTTGTTGTTTTTTAGCTATGCTCGATCCCTTTTTTCAGATAATAAAGTATTTGTATTGTATTGTACTGTATTGTATCTTATTGTATTGTATTGTATTGTATTGTATTGTATTGTATTGTATTGTATTGAAAGTTATAAGGGTTTGACTTTTCCTTCCGACAAAACAATGTGATTATGTTTTGAGAAAAGACATGAGAGAATGTGCATCTGAGATGTATTGTATCTGTAGTTTGAAAGATTAGTATCTGAGTACCGTGCATGTGCACATGTGAGCATGTATCTTACTTAAATTTATGTTTCATGTGTGCTTGTATACATGTACACGTGTGCGCAGATGTCTTCTTCTGAGGGCATGGTGGGTTAAAAAAAAAAAGAAAAAAAGAAGATCATTTTGACTGGACTTGACTTCTTCTTCTTCAGTTTTCTTTTATTTGTGTGGTTTTTTGTTGTTGTTGGTTTTGTTGTTGTTGGGGTTTTATTTGGTTGTGTGTTGTTGTTTTTTTTATAGGGGAGGGGTTATTTCCCTTTGTTTCTACTGCATGAGAGTATAAGTAATAATAATAATAATAATAATGAATAGCATTTATATAGCACATTTCTCAAAGCAATGACTCAATGCGCTTTCATACCATGCGCATCTATACACATGCACACACAGCACATAATAACAACAACAACAACAACAACAATGATAATGAGCATTTCTAAAGCGCAAATAAATTTACCAGAGATACCTATCGCACTGTAGAGGCACACACTTGCGTCCGGGCACACACTAGCAGGGCAATTAACAGTACACTCAAGAGAAAAGGCACTAGCAATAACATAACTAACAAACAAACAAAAACCCATAACCAACAGCCAGGCATGCACATGAAGTAGCCTACAGTGTGACAAACGGCGACCGTCAAGACAAGCACAATATATTAACTAGCTAAGAAATACATTAAAGAGATGTGTCTTCAATGAAGACTTAAACTGGGATAAAGTGGGAGCATGTCTGACGGCTGGTGGCAGAGAATTCCAGATCGTGGGCGAAGCAACACCAAAAGATCTACGACCTGCGGTTTTGAGGTTGTAATGGGGTACAACAAGTAAGTTATCATTAAGTATTGGGTTATTATTAAGATGTATCCCTACGGGCGGGGACTGGATGTAACAAGAGCACATGAGTGCTTATTCATTATCCTCAAAATAAAGGAATTTGTCATTGTCATTGTCTTCTTCTTCGCAATTCTTCTTCGCAATTCTTCTTGTTCTTCACAATTCTTCTTCTTCTTCTTCGTAATTCTCCTCCTTCTTTGCAATTCTTCTTCTTCGCAATTCTTCTTCTTTGCAATTTTTCTTCTTTGCAATTCTTCTTCTTCGCAATTCTTCTACTTCTTCGCAATTATTCTTTTCTTCTTTGCAATTCTCCTTCTACGCAATTCTTCTTCTTCTTCGCAATTCTTCTTCTTTGCAATTCTTCTATCTGTTCGGTTCTTTTCGGTTACTTATACGTTTACTTGTTCCTGCTCTTTTACGTTTTCTTCCTCGTTTCATCTGTTTGATGCATTTGTTCTTCTCACTTTCCCACTTGGCTTAAAACAACAACAACAACAACAACCGAGGTATCTCCCCCACCATTTTTGCTTTCTTCCATCTCTCTCTCTCTCTCTCTCTCCCTCTCTCTCTCTCTCTCTCTCTCTCTCTCTCTCTCTCTCTCTTCTTCGTCCTTTCTTGTTTGTATGTTGTCTGGTCTGTTCTGTAGCTTTTTTGTTTGTTGGTTTGTTTGTTCTTGTTCAGGCCATTTAAAAAAATCCTTTTTGTCTTTTCTCTGTTTTCTGTTGTTTTTCTGTTGTTTCTCTCTCTGTCTCTGACTGACTCTCTCTCTCTCTCTCTCTTCTCTCTCTCTCTCTCTCTCTCTCTCTCTCTGTGTGAGAGAGAGAGGAGAGAGAGGTGGTGTGTGTGTGTGTGTGTGTGTGGGGGGGGGGGGGGGGGGGGGGGGGGAGGGGATCATAAAACGGACTGCAAAGTACCTGGGGGTGGGGGTCATACCTGGCGTGTGTACCTCCACCTATGTCCCTCCCCCTTTCCCCCCTCCCCCTCCCCGCAGCTTGTATTCACCAATTATGATGACGTAGAAATGTCTGCTGGCCTGTCAGCTTTGACTTCAGAATTAATTAGCAGTCGACGTCAGCAGGCTACTCACTTCAAGTTCTATTTTTAATAACTTTTAGATGAAGTAGCGTGACATTAATTAAAGAATATTTACAGCTTATTCACATCATTTTTTTTATAGTATTATATCTACTTTATCTTGTTTTATGATGGGAAAGACGACTTCCTGGCTTTTGTTGATGATGAGTACACTTTGTTTAAAAAATAGTCCGCCGGAAAAAGAATCTTTGTTTTCTATTGACCCACATAGCAACCCCAAAACAAGATGGCGAAGGTGGTGATTGCAGGTAGTATTTGAATCCCTCGATAGGTGTTTTCTGCATAGTTATACTTGAGACTGACGGTATTTCAAATATTAGAATGAGAGATGTAGCATCTAAACCTTGTGTGAATTTCTGAAAAAGGTAGAGAGAGAATTTCAAAGCTTTTACTTATCTTTCATTCATCCCGCTACAAACCCTCCTTTGAATCACGAACGTGTTATTATATTTTTCACCCCGTGTGATTCTGTCTTTTAAAAATAATGCGTTGGTGTGTATATATGAGTGCATACATGAGTGCAAATATGTAATAGCCAGCCTGTGTACGTGTGTTTGTGGTGTCATTTCATGCACATATGTTTACATGCATGCATACACACACATGTGAGTGTAAGCATCACATGTTGATAAATAATATGTACACGCGCATGTGAATGATGCCGAAGTGCATGAGCACATGTATTAGAACACTGACAAAAATGAGTTGATTTGAACTCTAATGAAAATTGCTGTTCTTTAATTCATTTATTCTTTGATTTTGAGGATAATAAGACAAGCACTTATATCTGCTTTTTTACATCCAGTCTTCATGTGTTTGAATTTTTGTAAATTTTGTCATCCATTCCCACCGACACACAATGGCCTCCTCTTCCAAAAAGTGGAACAGATTTTAACACCTGCGCAAGATGTTGTGCGTGTGTTTGCACACGGGACCTCTGTTTATTGTCTCAACCGAAGGACTTTAATTTTAATTACACAATTTATTCTTTTATGTCGACGATAATGGAATAAGAACTCATGTGCTTTTTTACATCCATTCCCCGTGTGTATGCAGCTTTGTAAAGCACTCATGTGCTTTTTTACATCCAGTCCCCGTGTGTAAGCAGTTTTGTAAATTATGTCATCTGTTCCCACCGGCACACAATGGCCTACTCTTACGGAAAGCGGAACAGGATTTAATGTGTGCACAAGATGTGGGAGAGGGGGGTGGGGAGTGGAGTCAGCACTGATATTAACTCCAGGGGATAATATCTTCTCGAACGTGATTTGAACCCGATTTGATTTACCATCGTTGGATTTGTACTTTGTAAAAGATGGTGAGATTAGTTTTCGGTTAAAGATGAAGCTTTGCAATGCCAGGTCGATCAGACTGCCCCTACTTCTCCCGCGTGGAGCTTCTGGGGGATCGTCTGGTCAGAAACCTCCCGTCGTTCCAACTGCACAAGATTGTCAAAACACCTGAGGAATGGCAGGTATCGTCGTCCTTTCTGCTTCTGTTGTTCTAGAGGGAAATCAGTTGGTTATGCTTACGATCCAGCTTCTGTCCCACTGTGGAGTGTATAAAGTCTTATTTGCCGCAGAACAAGTGTGTGTGTATGTGTGTGTGTGTGTGTGTATGCATGTGTGTATATATGTGTTTGTGCACGCATGCATGTGCGTTTGTGTCTAGTCAAGTCAAGTCAAAAATGATCTTTATTGAGGGTAAAGGATTAAGTTTATACAACTTTTTTTTCATCCTGCCCTCACAATAACAAAAAATCAAGACAATTGACATATAAAAGCATTCAAAATACAATGTGTTTGTGCATGCGTGTGTGTGTGCATGAGTGCATGCATGCATGCATGCGTAAATGTGTGTATTTTTTCTTTAATTTAACGTCTGTTCACTCAAGGTGATATTAGACCAGAAAAATGTATGTGTGCATGTGTACATTTGTGCGTGCATGTGTGCGTGCATGTGTGTGATTTGAAACTCAAGATTATCACATTATCATTATCATCATCATCATTCGTCGTTGACACCGTCACCATCATCAATGAATCCATTTCAGTATTTGTTTCTTGACACAAACTGTCAAGTCACTATCTCCACTCAGTTCACTGACTCTGTGCGCAGAGCTGGTTGAGCGAGACTTGCCACAAGCGAGGATGGCAACACCACCAGTCGCCCATCGTGTGGCGAGAGCTGATTGACCGCGGAGGGAAAGGCGTGCTGATTGGAGGAGCCAGTGACTTCCAGGAGTATGTCAAAGGTTACTATGGGCTGGAGTCCAGTCTCATCAGCACGACACGCAGAAGATTGCCTCAGAAACATGAAAACGAAGAGGGTAAGGGTGGGTTTAAACGAATCAGGAAGAGAGTGGATTTTTGAAGAGAATGTTGATTTCTCTGTGTTGTTTTTTTAAAGATTTATTTTATTCTTTATCCTTCTTCTCCACCTTCTTGCTCTTCCCCTTCTCCTCCTTACCATCATCATCATCATCATCATCATGAGCAGCAGCAGCAGCATTGTCATCATCATCATCATTGTCGTTGTCATCATCATCATAAGCAGTAGCAGCATCATCATTGTCATCATCATCCTTCTTCTCCACCTTCTTGTTCTTCCCCTCCTCCTCCTTACCATCATCATCATCATGAGCAACAGCAGCATCATTGTCATCATCATCATCATTGTCATCATCATCATCAGCATCATTGTCATCATAATCATCATTGTCATAATTGTCATCATTATGAGCATCATCATTGTCATCATCATCGTCATCATCATTGTCATCATCATTGTTGTCATTGTCATCATCATCATCATCGTCATCGTCGTCTCTTTCTTTGTAGTTTTCCCTCTATTCCTCCTTCTTCTCTTCTTCTTTTTTTTTTCAAAGTCGTCTACTGCTGCTGCTTACTTTTTATTTTGCATACTCCTTTCCTTTTTTTCCTTCTTTTTTGTTTTGTTTTGTTTCTGTTCTGCTGGTACTTATTTTCATCTTTTCCTTCTTTTTTTCTGAATAAGCCATATATACATTGACACATCAGTTTTCTGCTTTTTGCTTTTCTCTTTGCCTCTCAGTCTCTGAAATAACACCTGAATATCATCATGGTGAGGATGAGAAGAAGAAAAAAGTTGATGATAATGTAGTAGTAGTAGTAGTAGCAGCAGCAGCAGCAGCAGCAGCAGCAGCAGCAGCAGCAGTAGTAGCAGCTGAGCAGCAGCAGCAGCAGGAGTAGTAGTAGTAGTAGTAATAGTTGTAGTAGGTAGTAGTAGCAGTAGCAGTAGTAGTAGTAGTAGTAGCAGTAGTAGTAGTAGTGGTAGGTAGCAGTAGTAGTAGTAGTAGTAGTAGTAGTAGTAGTAGTAGTAGTGGTAGGTAGTAGTAGTAGTAGTAAGTAGTAGTAGTAGTAGTAGTAGTAGTAGATAACTTACCTACTTACTTTTACTTTTTACTTTTTCCGCTTGTACTCTGTGGCGTGGCGGGGAGATATAACTATCTGTCTGCAGCAAGGAGTAGATAACACTGATGATAATAAAAGCAGTAACCACAACAGCAAACAATAAAAGCAACAGAACCAACTACAAATACTCAAAACAACAGCAACAACAGTAATGGCAAAAACACAAAACAGTAACACAAAACTAACACCACAAACAGGGTGGATCGGTGGTCTTAGAGGTAATGCGCCTGTCTACAATGCGAAAAATCCGGGTCGGAAGTGTGCGGTAATTCGAATCCCCCGTTTGGGCCCGAAACTTTCCCTCCCATCCATTAGACCATGAGTGGTGGTCTGGGCACTAGTCTTTTGGATGAGACGATAAACCGAGGTCCCACGTGTTACACAAAATTATTCAGCGCACATAAAAGAACCCACGGCAACAAGAGAGTTGTCCCTGGCAAAATTCTGTAGAAAAAAGCCACACTGATAGGGAAACAAATACAGTTGCAGACCCCCCCCCAAAAGAAAAAAGGGTGGTGCTGGTCTTGTGGTGACGCGCTCTCTTCCCCGGGGAGAGAGGTAAAAGGTAAGGTAAAGGAGTCCCATAACCTATAAGGTCTTAGGGGAGCGAGGCGTCAGAGACCTCACTTCTCTAAGGGGCCGGCATATTGAGGGCAGCGCCCATCCCCTCTCCCTCGCTGCTTTACCTTCCCTGACCCTAAAGAGGGCAGGTACCCATTTACAGCTGGGTGAACTGGGGGAACTGTACTGAAGCTAAGGCACGCAAACGGTCACCCATCCAACTGGTAACCACGCTCGACGCTGCTTAACTTGGCTGGGGGGGGGGGGGGGAAGCGAGTGCTCCGACCACTGAGCTATCCCATCCCGGGGAGAGAGAGAGAGCCACCCAAAATTTCACGCAGAGAAATCTTCTCGTGAGTTAAAGTGGTATAAACAAAATAAACGAAATAATAATAATAATAATAATCATAATGTATGGAATTTTATCTAGCGCTGAATCTTTGTAAAGCGACACATCAAGAGCGCTCGCTATATATAAACAGTTAACACGCGCGCTCTGAAACCCTGTACGTCCCCTGCAGGAGATCGACGCGGAAAACGCCCAGTACAAAGCGCTGTCCACTCCACTGCACGTCTGCATCACAGCTGCCGACTCCCCCTTGTGCTACTCCGTCATCGGCAGCCTGGCCAGTGGCGAGGTCTTCGGCCCCAGCACGGAAATCAACCTCCGCCTCTACGACAACCCCTCGGCCGACTTTGACAGCATCCTCGGCGTCACCATGGAAACGCAGGACCTGTGCGAGGGTCTGGTCCGAGGGATTGAGGTGAGGTGACGGGGTTGTTTGTTGGTTGGTTGGTTGGTGAGTGAAAGACAGAGGGCGGGCGGGCAGGCAGACAAAACACGGAAAGTGTGTGAGTTGATGTTGGTTTGGCATGTACCAGACAGACAGACAGACAAAACACAGAAAGTGTGTGAATTGATGTTGGTTTGGCATGTACCAGACAGACAGACAGACAAAACACAGAAAGTGTGTGAATTGACGTTGGTTTGGCATGTACCAGACAGACAGACAGACAAAACACAGAAAGTGTGTGAATTGACGTTGGTTTGGCATGTACCAGACAGACAGACAGACAAAACACAGAAAGTGTGTGAATTGACGTTGGTTTGGCATGTACCAGACAGACAGACAGACAAAACACAGAAAGTGTGTGAATTGACGTTGGTTTGGCATGTACCAGACAGACAGACAGACAAAACACAGAAAGTATGTGAGTTGACATTGGTTTGCCATGTACCAGACGGACAGACCTACAGAATGACAGACAGACAGACAGACAGACAGTTAGACAGACTGACAGACAGACAGATAGACAGACAGACAGACTGACAGACAGACAGACAGACAGACAGACAAAACACATAAAGTATGTTAATTGATGTTGGTTTGCCATGTGACATACAGATAGACAGACAAAACACAGAAAGTATGTGAATTGATGTTGGTTTGCCATGTAACAGAAAGACAGAGAGACATTCAAAACACAGAAAGTGTGTGAGTATGTGAGACTATTGTTGAAACATGCTAAGTTTGTTTTGAAAACAAAATATTTTGTCAGCGTCTAGTTTTCATGAAGAATGTTTGTTTACATCTCAGCTATGTCTGAATAAAGGGATTAGGTTTGAATTTCCTATAACTTATGCGACAGTTGATTGAAAACATAATTTTTGCTTTCTTGACTAATTTCTGTCTGGCTTTGTTTGCTGACCAGTGCACTTTCTTGTGTTCATGTCATATGATTTTCTTATGTAAGGCATAGTTTATTTTGCTTTGTTGTGTGTCAGTTTTATTGTTAATCAAATGCAATTTCATGTATAGTTAGAGGTTTGGATTTGCAATCTGAAGTGCACAGTTTGAAGTTAACACTGTCCCTACATGAAGAGAGAGAACCTCTTTTTCCCAGTGCATGTACGTTGTGCACATTTGTATGCTACCGTAACCCAGTAGTGGGTGATACGGAGGGAAGGGCTAGTAGATGGTTGGTTACCCTATAGCGGGTTACCCATAAGGAAAAGGTTGATGATGAACATGTAGTTGAGGGGAGATAACCCTGTTTTAGCCTTTTCTCTGACCACTTTCCCCTGGAAATGTTAAGGAGAAGGCTTGGAATGAAGGTCCCATGCGTAAAATAGAGGCATGATTTCTTGCTCATGAAGTTAGATACCTATCCATCTTTCATGGAGGAAGGACAATGCATGGATGATGATATAGATCTACACCCTGCCTATGTTTTAAGTTTTCATCGGCTCATTAGATTATGCAGTGAGGGAAGGATTTCTCAGTCAGATTTCTTAACTGATGTTGTGTAGACAGTATAGGCTATTCCCTTCACCATGACCACTTCCTTAGAAAACACATAACAGGCCAGACAAGTCATCTTCTTGGCAAAGGTTTGAAATACACAGTAACTTTGCTTTGCCAGACACTCGACTTGGGTGTGTTGTTCTGACTATGTTTCTCTCACTTTTTGTTTGCTTGTTTTTGTTTTTTTCATTCCTTGGCTAGAGCTCTGGGGTTTACTGATGGTGAGATTTTGCGTATGTGTCTGTTTGCCCACCATGAAGATAGCCGCATTCCGACTTACGGGATGATGTCTAAACATGACTCCAGTATACGTGCGTTCCCTAAATTTTGTCATCCAGCTGCCAGAGTCCTCTAATCTTTTGAAAGGCAGAACAGGTTTCAATGTTTTAATGTCATCTAGTTGGAGTGGATTTGGTACTGAAGTATACTCCAGAAGAAAAATCCTTTCACACTTGCATCTTGGTTGTGGCTCAAACCTGGGCCATCAGATTGCACTAGGCCATCCATCCCCCTCGCCCCCTTTTCCCTCATCCCTCTGATTTTCTCTCATAGACCAGAACGCTGACAGAGACGCGTGTGGGTTTGTTTTTTTTCAGGTGGTGAAGGACACAGTGTCGGCGTTCCAAGAGTGCAGTGTCATCGTTCTGCTGGACGAGCTCCTGCAGGGCGACCAGGAGCCCTACGAGCAGTGGATCCAGCGCAACTGCAACCTCTTCTCCGCCTACGGCAAGGACATCAACCAGGTGGCCAAGAAGAATGTGCGGGTGCTGGTGGCCGGCAACGGCCCCGTCAACTTCAACACCATGATGCTCATCCAGAACGCCCCTAAAGTACGTCCCTGGCTAAGTTTTTCGCTGTTGGTGTTGTGTGGTGTTGTTGTCCCGGGCTCGTGAGAAACGTTGATCTGGTGTTGTAATAATAATAATGTATGGAATTTATATAGCGCTGAATCTTGTAAAGCAACAAATCAAAGCGCTCAGATGACACTTTTTTGTGCGTGTGTATGCGGGTTTTTTAAATTTTGTCATCTGTTCCCACCGGCACACAATGGCCTACTCTTTCAAACAGCGGAACAGGATTTAACATGTGCGCAAGATGTTCTGCATGCGTTCGCACACGGGGCCTCGGTTTATAGTCTCATCCGAAGTAAAAATGTTATAGGCAGCCATTGTTCATTTGAATTGATTTTCCCAAAGTCGCAGTGTGAAATGATGTAAGCATCCTTGTTCATTTGAATTGATTTTTCCCAAAGTCGCAATGCGAAATGATGTAAGCATCCTTGTTCATTTGAATTGATTTTCCCTCAAAGTCGCAATGCGAAATGATGTAAGCATCCTTGTTCATTTGAACTGATTTTCCTCAAAGTCGGAATGCGAAATGATATGAGCATCCTTGTTCATTTGAATTGATTCTCCCAAAGTCGCAATGCGAAATGATATAATCATCCTTGTTCATTTGAATTGATTTTTCCCTCAAAGTCGCAATGCGAAATGATATAAACATCATTTGTTCATTTGAATTGATTTTTCCCAAAGTCGGAATGCGGCTATCTTCATGGTGAGCGTAAACGGTGGCGTACCCAAAAATCTCACCATTGATGAACCTTGGAGCTCAAGCCAAGGAGCAAAAACACAAAAAAACAGCAAAAAAAAAGAAAAAAAGGACATGTTTATGACATCATCCTCTTCTGAAGTTATCAGCAGTTTTCTTTGTTTCTATAACATGCTGTTTTCAAATTGAGAGGAGTAGCATCTTAAAATGTATTTTTTTTTTTTACAGTGGTTACTATTATTCTTTGAATTGTGATTTCACATATGTTTTGTTCTGATTACTGTATTGTGGTAACATCTCTTCATATGGAGCTTAGGCCTGTGTATAAATGAATGATTTCAATCAGAATCCTAATACCAAAAGTATGTCATGCTTTTTCTTGTGGTGGAGGTCTATTTCAAGAATGTTTCTTTTTTTACAATGTTTGTGTATCTGTCTGCTTATCTGGTTGTCTGTCTGTCTGCCTCTTTGTCTGTCTGTCTGTCTGTCTCTCTGTCTGTGTCACAACTCTTTATCAGTGATAAACTGAGAAGTAGTTATAGTATACTGCAGAAAAAAAAGTTTGATACAAATCAGGAGGGTATACATGCTTACAGAGTATTTGTGCTTGTATCTGTATATGTATATATGTATGTGTGTGTGTGTGTGTGTGTGTGTGTGTGTGTGTGTGTGTGTGTGTGTGTGTGTGTGTCTTTGTGTCTGTATCTTTGGAAGTGTTCTTAAGTATTTATGACTCATAACTATATATGCTGATGGATGCATACATACAAGCACTTAATAAACATACCACATTTGTTTGTTTTTTACTTGTGACGTCTTTAATTTGTAAACTGAGTCTGATATCATGGAAAACAAAGCAAAAGGCTATAATACATATAATTCAAACTTGTAGCTATTAAAAAATTGTGTTTGAATGTCTTATATTACTGGCAAAGTGTAGGGAAAAAACTGTATTGCCTTTATCAGAGCATTCAATAATGCTGCTGCTACTTTGTATAACACAGATATAATGGTTATCAATTCAATATAAAATATTTTAAAAAATTATATCATGACTTGGAAATTTTTGGTAAACTGATTTTGTGCTGTTAGTGATTTTTTGGTTTAATCTTTACATTTACCATTTGCCACATGTAATATCACTTTGAGAAAAGACACGACAGAAAATATTCACCTTCTTTTTTTTTGCTTGTGCGCAGATCCCCCATCAAAACATCGTTGCTCTGAGTCGCGGAGTGGAGAATCGGGCGAAAGCTGTGATTGGTCAGCGGCTGAACGTCAACACAGCCGGGATCGTCGACTTGATCATCTGGGGCAACGTCAACGGCAAACACTTCATCGACAACAGCAAGGTAGGGGAGACAACTGTTTCACCAAGAATGTTGGCTTTGGGCCTGTTATTTTTTATTTCATTTTATCTTATTCTTTTATATCGAGGATAATGGAATAAGCACTTATATGCTTTTTTTTTTTTTACATCTAGTCCCCGTGTGTATGCTGTTTTGTAAATTTTGTCATCTGTTCCCACCGGCACACCATGCCCTACTCTTACAAAAAGCGGAACAGGATTTAACATGTGCGCAAGATGTTCTGCGTGTGTTTGCACACGGGACCTCGGTTTACAGTCTCATCCGAAGGACTTTTGAGGAGAGTGGAGTCTGCACTGATGTTAACTCCAGGGGAGAATATCCCCTTGAACAGGAATCGAACCTGGGTCGTCAGACTGCGAGCGCAATGTTCTGACCACTAGGCTATCCCGTCCCGCCTTGAGCCAATGAATCCAATCCAGTCCTGTTGTTTATAGCCCCGTCGACCACAGAGGCCATATCAGGGCTGTCACCTCATAAAATGCCCTGAGCCAACATCACACATCGATCAGGGTTTTGGTCTGGTGGTCGGACTCTTTCTGATATCTTCTGTGCAAAGTTGATGATCTGAAGTCTGTAGCTAGTTTCAATAGACTGCGCTGGTTTGGGCACGTTCAACAGAAAGCAGACCACCACATCATAAAAAGAGCAATGAACTCTCTTAGTGGATGGAAAGAGACCAAAAGGGAAGACCTAGCAAAACCTGGGCTGCCTGTATTACAGATGATCTTAGAGAAAGGAGGGATAAATAAGGAGGAAGCTCAAAACAGAAGAGTGGCAGACAGCTCATCAAAGGCAATGCAAACCTCCTTCTGGGAGAAACATGACCAAAAGAGGAAGACAGAAGAAAGAAGAGCTGATACAGAGAGAGAAGAGGTAAATGTGAGAAGCTCAAAACAGGTTATGGATGGGAGGTTGGGTGTGCAGTAAATCCTCGGTGAACATGTTATAATGGAAGCGGTGTGGGGTCCCATCTTACTCTGTGCCTTGGTGGAGATGGTGCACGACAATTAATGGCTGGAAAGGAATATCTGGAACAGGTTTGTGTGTGTGTGTGTGTGTGTGATGTGGTGTGTTGTGTGTGTGTGTGTGTGTGTGTGTGTGTTGTGTGTGTGTGTGAAAGGAATATCTGGAACAGGTTGTGCTGTACTCTGTGTGTGTGTGTGTGTTGTGTGTGTGTGTGTGTGTTTTGTGTGTGTGTGTGTGTGAGAGAGATGAGAGGTGTGTGAGAGAGGAGAGAGAGGGAGGTGAGAGAGAGAGAGAGAGAGAGAGAGAGAGAGAGAGAGAGAGAGAGAGAGAGAGAGAGTATGTGTGAGAGAGAGTGTGTGTGTGTGTGTGTGTGTTCATCTGATCAGTGTGATTGTCATCACCATCATCATCATGCTGAAGACAATCCTTGTTCAACTCTGTCATCACAGATATCATTGTCATCATTATCATCATTACCACCACCACTACCATCATCATTGACATCATCGTCATTGTTGTTGTCATCGTCATCATCACGATCATGACGACAATGCTCATCAGCATTTTCATCATCTTATTTGTCATCACCATCATCACCACTATCACAACCATCATCATCATCGTCGTTGTCGTCATCATCATCATCATCATCATCATCAAGACAGTCAGTGATCATCATCATCACCACCACCGCCACCACCACCACCCTCACCATCGTATCATCATCATCATCATCATCAAGACAATCAACGCTCATCCGCATTTTCATCATCTTCTTTGTCGTCGTCGTCATCATCATCATCATCATCATCATCATCATGACCATCATCATCATGAAATCAAGAAATATTCATCAGCATTTCCAGCATTTTCCTTGTCCTCCCCATCGTCTTCCTCCTCCCCCTCGTCTTCCTCCTCCTCACCATCATCATCACCATCCTCCTCCTCCTCCTCATCATCATCCTTCTCCTCCTTCTCATTATCATCATCACCATTATCATTCTTCTCCTCCTCCTCCTCCTCATCATCATCATCATTACCATCATCATTCTCCTTCTCCTCATCATCATCGTCGCCATCTTCTCCTCCTCATTATCCTCCTCCTCCTCCTCATCCTCCTCATCATCATCACCATCGTCACACAATGCTGTTCAAATACAATCGTTGTCCCTGATCACAACGACGATGACGACGACAACTGTGGCACTACTGACACTGGTGGTGGTGGCTGGTTGGGTGGTGTGACCAGGTGGAGCAGAGACTAGGGGCAGTGGAAACAGCCCTGGGTCACTCTACTGCCGGCAGCATGGCAAGGGCCATCACCTCCATGCTCACCCACTGGTGGAATGGCTCGCCCCTGGGACAGATGTTCTCCCTTGGCGTCCGCTCTGAAGGTGACCTCCCTTTTGGTGTATTTTGATTTTGTTGTTTTTGTTGTTGTTGTGTGTAATTTAACTTTTAAGGAAAATTTTCAGGTTTAAGAGATTGGTCCCTTTAGTGTTTTGGCTTGTGTGTAGATGAAAATGTGTATTTATTTGTTTTTAAATATCCAGTCCCCATGTGTATGCAGTTTTGTAAATTTTGTCATCTGTTCCCACTGGCAACACAAATGGCCTACTCTTCCGAAAAGCGGAATGGGTTTTTAACGTGTGTGCAAGATGTCCTGCAGGTGAGATTTTGTGTATGTGATCGTGAGAAGGCTCATCAGTGTCAAGCCTCCCCTGGGAGAAACATGACAAAAAAAGGAAGAAGAAGAAGAAGAAGATTGTTTACCCAGGTAGCTGCATTCTGACATTATTTTTCAGGATAAGATTAAATGCATTCACAACAAAATTCAGCAAGGATGTGAAATGCTTATGTGGTGAATATATTTCAAATACTCATATCATACTTGAATGTGAGAAGTTAAAACCTCATCTCCCTGCCTTTTTATGAGAATTCCATTGAAGAAATTTTGAACAATGTTAAGTGAACAATTGATATTACTAAGGGTTTTTTGTTAAGTCCTATAGGGCATTTATTGTAGTTATTGTAGTTATTTTTTTAATTTCAGTTAAAAAAAAAATTCTGTTCTTGATTTGTTCATGTTAAGAATACTATTTCCCTTGTTATTACTCTTTATTACACACACATGAGCGCGCATGCATGCAGGGACGCCCACGCACACTCACACACAAAGAGTAGATCTCTCTCTCTCTCTCTCTCTCTCTCTCTCTCTCTCTCTCTCTCTTTCTCTTTCTCCATCTCACATATTCAGTCTCCTATTTAAGGATCAAGGGGACGGGATAGCTCAGTGGTCGGAGCACTCGCTTTCCCCCAGCCAAGTTAAGCAGCGTCGAGCGTGGTTACCAGTTGGATGGGTGACCGTTTGCGCGCCTTGGCTTCAGTACAGTTCCCCCAGTTCACCCAGCTGTAAATGGGTACCTGCCCTCTTTAGGGTCAGGGAAGGTAAAGCAGCGAGGGAGAGGAGATGGGTGCCGCCCTCAATATGCTGGCCCTAGAGAAGTTGAGGTCTCTGACGCCTCGCTCCCCTACGACCTTATAGGTTATGGGACTCCTTTACCTTTACCTTCCTATTTAAGGATCGTCTGGTATCCCTCTAAGTGGAAAGACGTTAACATTGAAGACTTACTTACTTCCTTACTACCTATTCTGACTTCGGGGATAGCGGGATGATTGGGTGTTGTGTGTCAGGGTGGTATGGGGTGCCAGAGGGCTTGGTGTTCTCCTATCCGGTGACCCTGTCGCCCAAAGGCTACTGGACGGTGGTGCAGGACATCGACCTGACCGAGGAGAGCAAGCAGAAGATCCAAGAAACCGTGGCGGTCAGTGTTGGTCAAGATATGCGCACATGCAAGCACGCATGCAAGCAAGCACGCACACACAAAAGACAGACACGCACAGAGACATACATACACTCACACAGAAACAGACGCACTCACAGACACACACACTCTCACACAGACGCATACACATACATACACTCACACACACAGACACATACAAATACACACACACACACACACACATACACTCACACACACAGACACAGACAGACACACACATACATACACACACTCACACACATACATACACTCTCACACACACAGACACACACATACATACACTCACACACACAGACACATACAAACACACACACTCACACACATACACACACATACACACACTCACACACATACATACACTCACACACACACACGCACACACACACACATACATACACTCACACACACAGACACATACAAATACATACACTCACACACACACATACACACACTCTCTCACACACATACACACACACACACACACACACACACACACATGTGCTCTCACACTCACAGACACACACACACACACAACCTGGCCTTTTCTATATTTTTTTTGTGTGGGTGTAGGCGTGTGTCGTTTTGTCACCCGTTCCCACTAGTACTGAAAGGGGCATCAATAAGGAGGAAACTCAAAACAGAGAGAGATGGAGAAGGCTCATCAATGTTAAACCTCCCTTGGGAGAAACATGACAGAAAAGGAAGAAGAAGAAGAAGTGTCAGTTTGCACACACAAAACATTCAAAATACAAGTGGATCGGTGGTCTAGAGGTAATGCACCTGCCTAGAAAGCGAAAAGTCCAGGTTGGAATTTGTGCAGTGGATTGATCCCTTAACTCTAAATGGGGATCGAACCACTGCAAGTCCAGGTTGGAGGTGTGCATTGGTTCGATCCCCATTTAGGGATCATGGATCAAACCACTGCACACTTTCCACCTGGACTTTTCGCTTTCTAGGCAGGTGCGTTACCTCTAGATCACCGATCCACTTGTTGGGGATGGGGGTGGTGTGAAGTTGGAGTCTCTCTGACACACTCTCATCTCCTTCTGTATTCCGTCATTCAAAACACTTTTTCATTGTTTAAAGCCTGCGTTGATGGTTATAGGTGTATTGTGCTGTGTTCTGTGAGTGTGTCATTGATTTAAGCCTGTATTGATGGCTGTGTGTGTGTGTGTGATGCTGTGTTCTGTGAGTGTCACTGATTTAAGCCTGCACTGATGGCTGTGTTTGTGTGTGTGATGCTGTGTTCTGTGAGTGTCACTGATTTAAGCCTGTATTGATGGCTGAGTGTGTGTGTGTGTGTGTGTGTGTGTGTGTGATGCTGTGTTCTGTGAGTATCACTGATTTAAGCCTGCATTGATGGCTGTGTGTGTAATGCTGTGTTCTGTGAGTGTCATTGATTTAAGCCTGCATTGATGGCTGTGTGTGTGTATGTGATGCTGTGTTCTGTGAGTGTCACTGATTTAAGCCTGCATTGATGGCTGTGTGTGTGTGTGTGTGTGATGCTGTGTTCTGTGCGTGTACAGTTAAGTTAGTCAATTTTTTTCTCTTTGTCTGTGTCAGGACCTGAAGGCAGAAAGGGAGGTCATCTTCCCGCCCTCTCGCCCACCTACCGCTGCAGGAAGTGTCCAAGAAACATCAGGTAGGCATCTGTACACCGCCTTCATCATTGTCTGCTGTTCGGTACACATTCATCTCCATTGCATGTTTTGGCACCTCAAGCTGGAGGCATGAGGATTGCCCCCCCCCCCCCCCCCCATTTTTTTTAGAATGTAGCTTTTCTTGTGAGGTTGTGCTTCTTATTTCCCAATATTTTCAAGTATGTTTTTATATTTTTCCAGTAGTATTGGATTTTTTGTTGTTATTGTTGTTATAATATTACAGTGACAGCTTTGGCAGGCCAGAGGATTGTTATCCAATCCCAAAGAACACTGCAGTTTCCAGAGATGTTTCTTCTGTCAGTAAGATTCCAGAGATGGTGATGATTCACTGCTACTGTCATAACATCTAAGAATACTTTGCAGTTTCCAGAGAAAAGTTTCAACATTCGTGATTCAAGACTCGAGATTTAATTTACCTTTGGCCCCTTTTGGGGCATGGAGGATTTCAGTAAGCAAAATCAGCTGTAATAGATATGATAAGTTGCATTAACAAAATACGTTTATAACGCTGAATGTGACAGAAATGGAAATATAGTCAACCTTTTTCATCAATGTCGTGCAACTTTACTCTTACCTATAAAGTCGTTAAGTTTTAATATAATATTTTTGTCAGAAGAGAACGAATTAACAAAATGTGAACACTGATCTTGGGTACAGATATTCATGAGGTAGGACATTCTTCCGAAGCTCAGAAAACTTCAAACGTTACATTATAAAATGAAACCACCTACCGTTTTCATGTTACATTGTTTACAAAGTCGATTTTCGCATTAAATGCCATTCAATCGGCATCTTTCAATTGGCAATGAATGACTAATACAACTAAATCTAAGTAATGAAATCATGTTGTTATATGGCAACTCACTAATATACCTTTCCCTTTTAAAAATTTTTTTTGTAATTGCAATAAAATATGCATTTAAAAAAAAATTACTTCTTTGCAGCTCTTCTCACCACGACTTTACAAAATTATCTTTTAAAGCCTTTGTGACATGACTACATAAACTCTCAGAAAAATGCCAGACATGGTGATTCACTTCTAACTGCCATAGCATGTAAGAATACTTTGCAGTTTCCAGAGATGTTTCTGTCAGAAAGATATCAGAGATGGGGATTCTCGGAATACTTTTGCGTTTTCGTGAGCTTCAGAAAGATACCAGAGATGGCGCTTTGATTTGTTGCTTTACAAGATTCAGCACTATATAAATTCCATACAAGTCAGGCCCAGCGCATGCAACTTCAGCATAAGAGAGAATTGTTATCTTTTAAGTCTTTTTAGAAAGAAAAAAAAGGGCAGAAGAATGACCCAAGAAGGCAGAAAATAGACAAGAAGGAAGAAAAGGAACAAGGCAGAAACAAAGAAAGTGATAGAAAAGAGGAAATTTCTAGCACAGAATTTCCAGAAGGTGGGGATGCTGTTTATACTGACAGGCCCCTGGCATCCCCACAGGGAGAGTTATCAGAACTAAGTTTTCTCCATAACTCAATCTGCTGCTAGGGAGTTGAAACAGATTCTCTGCTTTCTAACTCAACAAAAGCTATGAACAAGCCCTTCCTTGCAGAGGAATTTTATTTATTCTTTTTTATCGAGGATAATGGAATAAGCACTTGTGTGCTTTATTACATCCGGTCCCCGTGTGTATGCGGTTTTGTAAATTTTGTCATCCGTTTCCACCGGCACACAATGGCCTACTCTTCCGAAAAGCGGAACAGGATTTATCATGTGCGCAAGATGTTCTGCATGCGTTCGAACACGGGGCCTCGGTTTATAGTCTCATCCGAAGGACTTTGACATTCATACTATGCCTGTACAGTACATAGAGGTCACGCCGTCAGCGCCTGGGCTTTATCACAGTTCTTGATTAAACCATTGACGCTGGGGGCAACAGCAAGGTGAGAGACTGTATGACCAGTGGCTTTTCCA
Organism: Rapana venosa; assembly: GCA_028751875.1. Lineage (NCBI taxonomy): Eukaryota > Metazoa > Mollusca > Gastropoda > Neogastropoda > Muricidae > Rapana > Rapana venosa. The sequence goes on along the minus strand of CM054159.1, from coordinate 39,606,764 downwards.
TTCACAGAATTCCACTTTACAGCTTAGTCTTTAGTGATCGACTATGACTCTCTGACTAGGAGGCTTGACTCGCACAGTCCTTATGTGCTGCAGCCCTGGGGGGCTAGTCGGCCTTTGGAGAACATCTCCAACGCTGACTGTCCTTATGCCCACTTGGCCGAGAGAGTGGGGATGTACTGTGGTGGGCAAGGCATCTCCACTATAATCAAATTTCTGCCCAGTTTCCGAAACAGCAGCTGCCTCCTCTGCTGTTTTGGAGGTCATTGTCGAAAACGACGGACTAACATATATAGAGGTGGTTTCTCTATCTTGCAGGCTGATGCATTATCACCAGACTGGGTCAGGTAACTAACCACACCCTGTGCAGTTTTACACAACTCTGTGTGTGAGCAACTGACGGCACATGCGGTGTGAGCGTTCGTTGCACAGCTAGACACTCTGGGGGATATGTTGTCTTGGATTTTACGTCTGTTCACTTTAAAAAAGTGATAGTGTAAATGTCTGAACTTGTAGCATTTGTGGTTGAGGGAACTGAGTTAAAGGGGGTGGGTGGGGGATGTGATTGCAAAAGGAATGAGTATGGGTTGCTTTGGATGTTGTTTGGGTGTTTTGGCAGCTTGGGTGTGTGTGTGTGTGTGTGTGTGTGTGTTGTGTTGTGTTGTGTGTGTGTTATGTTGTTTGATTTTGTGCATGTTTTTGTCATAACAAACTGTGTGCCAAACTTTGAATTTTTTGTTGAGATGTGTGACCTACACAGTATGTGTTATAGTACCACTTGTAATTTTAGAAAAAGAAAACTTTACCTACTTTTTAGAAATTCTTGGAAAATGATACTTAACACACACACACAGATGTACATACACACACACACACTCGCACACCCTCACACACAGAAGTGTACATACACACACACACACACTCGCACGCACACACAAAACCATCAAAACCTTTCATGCATTTAGCTTTTCAGTTAACTGATAAGGTTCTATAGAAGTTCATACACTCAAGAAATACTTGGTGGGGAGGGAGAGGGAGAGAGAAAGGAGGGAGAGGGAGAGGAGGGAGAGAGAGAGAGAGAGAGAGAGAGGGAGGGAGAGGAGGAGAGAGAGAGAGAGAGAGAGAAGAGAGAGATGAGTTGCAGTATCTGTGAGTGGAGCGATGATCAAAGAGAGATGGAGAGATGAGGGAATAGTGTGATAGAGATGAGGAGAGAGAGACAGAATAAGATAGGTGGAGTTGATAATTTGATTTTGCATTGTTTTATCTGTGCCTCTTGTGTGCGTTTGTAAGAATAACTGTGAATGGTGGCATTGTAATTGTAAGATTGTAGGTGTGTGCTTTGTGAATGAGAAGGAAGGTGACTCAGTATTAGATTTGGTGGCAGCATTACATAATATAGCTATATAATTGTGTCAATTTAGTGTTTTTTAAACACTTGTTAATGTTTCTTGTGTTTTACATGATAAGAAAACATCAGAGGGGATGAAAATAAGATTTGTGTTGAAAGGTGCAATCAAAAATTGCACATGGTTTATAAATGCGTTTGCTGGTTTTTGTCTGCAGCATATATATTTAGAAAATATATATGGTATATATATTCTGTCATAGTTTAGGTTATATTATGAAACACATGTTAAATCCAGTTTGCTCATGATGAAAGGTGCATTACAAGGGAATATTATTATTTGAAAAACATCAACCGGGGGAAAAAAAAAAGAATTGTGTTGAAAAGGTGCAATCAAAAATGAGGCACTGGTATTATCAAAAAAAGAAGAAACAAAGCTGTAACAGCAATCATCATCATCATCATCAGTCCCGTGACGTTGGCAGTCGTGGAGGAGACACGAAAGACGATGCCGTGGTAAGCCTCCTCCATCCATCTCGGTCCTCGGCTCTGCGCAGTAGTGCTGAGTCATTCATCCTGGTCCATTCTCTGATGTTGTCCATCCATGACTTGTTCTGTCTTCCCCTCTTTCTGCCACCTAATAATTAGTTGCAATTATTTAGAAAAAAAATGAAGTCAAGTGGTAAAGGTATGTGCTGGTCATGTTTGTTGTCACTGACTCCCCAACCAACACACACACACACACAGATCCTTGCCAGAGTTAATAACATTAGCAATAATAATGAATGCTTATACAGTGCTTAATCTTTTCCAAGCTGTTGATGGTTCACAATGTTAAAAATAAACATAATACAAAACTTCATACAAGATAGAAATTGCATGAACACTGAACCCTCACACAACATAAGACACTTCAAAATATCAATCTTTTTTCACGTTAAAAAACCCCAACCTGTTGCTGTCCAAATTATTCTGTTGGGATTTGTTGTTATCATCATCGATAGTGTTAAAGTTTGTACATTTTTTTTATATCAAAAGACATGATATATATAACTCATGATATAAGCCCATAAAACAGACACGGATGACAACATTTACAAACTGCATACACATGAAGACTAGATGTAAAAAAAGCGTGCGAGTGCTTATTCCATTATCCTTGAAATAATAATAATAATGTATGGAATTAATATCTTCAAATATAAATATATATAAATATATATAGAGATATACCTTCAAATCCAGCCTCAAAACACACTTATTTCCTACCTGACACTTTCCCCTCATATCCATCTCTACTTTTCAACAGCATCCTTCATCTCCTAAGTGTGTTAGCAGTGTGTGTGTGTGTGTGTGTGTGTGTACATACACGTGCATAAATTTGAAATATGTTCTTTATTATATTTGAGAAAAGTTGCATGCGCGTAAATGATTTGAGTGCAAGCGCTTCGATTTGTTTGTTTTACAAGATTCGGCGCTATATAAATTCCATATATTATTACTATTATAATTAATACAGCGCTGAATCTTGTAAAGAAATAGACGAATAGACAAATAATAAACCAAACCTCATGTTTCAGTTGAGGAGGGAGAAGTCGAGGAAGGGACAGAAGCAAACGAGGACGAGACAAAACCACCGACAGACAAAACACAGCAAGAGGCGGGGGAGGAGGAGGGGGAGGGGAAGGGAGAGGAGACCAAACCTGACGAGGAGGAAGACAACGCGAATCCAGAGACGGCAGAAACCAAAGAAGAAACAGAGAAAGCAGAAACAGAGAAAGACTCAGAGAATAAAAACGCGCCAATCGAGGAGGTGGACTGATAGTGAGAGGTTTCGAGAACAGCTGGGTGGTGTGCTTTGATACCGTTTTTCTATGTGATATTTTGAGAGGGATTTTTTACAATTTTTATTTGTTAAAATTTTTTTTTATATATTAGAAACATTATCATTGGTGTTTTTTTGTTTGTTTATTAAAAATCATTCATATTATGATGCTAAAGACTTTTTTGGGGGATGTCCCGATTCTGAAAACACAGGTATCGTAGGAATGTTTTCAGTGTTAAAAATAATCGTCATTTCTTGTTGATTTGCAATAATGTGAACACAGAGACTGAAAACAAGTGGGAATGCTTTTAGAATGAGTGCTGGAGTTTTGTAAATATTGTCAACTCTACTCCCGCAAGTTATCATCCGTCCATGGATTCATTTTTTGTATACTGTATATTATGTCTATGAATATTTCTGATCCTTGTACAACTTAAACATATTTTGTCTTTATCGAGAAATGTTTTTATTTTGATACATGTTATTTTGCTTGGTTTTTATTTTTATAAAGACTTTGTTTTATTTACTAGAATTACTTTTCTTGACAGCGAAATATTGCGTCATGTGTTTTTGACAGCAGATTTTGTGAAGACAGAACAGGTGGTGTACAGTCTTTCTATTCGTGGACAGAAGTGAATCAGATCTACGGCTGAATAAAATTATTTCATGGCTGAAAAATGCGTTTTATGAGAGCTCTTCCTTCTCTTGTGCCATGGCTCTCTTGTCTGTGTGTGTGTGTGGTGTTGTGTGTGTGTGTGTGTGTGTGTGGTGTTGTGTGTGTGTGTTGTGTTGTGTGTGTGCATGTTTTGAGGATAATGGAATAAGCACTCATGTCTTTTGTTTTTACATCCAGTCCCTGAGTGTATGCAGTTTTGTAAAATTTGTCATCCATTCCTCCTGATGATTAACTCCAATGTGTGTGTGTGTGTGTTCTTTTTAATGGGTCCTACATGAAGACAAAATAGAGTACAATCTTCTCTCTCTCTCTCTCTATTTCGATTTTTATTTATTTTACTTGATTTCTTTTCTTATCTTCTCTTTTTTTTTTTTTTTGGGGGGGGGGATGTTTCATGCTCGCTTGACACCAATTTGCAAGTCGTGATTTTAAAAAAATCTAAATTCTTTTGTTTTGAGAATAATGAAAAAGCACTTGATCATAATAATATATGGAATTTATATAGCGCAGACTCTTGTAAAACAAACAAATCGAAGCGCTTGTGCTTTTTAAAAATTCAGTCCCTGTGTGTATGCGGTTTTGTCTGCTTATAGGAAGTGAGATGCGTAAATCCATGCATGCATACACAAAGCCAAAGCCACAAAGCACACAGAGATGAGAGATCCAAGTTTTCAAACTTTTATTTCTTCAAACTGGGAACATGAGATGGAGGGAGAAAAAAATGAACAACTTCGTCCAGAAACCATCTACCTTCAAATACAAATGTATTGCAAACTAATAACAGAATGAAAGCAAGTTGAACTATGAAAGCAAACAAAACAATGAATGGATGATGAACAATGAACACAAGATAAACTATGAACGCAGATTAACTGTGAACGCAAGGAAAAACCTTCGGTCTACAGGAGTTTCCGTAACATTCCAATACGACGAATTCCACATCCACAAAATCTGGTCAAGCCAAACATTGTAGTATTCTGTCACTCTTTCAAACCTAATGCACCCATTGGACAGAGCCATGTTAAGCACAGCTAAAAACCTGATATCTTCATCACAACAGGACAGGCTTTGCACAATGGTGATAACTACTTTTTCTTCTCATCATCTGCAAACATAAATTGCCAGAAGCAAAGGTAAAAAAAAAAAAAAAAAGTATCCTCAAGAAAAATTCAAATGAAAGATAGCATACTTCTACAATGAATCTCAGAAAGGAATGTGTCGCCTGTGAATTTTGACACAATAACAGAAATATTAAGACTGAACCCAAAGTGAACTGTTAAGTTATATGATGATTTTCTGTCCATTCTTTTCTAAGAATAGATTGGGTTCACTCACATCCATGAAAGCGGGTTACATATTTTATTGAAAAAAAAAAAAGTACTTGCTAACATCAAGCCAGTAGTATATGTTTCACTTCACTTCACGTTACTGCCTAATGCCATGTTACTTACTACCTGAGACTTTCCCCTCATATCTGTCCCCAATTTTCAACAGCATCCTTTACCTCCTAAGCGTGTTCGCGAGTGTGTGTGTGTGTGTGTGCGTGCATACGTGCATGAATTTGAAATCTGTTGTTCATTATGTTTAAGGAGAGTTGCATGCATGTAAATGATTTGAGTGCAAGTGCTTCAATTTGTTTGTTTTTACAAGATTCAGCACTATTTAAATTAATAATAATGTATGGAATTTATATAGCGCTGAATCTTGTAAAGCAACAAATCAAAGCGCTCCATACTTTATTTGTATTTATATAAATGCCATATATTATTATTACTAATTGACCATGATGACTAAACTGTATAAGTACTAGCTGCCACCTTCAATACAAAAACAAAACAAAAAAGAAAACTCACATAAACATTTACTTTCAGCCCATTTCCATTTCTTACATATTATTTAAAGCATACCAACCACAAAAGGTCTTAACAGGTTTGTGACCAAGAAGGAAGGTGGCAGGAGGACGGTTAAGACGTTCACCTGCCTGAGAAGTAAACCGTGAGGTTCTGAGTTTGATTCCCCAGCCTTGCTCTTTCCTCCCAGTTTGACGTGAAAATCAAACTGAACGTCAAAGTCTTTCGGCGGAGACTAGTACTAGACCAGTGAGACCAGTGTGCTTTTAATATATTGATATATATTCTTTTGTATTGAGGATAATGGAATAAGCACTTGTGTGCTTTTTTGCATCCAGTCCCTGTGTGTATGCAGTTTTGTAAATTTTGTCATCCGTTCCCACCGGCACACAATGGCCTACTCTTCCGAAAAGCGGAACGGCTTTTAACATGTGCGCAAGATGTTCTGCGTGCGTTCGCACACGGGACCTCGGTTTATAGTCTCATCCGAAGGACTTGTGCATGTCAAAAGAACTCGCGACGGTTAAAAATTGAAAAGAGCAAGGAAGTACCTCTCAACTGTGCTGGCAAAACCGGTAGGTTCAATTCCCAACTGTATTCCCGAAGTCGGAATGCAGCTACCTTAATTAATGGTGGGGGTAAAAATAGTCATACACACAAAAAAATCTTGCCACTGGTGAACTTTGAAGCTCTCGCTGAGGAACACACAAAAAAACCCAAAAAAAAGGAAAAAAAACACAAAAACCCCAGAACTGTGAACTCTCCCAGTTCACAAAGAAACCGATATCAACATTCAGCTCAGACTAAAAATAATCAATATCAATTCCCTACAAATATCCCAACACCCGTCAACCTGGGAAGCCCCCCTCCCCCACCCCCCCGCCACAAAACCACACCTACACATAGAACGACATAGTACCCCCTACCTACTCCCCTCTGCCCCTGTGTGCTCTTATCACTCGATACTACAAGTATTTGTTCTATACAGCCCTGAAGTCAGAATGCAGCTACCTAAATGGGGAAGGAGGGGGGGTTGGAGGTGATAGGGGGGTGGGGGTGGACGCAAAACTTGTCCCATGTATACACACAAAATATTTTTACCATTGGTGAACCTCGGAATGGTTGACAAAAGAAAAAAAAAAAAGCGTTCTCTATAGCGAAGATCAGTCCAGCCTTTCTTGGATGAAAAAGAAAGTTGTGGTTTTTCTTTTGCACACAAAAAGGCAAGACTTACACACATGACAAATGGAAATGTTAAGACTTACACACACATGAAAAATGGAAATGCTGATTTGTGTGTGTGTGTGTTCAACTGTAGATTACTGCACCTTTTACACACACACACACACACACAAAAGCCACAAAATGATATGAGTGGCGTTGTTATACCAATAACGCACATGAAACGGGTGATCAATGGATGACCCAAACAGCTTTAAGGCACTTGAAGAAAAATTTGATATGGATCTGCACCCCAGTAATTCAGGTGAACACTTCACGTGGTAAGGCCAACACGCGCACACACACACACACACAGAGCGTGCTAATGCCACGAAACACCGTCTCCTTTTTCAGGTGGGAAGCAACACATATCGGTCTTATATATAATCTCTCTCTTTTTCACAGTCTTTCTCTCTCTCTCTGTCACACACAAGACGCAGACGGAAGAAGAAAAAAAGAAGCAAATGTAAGAAGCAAATGCATCGCTTATTCAATATACCACCTGGAAATACAAATGTGACTTTCACACACATCTAATATCACTGAGATGAGGCACCGTGGTCGAGTGGTTTAGGCGGTCAACTCGTGATCCAGAGGTCGCGGGTTCGATCCCCGCTCGGCTCGGTGTTGTGTCCTTGGGAAAGACACTTTACTCCTATTTTCCTCACTCCACCCAGGTGTACAAGTGGGTACCAGCTCTGCTGGGGAAGTATCTGGCGACAGACTAGCGTCCTGTCACAGGGGTGGTGAAAAACCATCAGTTCGCTTAACGCTACAGAAACCGGGATAAGCTCCGGCTCTATGGGCCTTCTGGCTCGAAAGAACATACTTTTAATATCACTGAGAGTGAACAGACGTAAAATCAAATCGAACACACACACACACACACACACACACAAAGAGCACCTTTGTGAAAATTTAAAAAATCATCATCAGGCAGAAATGCCATCGATTTTTTTTACCCTTTACAAACATCAAAAGGACACACCTAACACTATCCATTCTATTTCTTCACATATTTCTAAAGGGCATAAACACTATCCACTCCTTTTTTTCACATACATCAAAAGGGCACACCTAACACTATCCATTCTTTTTCTTCACACATACAACTGAAGAGTACAAACGCTATCCATTTTCCCCCCACCAAATATGTCAAAAGAACACACCTAACACTACCCATTCTTTTTCCTAACACATACATCAAAAGGGCACACCTAACACTATCCATTCTTTTTCCTAACACATACATCAAAAGGGCACACCTACCACTATCCATTCTTTTTCCTAACACATACATCAAAAGGGCACACCTAACACTATTCATTCTTTTTTCTAACACATACGTCTAAAGGGTACAAATATTATCCATTCATTTTCTTTTCACATATGTCAAAAGAACACACCTAACACTATCCATTCTTTTTCCTAACACATACATCTTAAGAGTACAAAGTCTATCCATTCTTAACACAAACATCAAAAAAGGCACACCTAACACTATCCATACTTTTTCTTAACACATACATTAAAAAAAAGGCACACCTAACACTATCCATTCTTTTTCTTCACACATACATCATCGAATCCTGTGGCAGGAGAATCATTTAATTAAGTCAGCAGGGCCAGCGAAGACTGGAGCACATGGAGGAGGTGGAGGATCATGTCATTATTATTGAGCGCAGCGGCTAACACCGAACTTGGTGATACCGACAAGTGAAACATCAAAAAGACACAAACACTATCTATTCTTTATCTTCACACATAAAAAAAAAGACACAAAGAATGCCTACTTTCACCAGCCCCTGTGGCGCAGTGGTTAGCGCCTTGGGTTACGGACTGGAAGGTCGCGGGTTCGATTCCCTACCAGGGTGTTGGAACTGTTAATTGTTACTGGTTGTATGACTGTGTAGGAATGGGTTGGGTGCAAGCGCTTTGGTTTGTCTCTGCAAGATATATCACTATATAAATTCCATTTATTATTATTATTTTTCGGACTCCGGCTGGCTCCTACCCAGAGTGAGTGTGCTGTGGGCTCAGTGGGAAGACTGGGACCACACAGTCGAGCTTCATCCACTTAACGGATGCGAGTTTGAGAGTGTTTTAATTACCTGACCACACACTGCAGGTGTCTGTATCTCTCGGGCCCAGTTGACGCCGGGAGATATTATGATAGTAGCGTAGAGTACAGCCCTGTCAAGTAGTCTCAAAGCATATGCACTTCCACAGCAGCATCATTACATCATCCTCATTGATCATCATGCAATAAAAAAATTGCCTCTGATTTGGTGGTCCCAGTTGCTCTGGTCTCATGGTGTCCTTAGATTCGATTTCCCCATACACTGTTGTCCCTGCAGTGAGTTTGTGTCAAAGCCTTTGGGGTTGGAGGTTTGCGGGGGACGGTCGTTGGAGGGACGTTGTGGTTGCCACCTCGGGTGGGCAACTCACTCAGTCTGGCTCCGCGACTGAGCTAATACTGTCGTTAGTAGGGGGCTTAGTAGGTGGTGTCCTGCGTATGTTAGCTCAGAACAGGCACCACTGAACACCACCAAAGTGACCCAGCAGCAGTGCAGGGCCCCTCTGGCTGGTGGCCCCATGGCAGCCTGATAGTGATGGGCTCCCTGTGGACCTCAGACCCTGAGGATGAGACATAACAAATCTGGGTATGGCTGTGGTGGGGAGATTGGAATGAGCGGCGTGGGAACAGCAGGACGGGGGACGCCACAGAAGATGAGGCAGCAAAAAAAAAAAAAAAAAAAAAAAAAAAAAAAAAAAAAAAAAAAAAAAAGGAACGCCCACTTTCAACACGTAAAATAATTGAGAAAACCACACACAGAGTGTATAGTCTTTTCATAACACACAATCAAGTAGGCACAAACGGTATACATTTTTTCTCTCTTTTAAACACCACAATTCAAGAAGTGAACAAAGAACACCCATTTTTCAACACACAAATCAAGCGCACACACAAAGAATGCCCATTTTGGATACATAAATCAATAAGGCACACACAGTGTTTTTGCTTAAACCTTTTCCCTACAGGTAACCCGCTACAGGGTAACCAACCATCTACTAACCCTTCCCTCCGGATCACCCACTACTGGGTTACTCACTCACAGTCCATCAAGACGTAGGGACAAAGAAACGCACAGAGACTCTGCTAATGTGCACAGTGCACGGGAAAGAGGGGTTCTTTCCATTATCGAAGGGATAGTATTAAACTCACACACATGAAAAAATCATCCATTATAACACTCAAGGGCACATACAAAACAAAAACCCAACAAAAAAACCCCTAAACTCACAGGCCTGACTGCAGAGGATTAAAATGTACACCCAAACGTTACACTTCAAACAGATCATGTGTCAGTGCCTCTAGGCAAAAAAAACACAAAAAAACGACTCCATGTTTTTAGCAGTACCATTCAGGAATAGGAAGATAGATATACAAACTGGGATATTTCTTCAGAGGAAAAGTCTTTCATTTTCATTCACAGAGCTGAAGAAGGAAGAAGGGAGAATTATCTCGGTATTACAGATAACTGATATAGCTTTAAGACGCGCATAAAGTGCTGTCACTCTTTGCCAATACAGTAAAGAAGACCAGACAAAATCATAGCTGCTTTTTACGTCCACAAGCCGTGCGAAAAATTGTAGCATTCTTGATAAGGGGCACAACAAATCACTCAAGAATTAAATGTTATAGCCATTCACAAATAAATTGACTGCTCTTTGTAAGGATATTTTCAATGTACTTAGAAATTGTAGTTGCTCTTAATAAGTAGAAATGTTTATGCACTCAGAAATTGTAGCTGCTCTTGATAAGGCAAAGTAAATTCTAGTTGCTCTTAATTAGGGGATTTTTTTTAACGCACTCAGAAGTTAAGGCTGCTCTTGATAAGATGGATACCTGCCTCTTTAGGGTCAGGGAAGGTAAAGCAGCAATGGAGAGGAGATGGGCGCCGCCCTCAATATGCTGGCCCCTAGAGAAGTTGAGGTCTCCCCTACGACCACATAGGTTATGGGACACCTTTACCTTGATAAGGTGAATTGTTTATGTACTCATAATAAATTGAGGCTGCTCTTGATAAGGCAACAATTCTGTTTTGCTTATATTCACTTAGTAATTGTAGCTGTTCTTGATAAAGGTAAAAAGGTAAAGGAGTCCCATAACCTATAAGGTCGTAGGGGAGCGAGGCGTCAGAGACCTCACTTCTCTAGGGCCAGCATATTGAGGGCGGCGCCCATCTCCTCTCCCTCTGCTGCTTTACCTTCCCTGACCCTAAAGAGGGCAGGTACCCATTTACAGCTGGGTGAACTGTACTGAAGCCAAGGCGCGCAAACGGTCACCCATCCAACTGGTAACCACGCTCGACGCTGCTTAACTTGGCTGGGGGAAAGCGAGTGATAAGGGGATTTAAAAAAAAAAATCCAGTCAGAAATTGTAGCTCCTCTTAATAAGGAAAAAAAATCTTTTTTTACGCACTCAGAACTGTAGCTGCTCTTGATAAAGCAAAAAATTCTTTTTGATTTTATTCACTCAGAAATTGTGGCTGCTCTTGATAAGCGAGAAAAAAAAAATTCACCAAGACATTCTACCTGTTCTTCATAAGGAAAACTTCTCGTCTCCCCCAATTTATTCATAAGTATACACGCATTTGGTAGCGGCAGTTTATCAAGGCCAACCCCCCCCCCCCCCCCCCCCCTCACAACCTTGAAAAAACAACAACACAACACACACCCACCCCACACCCCTTAAAGGTGGTGGATAAAATAGTGAAATTCTCCTTGACATTCATACTTTTAAAATAAACGAAAATGACAACCACTCATAAAATATCTTCTCTCATTCACTTTAAACACCGTCAGATGTGTTTGGGAGAAATGGTGGCAAGTCCTTTCCAGCTCCTCTCGTGGGCCGTACAGCTTGGTTTGCAGGGTTATTATCTCTGTCACTCTTAATTAACATGAAAAGGTCTGCTCTTTCCCTCCCCCAAAAGTTAGTACCTGAGCATCAATCCCAGTGCAGCCGACAGTAGCAATGGAGTGTGAAGAGCATGGTCCTTACTGAATGGTACCAAATCGTCAATTCTTTGTGCCGCTCTGTGTGTGTGTGTGTGTGTGTGTTCAATTTAACATCTGTTCACTCTCAGTGATATTAGATTGTATGTGTGTGTGTGTGTGTGTGTGCGCACGTGCGTATGTCTTCAATTTAACATCTGTTCACTCTCAGTGATATATTATAGATTGTATGTGTGTGTGTGTGTGTACGTGCGTATGTCTTCAATTTAACATCTGTTCACTCTCAGTGATATTAGATTGTATGTGTGTGTGCGTGTGTGTGAGAGTAAGTCAGAGTGTATGAGTGTGCGTGCATGTGTGCATGCATGTGTGTGTATGTGCATGCATGTGTGTGTGTGTGTGTGTGCATGCATATGTGTGTGTGCGTGCATGCACGCACGCCCGCCACAACACAAGTGATGGACACAACATTCTACTGAGATCATGCACGGCAGTGACACGCAGTAAGAACCGTTCATCAGCACAGTAACAAAAACATCAATTACAACATCTTCGCTGCACATCCTCACCAGCACACAAGCCATTCAGCACACGACAGTCGATTCAACACACTCTCTCCTCCCCTTTCTCCACCACTTTCTGTAACCGTTCAGCAGATTTCAAACTAAACGTAGAAGGCAGGTGTGGTTTTAGAACAAGAGACGCAGCAGACTCCCAGTAACAAAATGCCGCCTACGCTCTCTCTCTCTCCATCTCTCTGTGGTGCTGTTCCCTTAGTGACAGTGTTTGTATTTACAATGTGGAACTGCGGGCACCAGAGGGTGGGAGAGAGAGTGAGTGAAGCTGGCACTGCATAAAACTCTTTTTTCACCAGCAAACAAACGCCCTGAAAGTTGAGTAGATCTACACGACACGACACAGCATCAAACAGAAAGGAGAGAAGTCCTTGTGGCTTCCCCAGTTGAAAAATCTTGTCTGTTTTGTCTGTCTGCGCCTGATCTATCATCCATTCCCTGCCATTCTCAATGATCATATACACAGCCGCAAACGTATACACGCACGCATGCACACACACAAACACAGTCTCTGTCTTTTTTTCTTCTTCACACATACATATGTACACATTTTGACACAAACTCACTAAGTCATACACGCAAAACACATACTCTTTAAAACACTCACAAACAAACAACACACACATTACATTTCGACACACACTCTCTCTCTTTCACACCCACCCATACACACACTTGCAAAAACACATTCTCTCTCTTTCACACACAGACACATACACACATACTTGCAAAAACACATTCTCTCTCTTTCACACACAGACACATACACACATACTTGCAAAAACACACTCTCTCTCTCTTTCACAACACACACAAGCACACACACACACTTGCAAAAACACACTCTCTCTCTCTCTCTCTTTCACACACACACAAGCACACACACACACTTGCAAAAACACATTCTCTCTCTGTGTCTCACACACACCCACCCATAAAATTAAACAACAGAAAAATAACCCATAGTAATTCCTTCCTCTTGAGCTGTGTGTCATAACCAGAGGACTGCAGTAGACACACACACACACAGACACACACACACACATACACACACACACACAGACACAGACACACACACACACACAGAGCAGCGACACACCCTCACCCCCTGCACACCCCTCTCCTTAACTGCCAGTCAGGTTGCGGAAATAAGGGTGACGCATGGCGTTGCGAGCAGAGATGCGTGTCTTGGGGTTGTAGGTCAGCAACCTCTGCACACACACACACACAAACAGTAGAAACAGTAAATGTCTATGTGGTGAGAATATTTCTAATACTCATATAATATTTGAATGTAAGAATACAAAAGCTTTTTTACCTCAATTTTCTGAAAACTCCCTTAGAAGCATATTCAATAATTTGAATTTGGCATTTGATATTGCAAAAGGTCTCTGGCATAGTCCTATAGGACATTTGTTATAGTTTCATTAACGTTAATCACTTTTTATGTTTTTGCTTCGGTGGTATTTAAAAAAATTTTTTTTATTGTATCTTTTGCTTTGCGCGGTTTCTTTCCATGATTAGACTACTTTCGCCCCCCTCGCATTTTTCAGTAGGGCCTCTACAACCACCTCAATTATCATACACCCTTGTATATATATATATATATTTTTTTCTTTCTCGTCTAATATCACTGAGAGTGAACAGACGTAAAATCGAAGACAACAACAACAAACATGCACACGCGCGCGCGCATACATGCAGTTGAGAGCACACTGATACACCAATATCATCATCATTAACCGTTACACCCAGCGGTGTGTAGGGCAGCAACAAAAGCGCTTCTTCCACTCCTGCCTATCCTGGGCCAACCTAGTCAGTCACTGATCCCCAAGTGTTGCAATGGCCTTCATCTCACTTTCTACAGTCCTCCTCCTCCACGTTGCTTTTGGTCTTCCTTTCTTTCTCCTTCCTTCTGGGGTCCAGTGCAATGCTGTTCTTGTGACTGACTGTGGGTCACTGATATCACTTAATGCGAAAAGGCGTTAAATTAAAGAAGAACACTGATACACTTTTACTATCTGCACACTGCTTCTTGGTTATAGTGATTTTTGTTGTTGTCGTCGTTGTTGGTGTTGGTTTTTTTTTTTTTAAATGTCCAAAGCAATGTGAAAGAGATAAATCGAAACATGGTAAGAAAAACACACAAAAATTTTCAGAAATAAAAAAAAAAGCACTCCCTATTCCTTGCATACACCACACACACTCCCTATCTCTCCCACACACACATACTCGCAAACAAACGCGAGTGTGCACACACACTCACAATCTCTCTCACACACACGCGTGCACACACACACATATCAAAATAGAAACTGAGAGAGTGAGAGAGAGAGGAGGGAGCAAGGAGAGAGAGAGAGAGAGAGAGAGAGAGAGAAGAGAGAGGAGAGAGGAGAGAGGGAGAGAAAGAGAGAGAGAGAGAGAGAGAGGAGAGAGAGAGAGAGAGAGAGAGAAAGAGAGAGAGAGAGAGAGAGAGAGAGAGAGGAGAGACAGACAGAGAGATAAGAGAAAAGGCAGAAACAAAGAAAGTAACAGAAAAGGGGAAGTTTCCAGCACACAATTTTGCAGAAGGTGGGGATGCTATTCATACTGAAAGAGCCCCCTGGCATCCCCACGGGGGAATGAAGTTCCAGTTATTCCATTCAAAACATTCACGTTTCAGTTTGTAAGCTAACCCTTTGCCACAACACTCTCTAACCCCCCCAACGCAAATACTCTTTCAGTTTGTAAGCTAACCCTTTGCCACAATACTCTCTAACCCCCCAACGCAATATACTCTTTCAGTTTGTAAGCTAACCCTTTGCCACAATACTCTCTAACCCCCACCCCCCCCCAACGCAATATACTTTTCAGATTGTAAGCTAACCCTTTGCCACAATACTCTCTAACCCCCCCCAACGCAATATACTCTTTCAGTTTGTAAGCTAACCCTTTGCCACAATACTCTCTAACCCCCCCCAACGCAATATACTCTTTCAGTTTGTAAGCTAACCCTTTACCACAATACTCTCTAACCCCCACCCAACGCAATATACTCTTTCAGTTTGTAAGCTAACCCTTTACCACAATACTCTCTAACCCCCCCCCAACGCAATATACTCTTTCAGTTTGTAAGCTAACCCTTTGTCACAATACTCTCTAACACGCAAACGCAATATACTTTCAGTTTGTAAGCTAACCCTTTGCCACAATACTCTTTAAACCCCCCCCAACGCAATATACCCTTTTAGTTTGTAAGCTAACCCTTTGCCACAATACTGTCTAACACCCCCCCCCCCCCCCCCCCAACGCAATATACTCTTTCAGTTTGTAAGCTAACCCTTTGTCACAATACTCTCTAACCCCCCAATGCAATATACTCTTTCAGTTTGTAAGCTAACCCTTTGTCGCAATACTCTCTAACCCTCCCACACAATATACTCTCTAACCCCTCACCTTCACGAGGTCAAGGCCGTTCCTGTTGAGGGACACGACACTCTCCAGATCCTTCAGCGGCCATTTGGGGAAGCTGGCCTTGTAGTCCGGCAGCTGACTGACCCCTGGCCAGATTTTGTCGTCTGGGGTGCCTGCAGTTAGTGCATGTCCCAGTGAGGGATTTACGGTTAGTTTCGGCAAGACAATCTTCTGGCATAGGATTAGGGTCATTTTGGCAGGACAATCTTCTGGCATAGGATTAGGGTCATTTTGGCAGGACAATCTTCTGGCATAGGATTAGGGTCATTTTGGCAGGACGAATCTTCTGGCATAGGATTAGGGTCATTTTGGCAGGACGAATCTTCTGGCATAGGATTAGGATCATTTTGGCAGGACGAATCTTCTGGCATAGGATTAGGATCATTTTGGCAGGACGAATCTTCTGGCATAGGATTAGGGTCATTTTGGCAGGACGAATCTTCTGGCATAGGATTAGGATCATTTTGGCAGGACGAATCTTCTGGCATAGGATTAGGGTCATTTTGGCAGGACAAATCTTCTGGCATAGGATTAGGGTCATTTTGGCAGGACGAATCTTCTGGCATAGGATTAGGGTCATTTTGGCAGGGACGAATCTTCTGGCATAGGATTAGGGTCATTTTGGCAGGATGAATCTTCTGGCATAGGATTAGGGTCATTTTGGCAGGACGAATCTTCTGGCGTAGGATTAGGATCATTTCGGCAGGACGAATCTTCTGGCATAGGATTAGGGTCACTTTGGCAAGACAATCTTCTGGCATAGGATTAGGGTCACTTTGGCAAGACAATCTTCTGGCATAGGATTAGGGTCATTTTGGCAGGACGAATCTTCTGGCATAGGATTAGGGTCATTTCGGCAGGACGAATCTTCTGGCATAGGATTAGGGTCATTTTGGCAGGACAATCTTCTGGCATAGGATTAGGATCATTTTGGCAGGCAAATCTTCTGGCATAGGATTAGGGTCATTTTGGCAGGACGAATCTTCTGGCATAGGATTAGGGTCATTTCGGCAGGACGAATCTTCTGGCATAGGATTAGGGTCATTTTGGCAGGACAATCTTCTGGCATAGGATTAGGGTCATTTCGGCAGAACTAATCTTCTGGCATAGGATTAGGATCATTTCGGCAGGACGAATCTTCTGGCATAGGATTAGGGTCATTTCGGCAGAACTAATCTTCTGGCATAGGATTAGGATCATTTCGGCAGGACGAATCTTCTGGCATGGGATAAGGATCATTTGAAGAAAAAAAAAAAGACGTGGAAAGGAGGGTGGTGGTGGTGGTGGTGGTGGTGGGGGATTTCAAGGAATGGAAATTAGCAACCATGACAAAACCCACTGGAAAAAGGGGAGAAATCAAAATAGAGCTTGCCAACAGTGACAAACATGCCAGAAACCATTTTAACCCTAGTGGCGCGGTTCCCGGAATATTCCGGTAAAGGCGGGTCTAGGCTGTGTGGCGGATCCCGAAATATTCCGGGATGACGTGGGTGATCATAGTTGAAAGCTTACTTTCGCTTTCAAAGGTCAGCCAATGAATGTTAAGGCCGTTGTAGGCCCGCAGAAAGGGGTGAAGGTCGTTTGACACACACAAGCAACGAAGAATCTGATTGGTTAAGAGTGTATTTTAATTTTTTTTTTGACCAGCCGAGATCGTCTTCAACAAAAATGGCGGCCAGCGTTTGCACTAGAATTTCTTCAAGCGTTTTTCGAGCTTTTTTACAAAATTGACAGCGAGGAGGAGTTTTAGAGGCTGGATTTGGTTGAAATAAACAATGAGAGAGACGATGAGGTAAGGATTGTGGAATATTTTTGAAAAACTTGGTAAAAATCGATCGTGATCGGACTGAATCGAGCGGTGCTAGTTTTGCTGGATGGACTTCTTCGCTACTCGGCGATTTCGACGTCACAGATTGTTTTACTTTATTTTGACGCAACGAGGCTTCGAAATAACTGTTGTTGAGTCAAATCGCTATGCTGCTGAGTACTTTGCATCACATGAAATCAAGCGATCTTTGTATTTTTGTCATAGAAAGCCACCACTTCGCACATTCCGCCATGACGGTCGCGATGGCGTCGATCTTGTCGCTGAACTTTTCCGAGTATTTGGTGACCGATAAAGCGATACAAACTCCTTATTTTTTGAAAACTAATGTCAAGAAACAGTGTTTACCTAATCATGACATTTATGCACCGCAAGAACTTTGCTTATCGTGTTAAAATCGATCCGGGGCCCTGACAGTGGAACAGCGATCGGTAGTGCGCACATGATTTTTTTTTGTTGATTTTTTTTTTACATAATCATAAACACTACACACTATTATAAAATTATACTCATTTAAAAGCATATTATCTCTTCTTGCCAGTGATCTATAGCTTAACACATTTAATTCAGTTTTATATATCAATATCAAGGGTTGTTTGAGCTCACCCTGCTCCAAAACAATGCTAGCCAATGTTAATTCAGCCAATAGAAGTGAGGCTTGTTGCTGTTTATTTAGCGCTACTAGGGTTAAAAGATAAAAATTCATTTCGGTACGCTATGTGGGCCCAATTAAGACATTTGATTAAGCATTTGAATAATCTATTTGACATGGATTTTGGGGTTTTTTTGTTGGTGCTACAATGAATAACACACACCTTCACTTTTTTTTGGATTACAGCTAAAACAAAACCGTTATAGGTTATTTTATCTGTCCCTGTGTTATACTACTGACTAGAAAATCAGATCTGAAGTATGTATCAAACATATACTTTTATCAGTTCCTTTACTCAGTTTTTGTTTTTTATTAATTTAAACAGTTTGTGTACTGACCATATTTAGAACTTTTTGTTGTACAGTTCCATATATAAATGTGACACTCCACCACAAAATGAGTCGCTTTGCACCTGACCCACTTTTCTGCTAGGAGCCATTTTAGTCAGGTGGGGGGGTCAGGTTGTCGATTTTGAGATTGTGATTGATTGTAAAACTGTAGCAATTATTCTACCTTGTAATGAAATATCAAAGTGTAATTTTGTTTCCTTTTAAACATGTTTTAAAATACTCAAGTCCCCCATTCTGACCACCCATTTTAATGCAAAACTTGTCGATTTCTCATTTCGCCACTTCCCGCACAGTCTATCATTTCAATTCGCAATAACTTTTCACAGAATTGTCCGATTTTCAATCTGTTTTCTGTACTGAAGAGCCTTTTTATTGCAGATTGATAACATATCAACAACTAAGAATTGACCTCTGGTGCAACGCGATTTATTACGTGGTGGAGTGTCACATATATTTCAGGAAACGGGGTGTGGCAATGAACTTACCCAGGGTTCTGAAGATGCGGAACAACTGGTCAATTTCAGAGTCTCCAGGAAACAGGGCTCGTCGCGTCAGCTGGACAAAATAATGTAAAAAAACAACAACCCACCATAAGATGACAAGTAACGTGTGGCAGACATAGCATAGCTGTTGTTTACACTGTTCAGTAATATAATAATAATATATGGAACTTATATAGCGCTGAATCTTGTAAAGCAACAATTCAAAGCGCTCAGAGGCCCTTTTAAAATATTTATTTTATTAAATTTTTTTATATCGAGGATAATGGAATAAGCACTCATGTGCTTTTTTTACTCCAGTCCCCGTGTGTATGCGGTTTTGTAAATTTTGTCATCTGTTCCCACCGGCACACAATGGCCTACTCTTTCGAAAAGTGGAACAGGATTTAACGTGTGCGCAAGATGTTCTGCATGCGTTTGCACACGGGGCCTTGGTTTATAGTCTCATCCAAAGGGCTTTGATATTCAGTTCGATTTTTTTGTCAAACTGGGAAGAAAGGGCGAGGCTGGGAATCGAACCCAGAACCTCATGGTTTACTTGTTGGCAGGCAAACGTCTTAACCATCCTGCCACCTTCCTTCCAATATAATATATCTGTGAATCTCTCAATTCAAAACACCCAAGGAAAACATCTACACTGCTATGACTGTAGTTTATTGTGTTCAGTAATCTGTCTGTAGTATTTCTCATTTCAAAACACCCAAGGAAAACATCTACACTGCTATGACTGTGGTTTATTGTGTTCAGTGATATGCCTGTGTATTTCTCATTTCAAAATTCCCCCAAAATATATCTACACTGCCGTGACTGTAGTTTATTGTGTTCAGTGATATGTCTGTGTATCTCTCATTTCAGAACACCCAAGGAAAACATCTACTGTGTTATGACTGTGGTTTATTGTGTTCAGTGATATGCCTGTGTATCTCTCATTTCAGAACACCCAAGGAAAACATCTACTGTGTTATGACTGTGGTTTATTGTGTTCAGTGATATGCCTGTGTATCTCTCATTTCAAAACACCCAAGGAAAACATCTACTGTGTTATGACTGTGGTTTATAGTGTTCAGTGATACGCCTGTGTATCTCTCATTTCAAAATATACCCAAGGAAAACATCTACTCTGTTATGACTGTGGTTTATTGTGATCAGTGATATGTCAGTGTATCTCTCATTTCAAAATACCCAAGAAATATATCCACACTGCCGTGACTGCAGAACTACAGTTTGAATACTGTGTTCAGAAATATGCCTGTGTATTCCCCACACCAAAATACCCAATGAACACGCTCTACACTGTTTACTGTGTTCAGTACATATTAATAAAGTAATATGCCTGTGTGTCTCTTGTCTCAAAACACCCAACTTGCCAGTTTTCCCCAGGGAACTTGACTGTAACTCAACAACATAATTATAATATGACATCTTTGAAAATCATCAGTTTATCATGAAAAATCTCTTACCACTGGATGAATTCCATAAACAAAAACCCAACCAAAATTTAAAAAAAAAAATCCTGACAAAGACTTGACATGTTCTTACATTTCAAGATAATTCTTCATAAAACGAGAAATATCAAACGTTCTTGACAATCTACCACACACACACACTATTATTAGATGTTAAAAAAAAGCACATATTAAGCGCTTAATTATTTTCCCTGGAAAAAACCCCCAACCTGTTGTTGAATAAAACCACCGCCAAGAAAAGCTTTTGACTTCTGTTCACAACTTACGACAACAAGCAATGTCCTGTGTACAGGTGGAAATGCAGCAGGTGGCCATTTAGGGACATTTCTTCTCACTGGGGATCTTTTAAACGACACAGTGAACATGCCTCACCTCTTCTGGTCTCCAGAGTGGCAACTGATTCATGAATTCACATAGATTCCCACTGGGATTCAAGCGTGCGTCAACCCACTACACAGGTTACTTAACCTCTTAACTGCCCAGTGCAAGTGCACCCTATATGCCGGGGAATAAAATTCTTATATACCACTGCTATGTTCATATCCCTCTTGCTCAGAAACTACTACATGAATATTCCTGATAGTCTGCCCAATGACAGTATATATATCATAGATTACTTCGAGGCAAGCTCAAATTAGTTAGCATGATATTTCACTGCGAAAATATATTTAAAATGTAAAAAATCGACCAAAAATACGATTTCTTTATCACCACTGTCATTCTGAGTACCCCCGATCTCAATAACGCCAAACATAAGTCTAGGCCAAATCTCTCTTTTTTTTTTTTAATGCACGATCACCTGAATCATACATGATCGTTTTCATCACTGTTAGGTAAATCTAGTTTTATTTGCCACTTTTACAGCTGTGTAAAGTTATTTATGCCTTCAACAAGAAGTGTCAGCCATTTTGAACAAGAACTTCCCAAGCAGTCATGTATAAAAACACAAAATACGAGCTAAGAAACGATCATTTTTGCTACAGTTTTTGCAGCTGGATGTTGCCAAGCAACAGGAGAGTGATCTCCAGTAATTTTGGAGTTCTTTCCCTTTAACTGTAGTCAAGGAAGCTGGCTTGTTTACTTCGGTTCGACACCCCAGGAATTTTTCAGGGTTGTAAGGCGTACAGGGTGCACGTTTAGCCCCGGAAAATTTCCGGGGTACGGCAGTCTAGTGGTTAAGGCAGAAAAAGGCGGCAAGTCCTGAAGGTGATCTTTCTAATTATACCATAACATTTTTCTCCAAACAGACACTGGACTATCAAGCAGTGTATTGTGCTGTCTTTCTTTGCATAAACTTTACAGCTGGTTAGCTGTAACCTGTCAGTGTAAGAGTCACAACCTGAAACTTGCATGCAGCACGTTAGGCCTATCAACTCTTAGTTATCATGTTTATTCTCCTCCTCCTCCACAGCTGTCAGTTTCCCCCTACTTTCAGCTGCTCTCAGTTGCTATTCATCCCATCCCAGCCCAGCCCAGATTATAACAGGAACTGACCCACACTTGGACTTGGTAAACGGAAGGGGCGTGCTAAGTTGTGCACTCTTGACTGAGTGATGTTGGATTTGCACACGCTGTGCCTCCTAATTCCTCCATTTCTACTACTACTACACACATTTTTTGTCCTTCCCCAGTCTTTCTAATCCTTTGATTTGTCTTTGCAAGATATAGCGCGATATAAGTTCCATTTATTATTATTATTATTGTCATCATTATCATTGTCAATATCATCATCATCATTGTCAAAATTATCATTATCACCACCATCGCACAGCATGCAAATCCAACATCATTCAGTCAAAGAGTGCTAAATCTAGCACACCTCTTCCTTTAACCTAGTTGGGAGTGTGGTCAGTTCCTGCTGTAATCAGCACCAGCTGGGCTGGGCTGGGCTGGAATGGACAGCAGCTGACAGTGGGGGAAACTGACAGCTGTGATCACCATCACCATTGTGGTCAATATTATCATCATCACCATCATCATTGTCATCATCACCATCACCATTATTGTTGTCAATATTATCATCATCACCATTGCCATCCTCACCATCACCATTGTTGTCAATATTATCATCATCATCACCTTCATCATCATCATCTTCATCAAGCCTGTGTACACTGACCATTTCCACGAAGATACAGCCCAGGCTCCAGATGTCCACAGGGATGGAGTAGTACCTGCAGCCCAGCAGGATTTCCGGCGCACGGTACCACAGAGTGATCACCTGAACACACACGCACACACACACACACACATGCAGGAACACACACACACACACACAGAGTGAAAATATTGATCAGTACTGTTATCAGTCTGAAAGGTACCACAGAGTGATCACCTGAACAAACACGCACACACACACATGCAGGCACACACACATGCACACACACACAGAGTGAAAATATTGATCAATATTGTTATCAGTCTGAAAGGTACCACAGAGTGATCACCTGAACACACATGCACACACACACACACATGCAGGCACACAAACACGCACACACACACAGAGTGAAAATATTGATCAATATTGTTATCAGTCTGAAAGTTACCACAGAGTGATCACCTGAACACACACACACACACAGAGGGTTTCAAATATGTCATTTGAACAATTATTGGCCGATAACGTGGTGTTATGTTGGAGATAGTTAGTTGTTTAGTTAGAAGCCCTGTTGGCAAACTTTTGTAATTGTTCTTGCTGCAGTTCAAGCTGTTCAATGCACCCCCCCCCCCCCCCCCCTCCCCCCCATAATTTGTATTTTCTCTCTCTTTTATCTCGTGCACAGACACTAATAGGTAAACACACACACACACGCATGCATGCACACACACACACATTCTCTATATATTGTAACACTTTACGCACGCACATATATATTACACACACACATTCTCTATATATTGTAACACTTTACGCACGCACATATACACACACACATTCTCTATATATTGTAACACTTTACACACGCACATATACACACACACACATTCTCTATATATTGTAACACTTTACGCATGCACATATACACACACACACAAACGCACACACACACATTCTCTATATATTGTAACACTTTATGCACGCACATACCCACACACACACATGTTCTCTATATATTGTAACACTTTATCTTTGGTCTAATATCACCTTGAGTGAACAGATGTTAAATTAAAGAAAGAATGCAGAGGAAAACATCACCATTGTTATCAATCTTAACAGTATAACACAAAGATCACCTGAGCGCACACACACCCACATACAGAGTGAAAACATTGATCAATATTGTTATTGGTCTGAATGGTACAACAAAGCCTGTCAGTATTGTAACTGCCCTTCATGGGATGGTTCAAGTGTTTTTGACTTGACTTGACTTGACTTGACAAAGTGATCACATAAACACACACACACACACGCTGACCAGTGAATAATAAGTTGTATAATTAATGAATAATGAAGAGTTTATTTTGTTGTGTCAAATAAGTCAATGTGACTTTTACGGCAATAAATCATTTCTGATTCTGATACACACACACACACACACAGAGGAAAAACATTGAACAACATTGCTATTCGTCTGAACGGTACACCACATAGAGTGATCACCTGAACACACACACACGCACGCATGCGCACACACACAGAGGAAAACATGAGCAGTGTTACCAATCTTCCTGTCCTCCTCTTGTTTATCAAATCTACCTTAACTTATCAAGAATGGACCAGTCTTCAAGTTATACATACACAGAGATAAAAATTAAGGACCAGTCTTCAAGTAACAAACAGGGATAAAAATTAAGGACCGATCTTTAAGTTACACACAGGGATAAAAATTAAGGATCGGTCTTCAAGATACACACAGGGATAAAAATTAAGGATCGGTCTTCAAGATACACACAGGGATTAAAATTAAGGATCAGACTTTAAGTTACACACAGGGATAAAAATTAAGGACCGATCTTTAAGTTACACACAGGGATAAAAATTAAGGATCGGTCTTCAAGATACACACAGGGATAAAAATTAAGGACCGGTCTTTAAGTTACACACAGGGATAAAAATTAAGGACCGGTCTGCAAGTTACACACAGAGATAAAAATTAAGGGCCGGTCTTCAAGATACAGGGATAAAAATTAAGGACCGGTCTTCAAGTTACACACAGAGATAAAAATTAAGGACCGGTCTTCAAGTTACACAAATAGATAAAAATTAAGGACCGGTCTTCAAGTTACACACAGTGATAAAAATTAATGAACATTGCTTTCACTCAGTTTTCCCGTCCTCCTGTGTAGCAAAACAAAAATTTATAAACCATTTTTAGATCAAATTTTCATTTTTTCCCCCCATTGTGCAACTACAAAGAAAACTAAGACTAACCAAACAGCTGAGGGCTAACTAGAGCCTGCACTTACTTCTAAGACAAGCATCAAAACATGAGTCTGACACTTTCAACTACCTCACTACTGCATGTACTGCGATAATATCATGCCCTTCTTGTGCGGTTTAAATAAAAAAAGACAACAAACAGATCTGCATCTGAAACTTTCTTAACATTTCAAGCGGACAAAACATTTGCATCAAACACACTTTTAACATACAAATTATGACACATCTATAGATCTAAAACGCTCTTAGCATAGATCTGCACCTCAAACATTCTTCACACAAAATACACATATTAAGATAATCAGACTCCCCCGTGGGGATGCCAGGGGCCTGTCAGTATAAACAGCATCCCCCCCTTCTGTGCTAGAAATGTCCTCTTTTCTATCACTCTCTCTGTTTCTGCTTCATTCCTTTTCTTTCTATCACCTTCTCCTTGTCTATTTTCTGCCTTCTTAGTCCACTCTCCTGCCTTTTTCCCAGAAAGACTTAAAAAGACAACCAATTCTCTCTTATGCCAAAGATGAACGCGCTGGGCCTGACTTGTCAGGCACTTAATGGAAGTGCGACGCATGTTCGCTCATATATATAACAGACAACAACAGTCACCGTATGAGCATTTGACAACGAAGAAGAAGAAGATATATTAGGCATATAATCTAGATAGTTAGACAAATAATCCAGATAATTAGTTGCGCTTTGATTTGTTGCTTTACAAGATTCAGCGCTATATAAATTCCATACATTATTATTATTATTATTATTATAATTAGACACATATAATCTAGACAATCAGACATGCGTCCCTTTCGCTGACCTCGTGTGTGTAAGTTCGGACTGGGACGCCAAAGACGCGAGCCAGTCCGAAGTCGGCCAGTTTGATGTTCATCTTGCTGTCGATGAGCAGATTCTGAGGCTTGAGGTCGCGGTGCAGCACGCGATGACTGTGGCAGTACGCCAGACCATCCAGCAACTGGTACAGGAAGCTCTGCCACACACATGACAGCACATGCATGACAGTGCGCACGCATGCAAACACACACACCAGCAATTCAAATCTCATTTAAGAGGATTTTTTTCTAACATCGGGATAGCTCAGTGGTCGGAGTACTCGCTTTCCCCCAGCCAAGTTAAGCAGCGTCGAGCGTGGTTACCAGTTGGATGGGTGACCGTTTGCGCGCCTTGGCTTCAGTACAGTTCCCCCTGTTCACCCAGCTGTAAATGGGTACCTGCCCTCTTTAGGGTCAGGGAAGGTAAAGCAGCGAGGGAGAGGAGATGGGCGTTGCCGCCCTCAATATGCTGGCCCTAGAGAAGTGAGGTCTCTGACGCCTTGCTCCCCTACGACTTTATAGGTTATGGGACTCCTTTACCTCCTCCTTAACTAACATCAGTGCCGACTCCACTCCCCCTATAAAAGTCCTGTGGATGAGACTATAAACTGAGGCCCCGTGTGTGAACGCACACAGAACATGTTGCTCACACGTTAAATCCTGTTCTGCTTTTTATAAGAGTAGGCCATTGTGTGCCGGTGGGAACAGATGACAAAACTGACAAAACCGCATACACACGGGGACTGGATGTAAAAAAGCACACGAGTGCTTATTCCATTATCCTCCATATAAAAGCATAAATAAATAAATAAAAATAAATACAGGGGGACAGGAGAGCTTGGTGGTTAAGAGTGATCATGCATTCGTGATCTGCTGATCTGGGTTCAAATCCCGTTCAAGACGATTTTTTTCTCTGGAGTTAACATCAGTGCCGACTCCACACCCCCCCAAAAGTCCTTCGGATGAGACTATAAACCGAGGTCCCGCATGCGCACACACATAGAACATCTTGCGCACACGTTAAAACCTGTTCCGCTTTTTGGAAGAATAGGTCATTGCGTGCTGGTGGGAACGGATGACAAAATTGACAAAACCGCATACACACGGACACTGGATGTAAAAAAAGCACATGAGTGCTTATTCCATTATCCTCCATATAAAAGCATAAATAAATAAATAAAATAAATACAGGGGGACAGGAGAGCCTGGCGGTTAGAGTGATCATGCATTCGTGATCTGCTGACCCGGGTTCAAATCCCGTTCAAGAGGATTTTTCTCTCTGGAGTTAACATCAGTGCCGACTCCACTCCCCCCTAAAAGTCCTTCGGATGAGACTATAAACCGAGGTCCCGCATGCGCACGCACATAGAACATCTCGTGCACACGTTAAAACCTGCTTTTTGGAAGAGTAGGTCATTGCGTGCTGGTGGGAATGGATGACAAAATTGACAAAAGTGCATGTACATGGAAGAAAAACAACACACGAGTGCTAAATTCCATTATTCTCGAAATAAAAAGAAAAAAAAACAACCAACAAAAAGACGACAGGCAGGTGAAGGTGTTCAAGTGATTCAGGGGCTGGGTACCCACCTGGACAGTTTCTCTGGGAATGCCGTCTGGAGGAGCCGTGTCCATGAACTTCTTCAGGTCCTGCTCCAGGTACTCAAACACCAGGTACAGCTTGTTCTCACAGTGCATCACGTCCAGAAGCCTGCAGGTGCGCGCATGCACGCACACACATGCACACACACGCGCACACACACCACAAAGAGTCACACACACACACGGAGTCACACACACACAGAGTCACACACACGCCACACAGAGTCACACACACACCACACACAGTCACGCACACACACACCACACACAGTCACGCACACACACACGCGTACGCACGCACACCACACACACACACGAGCACGCACGCACACCACACACACAGTCACACACACAGTCACACACACAGTCACACAGAGTCACGCACACACACACACAGAGTCACACACGCACACACACAGAGTCACGCTCACGCACACACACACACAGAGTCACACACACGCGCGTGCACGCACACCACACAGTCACACACACACCACACAGAGTCACACACACACACACAGAGTCACGCACACACACAGTCACACACGCACACACACAGAGTCACGCTCACGCACACACACAGTCACATACACACACACACAGTCACACACCCACCACACAGTCACACACACACACAGAGTCACACACACACATGCGCACGCACACCACACAGTCACACACACACATATACACACACACCATACACACACACATGCATGTTAACACCATGGTCTCTGATTCACTTTTCAAAAGAAGGGAGACTTTACAGTAAATCACTACATGGGAAGTACTGACACTATTGTAAATTGTACTGCTTTGTACTGTTTTGTACTAGATGTATACAATGCACTGCATTGTATATAACAATTATTGCCTCATATCATAACTTTTTTTTTTAATACGATATAGAACTAACACAACAGTCAGTTCAGTATTAAATTGTTCTATCCATACTATAGATAAAAAGTTTTGGGTTGAGTTCCCAAGGTAAGCATGTCACCAAAAGTATTGAATATATACAAATTTTACAAGTCTTTATTACTGTGTATAGTTTTTTTCTTTATAATATGAGACTGTTTCCCACGGTGTTGCATATACATGTACATATCTACTGCGCAGTTATCTGTTTATCATCTCATTTTGTACAGCACTTATTCAGTTACTGAACTTCTCTTTATTGTCTCCTCTGATAGATTAGCTCTTTGACCACTTATTTATTTATTTTTTATTTATTTTATTTTATTTTTTTATATTGAGGATAATGGAATAAGCACTTATAAATTCATTTTTATTTATTTTATTTTATTTTATTATATCGAGGATAATGAAATAAGCATTTATGTGCTTTTTCACATCCAGTCCCTGTGTGTATGCAGTTTTGTGAATTCTGTCATCTGTTCCCACCGGCACACAATGGCCTACTCTTACGAAAAGCGGAACAGGATTTAACGTGTGCGCAAGATGTTCTGCGTGCGTTCGCACACAGGGCCTCAGTTTATCTGAAGGACTTTTGGGGAGAGTGGAGTCTGCACTGATGTTAACTCCAGGGGAAAATATCCCCTTGAACAGGAATTGAACCCGGGTTGTCAGATTGCGAGCGCAATGTTCTAACCACTAGCCTATCCCGTCCCCCCCTTATAGAACTTATAGTCTAGCAGGTGAGGGGAAATCCAGCGTGAATGAACTGCCTTTCAGCGTCACCTTCCACATGAGAATGACTATGGCCCCCAAAACCTCCCATCTGCTCTATCACCGTAAAAAAAGGTAAAAGGTAAAGGAGTCCCATAACCTATAAGGTCGTAGGGGAGCGAGGCGTCAGAGACCTCACTTCTCTAGGGCCAGCATATTGAGGGCGGTGGCGCCCATCTCCTCTCCCTCGCTGCTTTACCTCCACAGACCCTAAAGAGGGCAGGTACCCATTTACAGCTGGGTGAACTGGGGGAACTGTACTAAAGCCAAGGCGCGCAAACGGTCACCCATCCAACTGGTAACCACGCTCAACGCTGCTTAACTTGGCTGGGGGAAAGCGAGTGCTCCGACCACTGAGCTATCCTGTCCCCAATTCAATGTACCATCTGCTTAACTTGGCTGGGGGAAAGCGAAAGCGAGTGCTTTGACCACTGAGCTATCCCCGTCTATCACTGTATCAGCATTAACCGTTGATGTAGTGAGAGTGGCGACAGTTGAAAATTGTACATTTTTACTTTTTAAGTCAGTTGTGTGCTCGACCTATTGGTCTAAGATGAGAAGCCAACACAACAGGTTTCAGGAGACTGGCTTTGAGTTTGATATTTTTGAAACCCCGAACGCTAGCCAGATATATAAATTTTTGTTTTGGAATTAAGTTTAAAAATCTGCGCACAGTGAAAAAGGTATGCAAGGCAGCCTAAAGAAGACACAAGACTAAAAAATAATTTAATTTGTATCTCAATCACGAGTGGCATTTATTAAATGACACAGCAGGAATGAAACAGTACAGATTTAACCTAAAGAGTATGTAACATGCAAAGATCTTAAAACTGACAAAACTTGACAGCACCTGAAGAGATTTCATTTCAATTTCCATGGTTTTAGTTTGAAAGTCTAATTCAAAGCATGCATGCATGCATATTTTACTTACTTGACAACATTGTGATGGTCCAATTCTTTGAGCAGGGAAATTTCTCTGATGGCAGTACTGGGGACACCTTCAGATTCCCTACACACAGAACATTCATGACAATGTCAAAGGGGAACATAGACTACAAAACAAATTACAATGTAATGTAACTACACATACTGACATAGGCAGAGAGACACACACATACTGACATCGTGACATACACACACACAACACATCCTTCAGATGAGACTATAAACCAAGGCCCCATGTGCGAACACACGCAGAACATCTTACGCACATGTTAAATCCTGTTCTGCTTTTTGTAAGTGTAGGCCATTGTGTGCAGGTGGGAACAGATGACAGATTTGACAAAACCGCATACACACAGGGACTGGATGTAAAAAAGCACATACATCATAAGTGCTTATTCCATTATCCTCGATATAAATTAAAAAAAAAAAAATGATACACACACATGGAATGCCAATCTAGACTAGAGGTAGCACACCTACCTAGAATAGTCGAAACTAGGAAGCAAAAAATTGAGAGTATTCATGAACTAATGAAGTGTATCTGACCTACTATCTCACTGTATGGTGGTCTGATCCCCATTTGTGCAAGGAAGTGAGAAACTTTCCCCCATTCACTAGACCATGAGTGCTGGTCTCAGTGCTTTTGGTAATCTTTTGGATGAGATGATAAACCGAGGTCCAGTGTGTTTAACATGCATTTTAGCACACGTAAAAAACCAAACCACACACACAAAAATACACAGCAACAAGAGAGTTGTCCCTGGAAAAATTTGGTTTAAAAAAAAGCCGCTTGATACTACTACTAGTAATACTAATTGGGAAACAAATTCTTCAAACAAATGTACACATGTATAAAGAAAGGAAAAGAAAAAGAATAATTTTATAGTTCTCCTGGGAAGAGAAACCTAAATTTCAATTTTCATGCAGAGAACTCTGATATGACAAAGTAGCATACCATGTACACAAGTACAATATGATAGGCCTAACGGCTACACACACACTGACACAGTCATGCATCCTTCCGATGAGACAGTATAAACCAACGTCCCGAGTGCAATTGCATGCAGAACATCTTGCGCACACGTTAAAACCTGTTATGTGTTCCACTTTTCAGAAGAGTAAGCCATTGTCATTTGAATGCTGGTGGGAACACATGACAAAATTTACAAAACTGCACAGTGCACACACACTGGACTGGATGTAAAAAAAAAAGGCATGGGTGCATACATAATGATTTATTCCATTATCGAAACAATTGAATGAATGAAAAAATAAATGAAATAAAGCATGTTCCACTTACTGACTTTAGCTTTAAGCTTTAAGTTTTAAAAGGTTAGCCTACACTATACATGTATAGTATTAGTATGCAGCAACTAGTATGTAATCATAACTTATTTGACCACTAGTAGTACTACTACTACTAGTACTGTACTACTATTAAAAAAGTACTACTACTACTACTGAGTACTACTACTGAGTACTACTACTACTACTAGTACTAGTTTAATACCTTTGACCTGACCAAAATGGGGTTCAGGGGAGGGGAACTGGGTAAGATTAAGAATGACCAAGAAACATAACTAAAAAACAAAACTGGAGAGAGTGAAGGCTTCAGAATCAAATCATGGTCTTTTTTCTGTTCATTTTACGTACCCTTGCACTCCTACTGTCGTAGGCCTGCTTACACATTCATATCGATCTCAACCTAGATTTTTCAATGGCACGTGTGCTCTGTAAGTACAAGTGTAAGGGTTTGATAAAAACAAAGGGCCTAAACATTTCTCACACTGATAAAACATCCTTTAGATACATTTCGTTGAACTCACAGTACACCAGTCAAGTTATTCAACCAATAATCGAATATTGTAGGCATTCCTCTGGACATCTACTTACGAATCGAGACGAATCTTTTTCAATGCCACCAACTCGTGTGTTGAGGAACCTCTACCACTCTGCCTGGGTCGACTGAGATCTTTTGCTTTATACACCACTCCATATGTACCTTCTCCGATCTTCTCAACTTTCTCGAAGTTGTCCATTTTTCAATAATGAATACACTAACGCACAAAAACTACTTGTAAGCAAAAAAAATGACGCGTGTCCCAACTTCTGCCCTGTCGCGCGAGGCTTTGTGGAACGCGCTGCAAGGGAAATGACTCTTCAATATCACATAGGCCTAACTTTTAACCGCAAACATCCAAACCTAGGCTAATACAAAAAAAGACGCTAGGCCTAACAAAGGCCGCACACCGGTATTAATTTGGGGGTCACGTAGTATCTTGTATAGAGTGTGAGTGGAAAAAAAATGTTGGTGATTTTCACAGATTTTTTTAAGCATGAAAAAATGGACTGTGCACTTGTTTTGGGGATTGAGGACATAGAGCAAGAAATAGTAGTCACGAGAAAGCTGGAAATAACCATCAAATGAGGTTTGCCTGTATTCCTACAGCGTTGACCCCCTCATGCATATTGCGGTAAGGAAGCTAGCAGACAACAAAGGACTGAGGGGGTACAGTGTTTGCTGAAAATTAAAAAATAATTCAAACCTACCAAATTTGTTCAAAATCACATGAGTTTTGAGTCAGAGGCTAGTCTTTCACAAAAAGTGGTTTTTATTTCTGTGGATGCCTTAGTAGTGTGGTATGAATATAAAAGTTACATAGAAAAACAGAAGGAAAAGAGTGATTTTTTAATACCGGTATGCAGCCAAACAGGCTGGTGAGACCCCTTCCCCATTTGGCTGCACACTGGGTATTAAAAAAAATCACTCTTTTCCTTCTGTTTTTCTATGTGACTCTTATATTCATACCGCACGTACTAAGGCATCCACAGAAATAAAAACCCCTTTTTGTGAATAACTAGCCTCTGACTCAAAACTCATGTGATTTTGAACAAATTTGGTAGGTTTGAAATGTTTTAATTTTTCAGCAAACACTGTACCCCCTCAGTCCTTTGTCGTCTGCTAGCTTCCTTACCGCAATATGCATGCTCGGGTCAACGCTGTAGGAATACAGGCAAACCTCATTTGATGGTTATTTCCAACTTTCTCGTGACTACCTGGAATTGCTCTATGTCCTCAATCCAAAAAACAAGTGCACAGTCCATTATTTCATGCTTTAGAAAATCTGTGAAAATCACCAACAGTTTTTTCCACTCACACTCTATACAAAATACTACCTGACCCACAAATTAATACCGGTGTGTAACCTTTAGGCTTATTTCCACAGTTGGGTGGAAGTTGAATTGCTAGGCCTAGTGCAGAACATTGAGTACTGATTTATAATTATGGTAGCCTCAATGTGCCAAAGTGGGATGGACTTGCGAATACCACATTCCCTAAACCGGCCAGCTCCCCTGCGCTGGGACTATAACATACTCAAAACAAACAAAACAAAAACAATCGCAATTTTTCAAAGTGGCATCACCTTGTCACAGAGGTAAGATAATAGAAATGAGCTGTCCAACCTTTTATCCTCTCCAGTGTGGAGTTTCGTTTTCTTGGTCATTCCTACCCTATTTCCCCGACCCTTTTCGGTCAGGTAAATGTACCTCGTCGTTAATTGATATTTATAAACATAATTATTCCTTCACTTATTCAGCATCTTTAGGTTTACAGTCCCGATAATTTTGGAAGAATCTGGTTTAGCCTACTGTGTATATATCTTCAGGGCGCGCGAGCGTGCGCGTGTGTGTATGTGTGTGTGTGTGTACACAGGAATGGAATTAAGGCACTAGCAGCTCTGCACTTACAGCACATTATTATCATGATACAATGCCAAACAAGCTCTAGCAAGTCTTCTTCCGAATACAGTATCAATGTAAGAACAGTGTGTGTGTGTGTGTGTGTGTGTAATGTCAGTCTCAGTCAGAAAAACTTGCATGGCAAGGCAACTCGTACACTATGTCCCTGAAGTGGAAAACACCGTGTTGTCTCCCCTCCGCTGGCGATGTTGGATAAGATGAAACTTAGTAATGTTCTAGTGCAGAGGCATTTGATAGATTATATTTGGTTCCAATGTAGAATTTGAAATGTTATTTTGTCGTCTAAATAAGGACAGTGTTTGTTCTCGTCCTCATATGTGTATGCTACATCTCTTCGGAATATAATTATGTTCTTTGTTTTTAACAAAATTTGAAGTCAGTGTTTTGTTTGGTTATTTTATGGGGGGTTACATCTTTAATTGTTGCTTTAAAAAAATCATAACATTGTTTTAATATTACAGTGACAATAGGTCTGTGCTGTATTATATATATATATATATATATATATATATATATATATATGTGTGTGTGTGTGTGTGTGTGTGTGTGTGTGTGATTTATTTATTCTTTTATTTCGAGGATAATGGAATAAGCACTCATGTGCTTTTTTTCATCCAGTCCCCATGTGTATGCAGTTTTGTCAATTTTGTCATCCGTTCCCACCGGCACACAATGGCCTACTCTTCCGAAAAGCGGAACGGGTTTCAACGTGGGCGCAAGATGTTCTGCGTGCGTTCGCACACGGGCCTCGGTTTATAGTCTCACCCGAAGGACTCTTGGGGAGAGTGGAGTCTGCACTGATGTTAACTCCAGAGGAAAAATCCTCTTGAACGGGAATCGAACCGGGTCGACACGAGAGAGAAATAGAGAGAGAGGGCCAAGGGCCAATTGCGTTTGTGACCCCCCCCCCCCCCCCCCCCCCCCCCACACACACAGCTGAGTAGACCCATTCCGATTTCGGAGAAACATGGATAGCCTAATAAGCTCTGTGTGCGAACGCACGCAGAACATTTTACACACACATTAAAACCCGTTCCGCTTTTGGGAAGAGTAGGCCATTGTGTGCTGGTGGGAACGGATGACAACATTTACAGAAACTGCATACACAGGATGAAAAAAAAAAAAGCACAAAATTATGTGTGTTTAATCCACTATCCTCGGGATAGCCTAGTGGTTAGAACATAGCGCTCGCAATCTGACGTCCATGGTTCGATTCCCGTTCAAGGGGATATTTTCCCTGGAGTTAACTTCAGTGCCGACTCCACTCTCCCAAAAAGCTTTTCGGTTTTCGGTTACCGAGGCCCCGTGTGCGAACGCACGCAGAAGATCTTGCACGTTAAAACCTGTTCCGCTTTTCGTAAGAGTAGGCCATTGTGTGTCGGTGGGAACAGATGACAGAATTTACCTACACACGGGGACTAGATGTAAAAAAAACCACATAAGTGCTTACTTCCGTTATCCTCGATATAAAAGAATAAAATAAAGTAATTTTCTCGAAATAAAAAAAATATTTTTGTATCTCACAGGCCTTGGCCCTAGATTATGCCTAGCTGAAGAATTATAGGCCTACCCTGTGCTAGCCTAATTGTCCCTAGCCAAAGTCTTAGTAGGTTAGCCTAGCCCTAATTTAAGGCCCAGGCTATTCAATGGCCTAGCCTAGATCCACATTAGGCCTACGTTTTTAGGCTATTATTCCTGTTCATTGCCTAATAATAATAATAATAAAGGCCTAATAATAATAATGTATGGAACTTATATAGGCCCTAGGCCTAAATCTTGCATAGCAACAAATCAAAGGGCTAAATCTTGTAAAACAAATCAAAGCGCTCAGATGACTTTCTTTCTTCATAGCCACATTCCGAACATGGCTGTTCAAACCTACTCTTCTACGTATGATATGGACTCATTGGGATTTTGTCATCATATCATCTCATTATCATGAGCACACTATGGTGTTTGTATTTTATTTATGAAAATAATGAAAACTTGCTAATTACTGCTTTTAAACAATTTATAATTTAATGACATAAAAGCACACAAGTTTTGCCAGATAAGTGTTTATTTTGCAAATTTTATTTATTAAATAATGATTTTGAAATTGTCTTGTAAAACAATTTATTATTCTCAAAACAGCATTATTTTAGCAATAATTTTCACTTTTCACTAACCTATCTAATGTAAAACAACTCTTTAAAACGTTGCAATTGAACACGATTACGATTCGGTTGCCTCGACCTTCTTTTTTGTTTAAAAATGATTTATTACCACTGTCAATAAAAGGTAAACTAGTTCATCAAAGCAATGGCATTGCTTACATGTATTATATACTCGCAAAAGTGTTTACGTAGAGTAGGCCTAGTTGATATTATATGTAGTGAAGCTTCGTGCAAGGGAGACTATTCCAACGAACTTAAAAAACCTAACACCCCAAACATTACACAACACATCGCAGGAGCACAAATCAAACCTCGGGCCTTTCCAAATGCCAAACCTTAAAAACTAACGAGTTTCCCCCCAAAAAAAAGTAATTTATCTAACAGGCCATGTAACTCTCCAATCGAAAATTTCGAACAAAAATGTAAACGGCGAATTCAAACACAAAAAAAGCTCGTAACAGACGTCTGCGAATAGGCTTGTTCTGCTACTTTCTGTAAGACTTACCTTTTCTTTTTCTTTTCTCTGCTTCATATTTGCCATAATTCATTGGTGATCGCCTTACTGCATTTTGGTGCCACCTCTAAGCTATTCCTTTTGTCGTCACTGAAAAAGTAGTAATTTAGTTTCGTTCATCTCACTGTTTAGGTCGAGAGGGACTGGTTCCGTTTCTGCACAGGCCTCAAGCCAGTGATGCCACAGAGGTCTGGGCGGTGGTGTGTGTGTGTGTGGTGTGGTGTGTGTGTGGGTGGGTGTGTGTGGTGGTGGTGGTGTGTGTGGTGGTGGTGGTGGTGGTGTGTGTGTGTGTGTGTTGTGTGGGCGCGCGCGTGCGTGCGTGCTGCGTGGTGTGTGTGTGTACATGTGTGTGGTGTGTGCGTGCGTGTACATGTGTGCGTGCGTGAGAGGTAGAGGAGAGAGAGAGAGAGAGAGAGAGAGAGAGAGAGAGAGAGAGAGAGAGAGAGAGAGAGAGAGAGAGAGAGAAGACATGACAAATTCTGTTATTTCGAGGATAATGAATAAGCACCCATGTGCTTTTTTACATCCAATCCCAGAGAAATGGGGGGGGGGGGGGGGGGGGGGGGGGAGAGAGAGAGAGAGAGAGAGAGAGAGAGAGAGAGAGAGAGAGAGGAGAGAGAGAGAGAGAGAGAGAGCACTTTATGAATGGATAGTGAAAAAAAAGACAAACATAGCCTAATAACATGCCATGAAAGGGAGAAACAAAACCAATGCATCAACTACATTTTACAACAAACTGGAAATCGATCATCTCTGATATTGCAATATCTCGAAGCTGACATGCTTAGTGTAAAAGACAAAGAGAAAAATTCCCAACATCAATATGCCTTGTATATGCCATGATTAGGTGGTTTTTTTCTGTCTCTCTGTGCTTTTCTCTGGGGACGGGATAGCTCAGTGGTCAGAGCACTCGCTTTCCCCCCCAGCCAAGGTTAAGCAGCATCGAGCGTGGTTACCACTTGCATGGGTGACCGTTTGCGCGCCTTGGCTTCAGTACAGTCCACCAGAATTGTAAATGGGTGCCTGCCCTCTTTAGGGTCAGGGAAGGAAACAAGCGCGCGCGCACGCACGCACGCACGCACACACACACACACACACACACACACACACACACACACACACAGAGGTTATACACTTTAGCAGGGGGATGGAATTTTGGCTGTTGAAAAGCAGGGATAGCTATGAAATGAAACAGGAGAGGAAAATCTTAGGTTTGAAACAAATGATTATGTCTTGAGGCCGGATTTAAAAGTGTCACAAGAAGGCCTTTGGCGAAGAGAGATAGGGAGACCATTCCAAATGGATGGACCAGAAACAGAGAAAGAGCGATGGCCGACGGTGGACTGGCTGAATCTAGGTATTCGTAAATACAAGGAATATGCAGCAGGTCTGGGTGGTAGTGGTCGTGCAGCGGCGGTGTGCGTGCGTGTGTGTGTGTGTGTGTGTGTGTGTGTGTGTGTGTTGTGTGTTGTGTGTGTGTGTGTGTGTGTGTGTGTGTGTCGTGCGTGCGTGCGTGCGTGCGTGCGTGTGTGTTATCGAGGATAATGGAATAAGCATTTATTGCTTTTTTACATCCAGTCCCCGTGTGTATGTGGTTTTGTAAATTCTGTCATCTGTTCCCACCGGTACACAATGGCCTACTCTTACGAAAAGTGGAACAGGTTTTAACGTGTGCGTTAGATGTTGTGCGTGCGTTCGCACACGGGGCCTCGGTTTATATATATATATAGTGTGTGTGTGTGTGTGTGTGTTTTGGTGGTGGTGGTGGTGGTTGCGTTGCGTGTGCATGAGTGTGAGCATGAGCGCCTGTATATGTATGTACGGGTTTTGCTGTGTACTTTTCTTGTGACGGGGGATTGGGAGAGGGGGGGGGGGGGGGGGGGGGGGGGGGGGGGTTTTTTCCGGTTTTTGTTGTTGTTTTTTGGTCGTGTGTGTGTTTGTGTTTTTTTAAGTTCTTTTTTCTTTTGGAGTGATTTTTTATTGTTTATTGGTTATGGTAATAATGTAGTTCGATAATATTAATCAAGTTGTTTTTGTTCCTAGATAGATGGCTTGATGAAAAAAAAAAAAAAGCAAATGCATTTGCTTATTCAATGTGCCATCTGGAAATAAAAATTTGACTTGACTCGACTTTACATGACTTCACACACACAGACAACGCACACACACACACACACACACACACACACACAACACACACACACACACACACACACACACACACAACACACAACACACACACACACACAGAGTGCGTGGCAAGCCAGTGTAAAATCTAAGGGAAGTAATCGCATTACTCCTAGTACATGTCTAGGTTACGTCCCTTTGATAATGATTTTTGCGAGTCCTTGACAGTGCCAGTACCAGTGATTTTGAAGTGTCCAAATCAACACACACACACACGCACACAGACACACGCACGACACAACACACACACACACACACACACACACACACACGCATACACCACACACACACACACACACGCACGCACGCACGCACACACAAAAACACACACACACACCACACACACACCACGCACGCACGCACGCACACACACACACACACACACACACACACACACACACACACACACACACACACACACACACACACACACACACACACACACACACACACACACACACACACACACATACACACACAGATGGCTTGATGAAAAAAAGCAAATGCATTACTTATTCAATGTACCATCTGGAAATAAAAAATTTGACTTGACTTGACTTGATACAGGGGGGCGGGATAGCCTGGTGGTTAGAGTGATGTATTCTCGTGATCTGCTGACCTGGGTTCGATTCTCGTTCGTACATTTCAGATGCTGGGAACTGAGTTACAGAGTCAGAAATCAGTGTTCCTGAAATGCTACGTCGCGGGAGAATCGTGTTTCTATTTTCTTTTCCTTTTTGCTGCCTCATCTTCTGTAACTTCGGGTTCGATTCCGGTTCAAGGGAATGTTTTCCCCTGGAGTTAACTTCAGTGCCGACTCCACTCTCCCCAAAAGTCCTTCGGATGAGACTATAAACCGAGGCCCCGTGTGTGCGAACGCACGCAGAACATCTCGCGCACACGTTAAACCCTGTTCCGCTTTTCGGAAGAGTAGGCCATTGTGTGCCGGTGGGAACGGATGATAGAATTTACAAAACCGCATACACACAGGGACTGGATGTAAATGAAAAAGCACATAAGTGCTTATTCCATTATCCTCGATATAAAAGAATAAAATAAATAAATAAATAACTTTCTTGTCCTGCTGTTCCACGCTGTTTCCTCCCCCCCCTTTCCCGCCACCCCCTCCCCCCCCCACCCCCCCGCTACCTCCCCTCCACCCCTCCCAGCAATACACAGATTCGTCATGTGGCATCCTCAGGGTCAGAAGTCCATCCGGATGCCCTCAAATCCAGGCTGCAATGAGGCCACCATCCAGAGCCAACCAGTGCAGACAGACAAAGATATGGAGCGGAAAAAGGATGAGTCACTCGTTTCTGGAGTTCGTGTCGATTTAGACACGTGTTAGGAGAAAGCACTCCTTGAAGGTTGATTTGATTCTCTCTCTCTCTCTCTCTCTCTCTCTCTCTCTCTCTCTCTCTCTCTCTCTCTCTCCTCTCTCTCTCTCTCTCTCTCTCTCTCTCTCTCTCTCTCTCTTTTAATGTTTACAAAATTATTGAAGCAAAGCTTAACCCAGCAAGTAAAGCAGGGCTCTTGTGATTAAGTGGCCTCACGGCAAAAACTAGCAGCGACAGTGAACATTGTAATAACTGAGTTAAAACAGTCTTAAAAACAAGCAGTTACAACCACAAACAACCGCAGCATTAACACAAATATAAACTACTTCTCAACAACAACAACAGCAGCAGCAGCAACAGCAGCAACAACAACAACGACAACGACGACCCTGATGATTTCTGCTGCTGCTACTACTACTGCTGCTGCTGCTACTGCTGCTGCTACTGCTGCTGCTTCTGCTGCTGCTACTACTACTAGTTGCTGCTGCTACTTCTACTGTTGCTGCTGCTACTACTACTACTGTTGCTGCTGCTACTACTACTACTGTTGCTGCTGCTGCTACTACTACTACTGCTACTGCTACTGCTGCTGCTACTACTACTACTACTACTGTTGCTGCTGCTGCTACTACTACTGCTGCTGCTGCTGCTGCTGCTACTACTACTGTTGCTGCTGCTGCTGCTACTACTACTGTTGCTGCTGCCGCTGCTACTACTACTGCTGCTGCTGCTGCTGCTGCTGCTGCTACTACTACTACTACTACTACTGTTGCTGCTGCTACTACTACTGCTGCTGCTGCTGCTGCTACTACTACTACTGCTGCTGCCGCTGCTACTACTACTGCTGCTGCTGCTGCTGCTGCTGCTGCTGCTACTACTACTACTACCACTGCTGCTGCTGCCACTGCTACTACTACTGTTGCTGCTGCCGCTGCTACTACTACTGTTGCTGCTGCCGCTGCTACTACTACTGCTGCTGCCGCTGCTACTACTACTACTACTGCTGCCTCTGCTACTACTACTGTTGCTGCTGCCGCTGCTACTACTACTGCTGCTGCTGCTGCTACTACTATTACTGCTGCTGCTGCTGCTACTACCACTGCTGCTGCTGCTTCTACTACTACTACTACTACTACTACTACTACTACTACTACTACTACTACTACTACTGTTGCTGCTGCTACTACTACTACTGTTGCTGCTGCTGCTACTACTACTACTACTACTGCTACTGCTACTGCTGCTGCTGCTACTACTACTACTGTTGCTGCTGCTGCTACTACTACTGCTGCTGCTGCTGCTACTACTACTGCTGCTGCTGCCGCTGCTACTACTACTGCTGCTGCTGCTGCTGCTACTACTACTACTACTACTACTGTTGCTGCTGCTGCTGCTACTACTACTGCTGCTGCTGCTGCTGCTGCTACTACTACTGCTGCTGCTGCCGCTGCTACTACTACTGCTGCTGCTGCCACTGCTACTACTACTACCACTGCTGCTGCTGTTTCTACTACTACTGCTGCTGCCGCTGCTACTACTACTGCTGCTGCCGCTGCTACTACTACTACTGCTGCTGCTGCTGCTGCTGCTGCTACTACTACTACCACTGCCGCTGCTGCTTCTACTACTACTACTACTACGACTACTACTACTACTACTACTACTGTTGCTGCTGCCACTGCTACTACTATTGCTGCTGCTGCCGCTGCTACTACTATTGCTGCTGCTGCCGCTGCTACTACTGCTGCTGCTACTACTGCTTCTGATGCTGCTGCTACTACTACTACTGCTGCTGCTGCTGCTACTACTACTGTTGCTGCTACTACAACTACTACTGCCGCTACTACTACTACTTCTACTACTACTACTACTACTACATCTTTCTCTTCTTTTTCTTTCCATCTCAGCATTTCAGACAGACAGACAGACAGCACCCCCCCCCCCCCCCTACACACACACACACATTAATAATAGATATAAATGAATAATGAATGAATAATAATGACATCCTCACTTAAACTCACAGGGCTCTTCATAACATTGAGAGCAGACATCCGGCAGGAAGTCCTCAGTGCGCATGACTGTGATGCTGAACTTTGCACTCTTTTGGTCTGTCTCATATCTTGCCTGGCTTTATTAGAATGCCAAGGGTATTACTTATGGCTGAACCCTTGTACGGAAACAATCCACTGGGATGTGACTACTGTCATCGTGTCTGCATATTTTGGCTGTCTGTCAGTCTGGGTTTGTGGAGGGTTTGTTGTTGTTGTTGTTGTTGTTGGAATGAAGGTGGCAGGATGGTTAAGACGTTTGCCTGCCAACAAGTAAACCGTGAGGTTCTGGGTTCGATTCCCAGCCTCGCCCTTTCTTCCCAGTTTGACAAAAAAATCGAACTGAATGTCAAAGTCCTTCGGATGAGACTATAAACCGAGGCCCCGTGTGCGAACGCACGCATAACATCTTGCGCACACGTTAAATCCTGTTCCGCTTTTCGAAAGAGTAGGCCATTGTGTGCCGGTGGGAACAGACGACAGAATTGACAAAACCGCATACACACGGGGACTGGATGTAAAAAAAAGCACATGAGTGCTTATTCCATTATCCTCGATATAAAAGAATAAATATAATAAATAATAACACAGCTTTTGGTCTGAGCCAGTGTGGATGGCTTTAATTGTATCATCACATGTTCGATGATTAGATATCTGATATAGACACTCTTTTCGTACTTTTTAACGCGCGTGTGTATATATGAGTGTGTGTGTGTGTGTGTGTGTGTGTGTGTGTGTGTGTGTGTGTGTGTGTGTGTGTGTGTGTGTGTGTGTGTGTGTGTGTGTATGTGTATGTGTCTGTGTGTGTGAAAAGAATATAGCGCATCAAAAATAGTTATATGTATATATGTTATTGTATGGCTTGTTACAACCATTTGTGTGTGAGCATGTGTGTGTACGCAGGCGTTCTGCGTGTGCGTGTGTGTGTTGTGCGCGTGCGTACATGTATATGCGTGCGCGCGTGTTTGAGCGTGCGCGAGCATGACGTGTGTGTGCACGTGCACGTTCACACACACACACACTGGTTGACTGGATAACAAGATTGTTTGACAAACTGACTGACTGACTGAATTGGCTTACTAGCTGACTGATTGATTGGCTGACTGGCTGGCTTGCTGGTTTACTTACTAGCTGTTTTTGTTGGCTTCCTGACTTACTGACTAGCTCGTAGGCATAATAAAACGTGCCCTTCCTCCCCCTTTTTTTTAAATGTCCCTTGCATTGCAGGTTATATTCTCTCATAAAGCATGTACATCTCCATCAATACAACATGTTTAATTCCTGTGCAGTATGTTGCATGTGGACATTGTGATTTTTGTACACATATCAAAGTATCAATTATGTTGCAGGGATTGTTTTAAGTGCAAAAAAGGATAATAATAATAATAATAATAATAATAATAATAATAATAATAATAATAATGATAAATGGAAATTATATAGCGCTATTATCTTGCAGAGACAAATCAAAGCGCTTGCATTCAACTCATTCTTACACAATCATACAACCAGTAACAATTAATAGTTCCAACAAGTCGAAATGTGCACGCACGCACGCACGCACGCACGCGCGTGCGCGCGCACACACACACACACACACACGCGCGCGCGCGCGCGCGCGCGCACACACACACA
>CM054159.1:39555415-39557915 GCA_028751875.1 Rapana venosa | reverse complement strand
GTACACTGTGGTTTACTTTCGTTATACCAGAGAAACAGATATGTTTTTCTAACTCACAGAGGATTTTGTGTGTCAATATGGGCAGTTGAAGTGACAACAGAAAAATGTGGTGTTTTGGAAAAATAAGAAGCCTGTAATGGGTTGTTCTTGACAGGTATGTTAAACGAATGTTGTTGTTTTTTTTTTAATGGCCAGTTTTATTGAAATGGAAATTGTGTGCTTGTCTGCCTGTCTGACCCTCTCATTTTCTCTCTCTCTCTCTCTCTCTCTCTCTCTCTCTCTCTCTCTCTCTCTCTCTCTCTCTCTCTCCTCTCTTCTCTCTCTCTCTATCTATCTATCTATCTATCTATCTATCTCACTCTCTAATATCACTAAATGTGAACTGACTTTAAACATACAACAACAACAATAACAATATATATATCTCTCTCTTTCTCTCTCTAAGTGGTTCTGACTATCGTCTTTATAATAGCTACACAAATAATAATTATAATAAAATTTCAAACTTCTTTAATTTCTGGCA
This sequence comes from Rapana venosa, assembly GCA_028751875.1. Classification (NCBI taxonomy): domain Eukaryota; kingdom Metazoa; phylum Mollusca; class Gastropoda; order Neogastropoda; family Muricidae; genus Rapana; species Rapana venosa. The sequence goes on along the minus strand of CM054159.1, from coordinate 39,557,392 downwards.
AAGTCTCTGGTTGGTATCATCGCAGAAATGCGTTATCCTTTATATACAGATGGGGGACGGGATAGCTCAGTGGTCAGAGCGCTCGCTTTCCCCCAGCCAAGGTTAAACAGCATCGAACGAGGTTACCACTTTGATGGGTGACTGACCGTTTGCGCGCCTTGGCTTCAGTACAGTCCCCCCCCCCCTCCCCCCCTAATTCACCCAGCTGTAAATGGGTACTTGCCATCTTTAGGGTCAGGGAAGGTAAAGCAGTGAGGGAGAGGAGATGGGCGCCACCCTCGATATGCTGGGCCCTGGAGAAGTTGAGGTCTCTGACGCCTCGCTCCCCTGCGACCACATAGATTATGGGAACACCTTTACAGATTTAATGCTTAATACTTTCAGGACAAAATGCTGGCAGGACAGCTTTTTTCTTTTTTAACCCCCAGCTCAGATGAACCAAAACGCGTGTGGGATGGACTGACTGCTGTGGCCAGAAGTGTGATAAACTATGCTGATGACGAGTGATCGGGATGACGTCACTGACGGCGACGAACACGACAAAAGAAGCTATGACGTAGAGTCAGATATTGCGTCACTGTTACCGGACTGTGTGAAGAGGTGAGTGGCTTCAGTCAAGTGTTAATGAATACATAAATGCAATGAAAATTTTCTTCAATCGTAGATTATAAACCGTGCAATTATTGAATATACAAATGCACAAAAACAAAGAAAGTTTTCTTCAATGCAGATTATAAACCGTGCAATCATTGAATACACAAATCACAAAATCAATGAAAGTTTTCTTCAATCGTAGATTAAAAACAGTGCAATTATTGAATACATAAATGCACAAGAAACAAAGAAAGTTTTCTTCAATCTTAGATTATAAACCGTGCAATTATTGAATACACAAATGCAATGAAATTTTTCTTCAATTGTAGATTGTAAATCGTGCAATTATTGAATACATAAATGCACAAAAACAATGAAAGTTTTCTTCAATCGTAGGTTATAAACCGTGCAATTATTGAATACACAAATGCACAAAAGCGATGAGAGTTTTCTTCAATCACAGATTATAAACCGTGCAATTTTATTCAATACCCAAATGCACAAACACAATGAAAGTTTTTTTTTGAAACGTAGATTACAAACCGTGCAATTACTGAATACACGAATGCACAAAAACGATGAAAGTTTTCTTCAATGCAGATTATAAACCGTGCAATCATTGAATACACAAATCACAAAATCAATGAAAGTTTTCTTCAATCGTAGATTAAAAACAGTGCAATTATTGAATACATAAATGCACCAAAAACAATGAAAGTTTTCTTCAATCGTAGATTACAAACCGTGCAATTATTGAATACATAAATGCACAAAAACAATGACAATTTTCTTCAATTGTAGATTATAAACCGTACAATTATTCAATACACACATCGTGCTGCTAAATAATTCAACCATAAAACGAACTATGTGCCCTCAAAGGACAACAGAAAAACACACTTATTTCTTGAGTCCTTCGGACGAGACTATAAACCGAGGCCCCGTGTGCCAACGCATGCAGAACATCTTGCGCACACGTTAAATCCTGTTCCACTTTTCGGAAGAGTAGGCCATTGTGTGCCAGTGGAAACAGATGACAAAATTTACAAAACCGCATACACATGGGGACTGGAAGCAAAAAAGCACATGAGTTCTTATTCCATTATCCTCGATATAAAAGAATAAACAAGTAAATAAATAGACCCTTGTTCTATTCATTTTTAGTTCTCCAAATCCGAACTTTTAACTAGACCACCCGCGAAGTTTGATATAATTATAAATAAATGGGGAATACAACAAGCATTGTGTGGATTGTTAACTATTGACCTCTTCAACCAGTCTGTCACTGTCTGTCTACCTGTTTATTTGTCTGTCTGTCTGATGTTTTCTATCTGTCTGTCTGCCTGCCTGCCTGTCTGTCTGATGTCTTTCTATCTGTCTGTC
>CM054159.1:39545415-39547915 GCA_028751875.1 Rapana venosa | reverse complement strand
ATGAGTAGCCCGAATTTGAAGCACTAAAAAAAACCCCTGCCATAATTGCAAGTGTGTGTGTGTACGTTTTCATGGTGTGAGTATGTGTGTGTTCATACATGCGTGTGCGTGTGTGTATGTATGCGCATGTGCGTGCATGCATAGGCGCGCATGCTTGTGTGTCTGTGTGTATTTATATGTGCATGCGTATGGCAACCACCTCCCCCAAACCAGAAAAGCTTTGTGAACACTCCAACCCAAAGACTTGCACAGTAGTATCCCGTTACCCAATATACTGTCTTGTTTAGCGTCAAGGGTTGATCAGTACACACACTATGCCTTGAGGACCCAACTGACACACCACTATAGAACAGGGCCAGTATCATTATGTTTAGCTTTGAAGATTACACCTCCTTTACTTTTCACACAGGTGCCTTGCGTTTGTGTGTGTGTGTGTGTGTGTGTGTGTGTTGCGGGCTTAGTGGATTAGTGCTTGAGATGTAATGTGTCTAACCTGTGTAGAAAACAAGAGTCCGTGGGTTCAATTCTTGCTTGAATTGAGAGTTTCTTCCCCCTAACACTGCCATACTTTGATTTGTTGTCTGAATGTTTTAGGTTTTTTTTCTGGTGAGATGATACTGTGTGTGGAATATGTTTTGCACAGGTGAAAGACCTCACGGCAACAAGAGAGTTGTTGTCCTATGTAACATTGTGTGGAAGGAAGCTAACTTGTTCTTTGTGCAGAGAAGGAGTCTCTCTCTCTGTCTCTCTCTCTCTCTGTCTCTCTCTCTCTCCTTCTCTCTCTCTCTCTCTCTCTCTCTCTCTCCCTCTCTCTCTCTCTTTCTCTCTCTGTGAGTGTATGTGTGTGGATGAGTGAATGAGTGAGTGCGTGTGTATGTGTGTGTGTGTGTGTGTGTGTGTGTGTGTGGAGAATGAGTAGCCCGAATTTGAAACACTAAAAAAAAACCCTGCCATAATTGCAAGTGTGTGTGTGTACGTTTTCATGGTGTGAGTATGTGTGTGTTCATACATGTGCGTGCGTGTGTGTATGTATGCGCATGTGCGTGCATGCATAGGCGCGCATGCTTGTGTGTCTGTGTGTATTTATATGTGCATGCGTATGGCAACCACCTCCCCCAAACCAGAAAAGCTTTGTGAACACTGCAACCCAAAGACTAGCACAGTAGTATCCCGTTACCCAATATACTGTCTTGTTTAGCGTCAAGGGTTGATCAGTACACACACTATGCCTTGAGGACCCAACTGACACACCACTATAGAACAGGGCCAGTATCATTATGTTTAGCTATGAAGATTACACCCCCTTTACTTTTCACACAGGCGTCTTGCGTTTGTGTGTGTGTGTGTGTGTGTGTGTGTTGGGGCTTAGTGGATTAGTGCTTGAGATGTAAGGCACCTAGCCTGTGTAGAAAAACAAGAGTCCGTGGGTTCAATTCTTGCTTGAATTGGAAGTTTTCTTCCCCCTAACATCGCTAGACTTTGATTTGTTGTCTGGATGTTTGAGGTTTTTTCTGGTGAGATGATAAGGTGAGGGCCTGTGTGTGGAATATGTTTTGTCGCATGTGAAAGACCCCACGGCAACAAGAGAGTTGTTGTCCTATGTAACATTGTGTGGAAGGAAGCTACCTTGTTCTTTGTGCAGAGAAGGAGTCTCTCTCTCTCTCTCTCTCTCTCTCTCTCTCTCTCTTTCTCTCTTTCTCTCTCTGTGAGTGTGTGTGTGGATGAGTGAATGAGTGAGTGCGTGTGTATGTGTGTGTGTGTGTGTGTGTGTGTGTGTGTGTGTGTGTGTGTGTGTGTGTGTGTGTGTGTGTGTGTGTGTGTGTGTGGAGAATGAGTAGCCCGAATTTGAAACACTAAAAAAAAACCCTGCCATAATTGCAAGTGTGTGTGTGTGTGTGTGTGTGTACGTTTTCATGGTGTGAGTATGTGTGTGTTCATACATGCGCGTGCGTGTGTGTATGTATGCGCATGTGCGTGCATGCATAGGCGCGCATGCTTGTGTGTCTGTGTGTATTTATATGTGCATGCGTATGGCAACCACCTCCCCCAAACCAGAAAAGCTTTGTGAACACTCCAACCCAAAGACTAGCACAGTAGTATCCCGTTACCCAATATACTGTCTTATTTAGCGTCAAGGGTTGATCAGTACACACACTATGCCTTGAGGACCCAACTGACACACCACTATAGACCTGGGCCAGTATCATTATGTTTAGCTATGAAGATTACACCTCCTTTACTTTTCACACAGGTGCCTTGCGTTTGTGTGTGTGTGTGTGTGTGTGTGTGTGTGTGTGTGTGTGTTGGGGCTTAGTGGATTAGTGCTTGAGATGTAATGTGTCTAACCTGTGTAGAAAACAAGAGATCATGGGTTCAATTAATGCTTGAATTGAGAGTTTCTTCCCCCTAACAGTGCCATACTTTGATTTGTTGTCTGAATGTTTTAGGTTTTTTTTCTGGTGAGATGATACTGTGTGTGGAATATGTTTTGCACAGGTGA
>CM054159.1:39525415-39527915 GCA_028751875.1 Rapana venosa | reverse complement strand
TAGTTAACGGGACAACTTGTGGATTTGTGTTCCTGTCTTAGGACAATTGTCCCAGATATAAGTTAATGGGACAACTTGTTGTCGATTCGTGTGCCTGTGTTAGAATATCCCGGATATAAGTTAAGGGGACAGCTTGTTGTTGATTCCTGTGCCTGTGTTAGAATATCCCGGATATAAGTTAATGGGACAGCTTGTTGTCGATTCGTGTGCCTGTCTTAGAATGTTCCAGATTTAAGTTAATAGACAACTTGTTGATTTGTGTTCCTGTCTAATTGTCCCAGATATAAGTTAATGGGACAACTTGTTGCTGGTTCATGTGCCTGTTTTATGTCCCAGATATAAGTTAATGGGACAACTTGTTGTCGATTCGTGTGCCTGTCTTAGATTGTCCCAGATATAAGTTAATGGGACAACTTGTTGTCGATTTGTGTGCTTGTCTTAAAATATCTGGGATATAAGTTAATGGGACAACTTGTTGTTGATTCGTGTGCCTGTCTTAGAATGTCCAGATATAAGTTAACAGGACAACTTGTTGTCGATTCGTGTGCTTGTCTTAAAATATCTGGGATATAAGTTAATGGGACAACTTGTTGTTGATTCGTGTGCCTGTGTTAGAATGTCCAGGTATAAGTTACAGTAACTTGTGTTGATCAAGCTTGTGTTAGAATTCGATTAGTTAAGGACAACTTGTTGTTGATTCGTTGCCTCTTATTCGGATATAAGTTAAGGGGACAGTTTGTTGTTGATTCGTGTGCTTGTCTTAAAATATCTGGGATATAAGTTCATGGGACAGCTTGTTGTTGATTCGTGTGCCTGTCTTAGATTGTCCCAGATATAAGTTAATGGGACAACTTGTTGTCGATTCGTGTGCCTGTCTTAGATTGTCCCAGATATAAGTTAATGGGACAACTTGTTGTCGATTTGTGTGCTTGTATTAAAATATCTGGGATATAAGTTAATGGGACAACTTGTTGTTGATTCGTGTGCCTGTCTTAGAATGTCCAGATATAAGTTAACAGGACAACTTGTTGTCGATTCGTGTGCTTGTCTTAAAATATCTGGGATATAAGTTAATGGGACAACTTGTTGTTGATTCGTGTGCCTGTGTTAGAATGTCCAGGGTATAAGTTAACAGGTCAACTTGTTGTTGATTCATATGCCTGTGTTAGAATATCCCGGATATAAGTTAATTGGACAACTTGTTGTTGATTCGTGTGCCTGTCTTAGAATGTCCCGGATATAAGTTAATGGGACAACTTGTTGTTGATTCGTGTGCCTGTGTTAGAATGTCCCGGATGTAACTTAATGGGCAAATTTGGGTGCCTGTCTTAAAATATCCCAGATTTAAGTTAATGGACAACTTGTTGATTTGTGTGCCTGTCTTAGAACAATTGTCCCAGATATAATTTAATGGGACAACTTGTTTTTGATTTGTGTGTCTGTGTTAGAATGTCCGGGTATAAGTTAATGGGACAACTTGTTGCTGGTTCGTGTGCCTGTGTTAGAATGTGCAGGATATACGTTAATAGGACAACTTGGAGAATGTCCTATATAAGTTAATGGGTCAACTTGTTGTGACTCTATGCCATTCTTAGGTTATCCCGGATATAAGTTAACGGGACAACTTGTTTTTGATTCATGTGCCTGTTTTAGAATGTCTCGGATATCAGTTACTGGAACAATTTGTTATTGATTCGTGTGCCAGCCACAGAATATCCCGGATATTAATTTTTAGGTTAATGGGCCAACTTGTTATTTCGTGTGCCTGTCTTAGAATGTCCCCGATATATTAAGTTAATGGGACAACTTGTTGTTGATTCGGGTGCCTGTCTTAGAATGTCCCCGATATATTAAGTTAATGGGACAACTTGTTGTTGATTCGGGTGCCTGATTATAGTATATCCCAGATTTATTAAGTTAATGGGACATTCTTGCTTTGCCACCTTTCTAAATCCCATTCTTGTGATTGCTTGGTTGGTTAGTTGGTTGGCTGGTTAGTTGGTTAGTTGGTTAGTTGGTTGGTTGGTTAGTTGGTTGTTGGTTGGTTGGTTGGCTGGTTGTCTGGTTTGTTGGTTTGTTAGTTGGTTTGTTGGTTGGTTGGTTGGTTGAATGGCTGGTTAGTTAGTTGGTTGTTTGTATGTTTGGATGGTTGGGTTGGTGGGAGGTTAGTTGTTTGGTTGGTTGGTTGGTTAGTTAGTTGGCTGGTTGTCTGTTTCTTTGATGGTTTGTTCACTAAAAATACTTAAACAGTCAAGGAAGTTTACCGGTGGCTTAAATCTTAATACGTAGAACGAAATAAATACTGTGGCATAGGTAAAAACGGTTGTTTACGCAAAACCCTGCCATTTAATAATAATAATAATAATAATAATAATGTATAGAATTTATATAGCGCTGAATCTTGTAAAGCAACAAATCAAAGCGCTCAGATGACAACTTGAAAATAATAAATATATCGAGGATAATGGAATAAGCACTCACGTGTGTTTTTTTTACATCT
>CM054159.1:39480415-39482915 GCA_028751875.1 Rapana venosa | reverse complement strand
CATTTGTTCTTTTAATATTTTTGGGTCTTCTTTGTTTTGGTTTGGTTTTTCGTTGTTGCTTGTTTGTTTGTATTATGGTGGATATATTTTCAAGATTTAAAAAAAATATTTAAATTGTATGGTTTAATATTGTTCATGGATTTTTGTTTTCTTTTTCATTCTATTATGCATATATTATTGTCTTCTCTTGTTTGATTTGTATTGGTTTATCATTGATTAGGTTTTTTCTTATGTCTGCATACGTCTGGGGACGGGATAGCTCAGTGGTCGGAGCACTCGCTTTCCCTCAGCCAAGTTAAGCAGCGTCGAGCGTGGTTACCAGTTGGATGGGTGACCGTTTGCGCGCCTTGGCTTCAGTACAGTTCCCCCAGTTCACCCAGCTGTAAATGGGTACCTGCCCTCTTTAGGGTCAGGGAAGGTAAAGCAGCGAGGGAGAGGAGATGGGCGCCGCCCTCAATATGCTGGCCCTAGAGAAGTGAGGTCTCTGACGCCTCGCTCCCCTACGACCTTATAGGTTATGGGACTCCTTTACCTTTACCTCCTTACCTGCATATATATTATCTTTTCTCTTTTTTTTTTTCTCTTTAGATAGATGGGTTGTTGAAAACAAGCAAATGCACTGCTTATTCAATGTACCATCAGAAAATAAAAGTTTGACTTTGACTTTGACTTTGACACACATACACAGAACCAAACACATACATACAGACAAACAGACGCGCGCGCGCAGGCACACACACACATAAAGACATACAGACGCGCGCGCGCGCACACATACAGACGCGCGCGCGCGCGGACACACACACACACATACACACACATACGCGCGCGCGCGCGCGCTCTCGTTTTAATACTTTGAGGGTTCCAGAATGCGTGTACACGTATGTATGTATGTATGTATAAAATGCTTAATATGTATGTATGTATAAAATGCTTAATATGTATGTATGGATGGATGGATGGACGGACATACGGACGTAGGTACGTACATACGTATGTATGTATGTATGTATGTATGCATGTATGCATGTATGTATGTATGTATGTGTGTATATATGTATATAGGTAGGTATGTAGGTATGTATGTAGGTATTCTTATTGGTATTATGTAGATATATATGTGTAAAATGTATGTATGAAATGTGTGTATAAAATGAACATATATATGCACGTTTGTACGAATGTATGTATGTATGTATGTATGTATGTATGTATGTATGTGTATGTATGTATGTATGTATGTACGTATGTATGTATACAGTGTATGAATGTATAAAATGTATGTATGAAATGTAAGTACGTACGTACGTAGTGTATATATGTATGTATGTATGTATGTATGTATGTTGTATGTATGTATGTATGTATGTGTGTATGTATTTTGTGTGTATTTGTGTGTATGTATGTATGTATGTATGTATGTATATGTATGCATGCATATGTGTATGTATGTATGCATGTATATATGTATGTAGGTATGTATGTATGTATGTGCGTGTGTATGTAGGTATGTATGTATAGATGGATGGATGCATGCATGCCTGCATGCATACATGTAAATATGTAAGTATGTATGCGTGTGTGGACGTGCTTGCGTGCGTGCCTGTGTGTTTATTTATTAATTAAATTTTAAAAATTCTATTATTTCGAGGATAATGGAATAAGCACTCATGTGCTTTTTTCATGCAGTCCCCGCGTGTATGCAGTTTTGTAAATTTTGTCATCCGTACGTGCCTGTGTGTGTGCGCGCATGCGCGTTCGCGTTGTGAGTGTGTGTGAGTGCATGAGTGTGTGTTTTTTTAAAATTAATTAATTTATTTTATTCTTTTATATCGAGGATAATGGAATAAGTACTTGTGTGCTTTTTTGCATCCAGTCCCCATGTGTATGCAGTTTTGTAAATTTGTCATCCGTTCCCACCGGCACACAATGGCCTACTCTTCCGAAAAGCGGAACGGGTTTTAACGTGTGCGCAAGATGTTCTGCGTGTGCGTGTGTGTGTGTGTGTGTGTGTGTGTGTGTGTGTGTGTGTGTGTTTATATATAGACATACGCGCGAGCTAACGCCTCATTCAAACAATAGGAGTTGTCATCTTCGCTACTCCTCTATATCATGCAAGGTAGTTTATCATCAGCGGCGAAGGCAAAAATTATGTATGCCTGTTCTTCTCCCCCCCCCCCCCCCCCCTCCCTCCCTCCGCCTAGCCCCCCCTCCTCCCCCTCCACCACCCCCTCCTCCCCCCCCTCTCTCTGTTTTGTAACGTTTCCTATCTCTCCACGCTACTTTTATTATTTCTGTATCACTGTCTGTTTGTCTCTCTGTCTGTCTGTCTCTCTCTGTCTCTATGTCTGTCTCCGTGTCTGTCTCTCTCTCTCTGTCTCTCTCTCTGTCTCTCTCTCTGTCTCCGTCTCTGTCTGTCTGTCTCTTTTTCTTTCTTTCTTTCTTTCTTTCTTTCCTTTTGTCGTTCTTTCTCTCTCTCTCTGTCTTTCTATTCTTAGTG
>CM054159.1:39467915-39472915 GCA_028751875.1 Rapana venosa | reverse complement strand
AACGAAAAATGCACGAAGTATATAAATTGAAATATCCAGAGTTCTGTATAGTAGTAAGTAGCAGCAGTCGAGATTTATTCCTTCAGGACTGGAGTAAAGGGAAAGTTGGGGTATGATGAACAGCGGGTGTTCACCAACCTAGATTGTGTCAGACGTTATTAATGAAACCACTTATGGACCAAGAGGCTATGTATCTCTCTATGTTGCTTGGGGGGGGAGGGAGAGGGTATTATGTAGTATAAGAAATTATAAAAAGACCCCCGCCCCCCCCCAAAAGAAAAAAAAAAGAAAGTTTAGATTTTTAGCATCCTCACAAAGAATATAACAAGACGTGCAATTGTCATGGACAAAATCTCAAAACAGATCAGTGATAGTAACGATATTGTTCTTGTTGTTTAGAATGAACATGTTCACATTATCAGATACCCAAAAGATGAGTTTTCTAAGTCTATTCTAGTGTAGGAAAAAAAATAAGGACAAAATACAACTTTTCTTCTGTGCTATTGCCAGTTGACCATTGACGATTGTCAATAGTGTGGCGCCGAATAATTTAACTTTTAGACGATGAGACGGTATCAATTATTGGATCATAATTATCTTATTTTTACAATCACTGCGAAGTTGAACATCGAATTTGGATAGATAGTTTCCTTTTGTTGAATTAAAAGAAGTCCAAGAAAATATATACATTTATATATAATGTTTTAGTCCGAGTCTGTTTTGGATCAACCTTTTTGCTTGCACTGTTGTGCAAACTTTGGACTTTTTGTGGTGGTTACGTTATCGTTTTCATTTTGGTTTTGCAGCGGTTGGGCCTGTTTGTATAGATTTGTTCAATTTACACTAACCCGCATGAGATTTAAACAAACATCAACTAATTACCCACCTGTCTGTTAAAAACATAACCGCAGATGATCTTTAAGTGATTAACACGAACTGAAACGTACAGAGATAAACAAAAAAAGCAACTGAATGATTGAAACAAACTGCTTCGATTTTAGACAGTGGTGACTGAAACGACCCAAGAAACGTACAACAACATCTCTCCAACGTTGTGAAAACTGTAAAAAACAACAACAAAACTTGGAACTAAAACGCAGCTGTCATTTCCCTTGCAACTTTCAGCTGCTCTCAGCTGCTATCTCTTCCATCCTATCCCAGCCCAGCTGGTGTTACTTGTAACAGGAACTGACCACACTCGGACTTGGTAAAAGGAAGGGGTGGGTTACTTTTAGCACTGTGCCTTAGCCTAGACCCTTGGCTGCGTTATACTGGATTTTCATGCTGTGAACAAGGCACTGGATCCTTCTTGAAATCCGTTCCATCTTCTTTGCCAAAAACAAAAACAACGACAAAAACAAAACAAAAAACAACAACGAAACCCAACAAAACTACACCCCCCCAAAAAAAAACACCCCAACAAAAAACCTAACAAAACAAGAACAAAAAACCCAACAGAAAACGACCCCCCCCCTCCAGCACCACCAACAAAACCCCAACAAAACAACCCCCCTCCCCCACTTAACAAAAAACACACCGCCCCCCAATAAAACAACAACAACAACCCCCCCAACAAAACTCACACACACACACACACACACACACTACAAACACACACACACACACTACAAACACACACACACTACAAACACACACACACTACAAACACACACACTACACACACACACACACACACACACAACCCTCCCCCCCCCCCCCCCCACACACACACGCACCCCCCATCCCCCACCACCCCCCCACACACACACAAGCAACACCCCCCTCCCCTTCCCCCTCCAAAACGATGGATACTGTGAAGGTAGCCAAGGACTATTTCCTCAGCAGTCAAAGCTGTCTGCTCATTCCCAACAGAGAGTACGGCTCCAGGAAGCTGATTCAGGTCTCCGGCATCCCCAAGCCCCCCGTCAACCTCTCCAACCTTCCCAGACCCTCCAGCTACTTCCGCTCCCCCGGGGCCACTTCCGGCAGGGGCAAGTTCCTGCCTTCTCGCCACTCGGATTCCAGTCTGCCCGTGTACGGCGGGGCCTCCGCTGTCAAGGGGTCTTCTGCTGTCGGCGTGTCCGGGCCGAGCTCGTCAGTGATGAAATCTAGTGAGTATGGAGGGGGTAGGGTGGTGGAGGGTTGTGGAGTGTTGTTTGTGTGTGTGTGTGGTGGTGGGGGTGGTGTGGGGGTGGGTGTTGGGGGGGTGGGTTTGTGTGTGTGTGGTGGGTTGTTGTGTTGGTTTGTCTGTATGTGTATGTGTGTTGTACACACACACACACACACACACACACACACACACACACACACACACACGTATATATATATATATGTACGTATGTGTGTATTGTGTATATAAATAAATATTTTATATATATATATATATATATAATATATATATATATGTGTGTGTGTGTGTGTGTGTGTGTGTATGTGTGTGTTAGGAAGAGAAAGGTTTGTGCGTGCGTGAGTGCATGCATGTGTGGGTGAGAGGAGAGAGAGAGAGAGAGAGAGAGAGAGAGAGAGAGAGAGAGAGGAGAGAGAGAGAGAGAGACAGACAGACAGACAGACAGACAGACAGAGGGAGAAAGACAAACACCCCCACCACCACCCACACACCCACACGCGGGCACACACACACACACTCACAGGCTCCCCCCCCCCCCCCCTCACACACCTCTCTCTCTCTCTCTGTTTCTCTCTGTCTGTCTCCCTCTGTCTCTCTGTCTGTCTGTTTGTCTGCTTCTCTCTCTCTCCCTCTCTCTCTCTCAAAGACTATCACCACAAGCAGACATACAGTTAGAGACAGTCAGTCACGTGGACGGACCAACCACCCAACCAACCAACCAACCGACCCACAGACAGACAGGCGGATGGACAAACAAACAAACAGACAAACAGACAAGCAAACAGCCAGACACTAAAGAGGAAAGGTGAATGTCCTCAGGTACGAAGACGTGGCTCCACCCACCGGAGGCTTTGCTAAACGGGGAGCTCGCCTACAATGTCAAGGTAACTATGTTGTCCTCCTCCTTTCTCTTCTCTTCCCTTCTCTTCTCTTCTCTTCCTTCTCTTCTCTTCTTCCTTCTCTTCTCTTTCTTTTCTTTCTTTCTTCCTTCTTCCCTTCTCTTCTCTTCTTCTCTTCTCTTATTTCTCTCTCTCTTGTCTTTTCCTTTCTTTCCTTCTCTCTTCTCTTCTCTTTTCTTACTTCTTCCTTTCTTTCCTTCCTTCTCTCTCTCTCTCTTCTCTTCTTTCTTCTCTTTATTGTCTTCTCTTGTCTTGTCTTTTCTCTTCTTCTCTCTTCTCTTCTCTTCTCTTCGGTTCTCATCTCTTCTCTTCTCTTCTCTTCTCTTCTCTTGTCTTGTCTTCTCTGGTCTTGTCTTTTCTTGTCTTTTTCTTCTCTCTCTTCTCTTCCCCTCTCCTCTCTTCTCTTCTCTTCTTCCTTTCTCTTTTCCTTCCTTCTCTTCTCTTCTCCTCTTTTCTCTTCTCTTCTCTTCGCTCTCCTCTCCTCTTCTCTCCTCTCTCTCTTCTCTTCCCTCTCCCTCTCCTCTCCTCTCCCCCTCCTCTCTTCTATTCTCTACTCTTCTTTTCCCTTCTCTTCTCTTCCCTTCCCTTCCTTCTCTTCTCTTCCTTTCTTCCCTTCTCTTCTCTTCCCTTCTGTTACTCTTCTCTTCTCTCCTTTCTCCTCTCATCTCCTCTCCTCTCTCCTCTCCTCTTTTCTTTTCTTTTCTTTTCTCTTCTCTTCTCGTTCGTTCGATCTTCAAATTTTACGTCTTTTCACTATCTGTGATATTATTAGACTCTTCGCTTCTCTCCTCTTCTCTTCTCTTCTCTTCCCTTCCCCTCTCCTTTCTTCTCCTCTCCTCTCTTCTCTTCTCTTTTTTTTTTCTCTTTTCTTCTCTTCTCTTTTCTTGTCTTGTCTTGTTTTGTCTTCTTTTGTCTTGTCTTGTCTTGCCTGTGATTTTGGCTGCTGTATTCGCTGTTGTTGCATTGGTGTAGTGCAGTCTGTGTTTGTATTGTAGTGTCAATTGAGAAGCATTGAGCGTGGTTACCAATTGGATGGGTGACCGTTTGCGCGCCTTAGCTTCACTGCAATCCCCCAGTTCACCCAGCTGTAAAATGGGTACCTGCCCTCTGGAAGGTAAAGCAGCGAGGGAGAGGAGATGGGCGCCGCCCTCTGTGACATCTCGCTCCCCAACGACTGCATAGGCTATGGGAACATCTTTAACCTTTATATTGTAGAATGCTGTATTGTATTGTGCTTAAGTGTATTGTATTGTTTTAACGTGTGCTGTGCTGTATTGCATTATATCGTAATTTGTCCCATGCTACATTTTTGTATAATACTGAGTTGTATTACATTGTATTATTTTGGTGGAATCATCCCTACAAAGTCATGGTTGGTTTCTCTGTGTGAAATTTTTCAGGCTGATGCCTTTGGGTAATGCTTGTTCCTGCATTTCATATCTTTTATTGTAAATATGGTTGCTTGCAAGAGTCGGAATCCTACAGAGCATTTCCAGGCTCTTGCTGTCTTGAGTTCTTACGTGTGTTAGAGGTATGATTGATATTATTCGGCACCTTGGTTGGTTTCAAGTCTGGTAGACAAGCAAGCAGTGATACCACAATTCATAGTCTAATGGCCTAGCTTTGCACAGAGGATTTAAACTGTCTGTCTCTGTTTCTCTGTCACACGCATGCGCGTGCGCGCGCGCACCCACCCACACACACATACGCACACACACACACACACGAACACGCACACACACTTTCTCTCTCTCTCTCTCTCTTTCTCTCTTTATTTCACACACACACACACTGATATACACACACGCACATGCACATACACAAACACACACACACCATACACACACATACACTCCCCAACCCCACACACATTCAAACACACATTCAGAGAATGTGACAGTATTTTGACAGAATTGTATCAGCCTGATAGATTGTTTGTACAACAGTGTCACATCGACCCTAACCACACACAC